>JAMXBB010000002.1:2348180-2894046 GCA_024138015.1 Lumnitzera littorea | reverse complement strand
TTGAGTTGAGCTAAGGCCATATTATATTACTTTTATTTTATATTCTTTTATGTAATATAATTTTTAATATAATATATCGATTTGTGAGTCTGTTTATGAATTACAAACCTACTTATAAGCCTTTTTGTGAGTTGATTTGCTAACCATATAAACAAGTTTGCTTGTGAGTTAACTTGCAAACCTAAATGTAGGCTCAAGTTAGACTAACTCATAGAAAGGAGCTTTATTTTAAGTTTCAACTTAACTTATTTATGAATCAAACTTGAGTTGAGCTAAGGTCAAGGCGAGTTGAGCTAAGGTCAAGTTATAACCCTATGTATCAACAATATGATTTAAGTGAATAAGACCATTTTACAAGCTTACAAGATATTTTTCTATCTCATATACAATTGTTCAAGGGAGTTGCATGCTTGATCATGGGATTTATAAGGGAAGTAGGATTTGCTTATCTTGTTTTCTTTAAAGATGGAACTTAGATGTTAGAATACCTCAAGATAAAATCTCTAACTACTTAAATAAACTTCTGTAGGTACTTATAAGTTATTTGGACCAATTGGACCCCATAAAATTTCTAAATGATTAGGCAATGTAAGTCCTATGACATGCTATTAAGCAAGTATTAAAAAAAAGAAATAGTGAATGAGTTTACCATTGTGTTTGGATGGGCGGAAAGCTAATAATGAACTCAAAGCAAATAAAATGAAAATGTGTCTTTGGTTAATTTAATGAGGTGTGAAAATGAGTTGAAAAGGGTAGAAATGGTTAGCAATCTTTTTGCCCAAGTAGGAAAACATGATTTATATTTTTATGTATTTTTTTTTTGCAATCAATTGATCTATTGACTGTATTATTTTTCTAATAAATTCTTGGCCCATGTTGTTCTTCTTCGTACAATTGTTAAGTGTTTTATTGAAATCGCATATGAGATATGTGACCAAAATAAAAATAAAAATCTAAAATTATGCATGAGTCTCAAGAAATCCTTAATAAAAAATTCCAATTTCCTCTTATTTTCAAACCCTAAGCAATAAAAACTTTAAATGGGATGAAAGAGAGGGATCTAAAGTTTGCTGTTTTGAGTTTTTTGACGTGTGCACATGGTTTTTTTTTTTTTTTCTCCCTAAATTACTAGTCAGTTTTCGTAATTTTTCCAAAAAGAAATGCTTTGGTCCTACCAATCTAATTTTCATTCCTTGTCTTCTGAAGAGCGTCGGTAATGAAAAAGAACCAATGAAATGGGAAAAAGGGTCTTTTGTTTTCTCCTTTCGTTTTTCCCTCCTTTTTGAATTCTTAGCTCCTAAGAATTTTGACTATTTCAAACCGAATGGCCTTTTGGGGTGAAAAGTGGTCCTAAAGATCTATCCTTTTCCCTACAAGAACCCACATAAGCTTCCTTGTGTCTTCTCGTTATCACTCCATATAATAAAATCATATAAAAAATTGTCCGTATGCAATAAAGTTGCTTATGTAGCATATGTAACAGAACATTCAGCAATCTCTATTATATGAGTAAGAAAAATAATATCGTCTTTAATTCGAGTCGAACATAAACCCTTAAAAGTTTGATTATTAATGGAAAATGATATATCTATTTATAATATCTCTATAACCACTAATTTTCTAACTAATACTACTAATTTTAGGTATTTACTAATATACCCAAAACATGATCATAACAATATGATATTAGCCTAATTCAAATATGTTATTTTAATTTCACTTTATAACATGGAAGACCATTATTGCATTCTTTTCGATTCAAATATGTCCTCCCCCACCTCTCCAGAAACCCTAATATAACTTACGGGTAGGATGCTTCTTCTTTTAAACCTCATTTAATTCTCCTCGACTTTAAGATTTTCGCATGTAAACTGACCTAAAATTTCAAGTAAATTGGAAAAGGATTAGTTAGAGCATGAATTTGTTGTGTCATCCTCTTATCATCGATTTTAAATTAATTGAAATTGCATGGAGGAAAAACTTCAATGCAACTCCAAGACAAGACTTTGTGATGATTAATATTGCAATCATGATAACACCACCTTTTGGCTGAATTCACGCTCCTCTTCTTTCCATTGCAGGATATGATAGCTCCCCGGTCACGCGCATAGGACAGAATAATACCATATGAGCGACTTGAGTGTCGAATATCAGTGCCATGCTACATCTCTATACTATTGAAAGAGTGAGATTTTTTGGTGCTTTCTATCTCTAAAATAATCTAATCATTAAATAAATTAGAAATATATAAGACTAGTTAAGATGAGTGCGAATGGGATTGAGAGAAGTTATTGTAGTTCGTTTAAATGTAGATAGCATTATTTTAAATAACTAAGCTCATTGATGAAACTATTATAATTTTTTCCCAAGCTTTTTTTTTTTTATTAACCACAACATCGAGTTTGAGTTTCAACTATTCAAGCATTTAGTTGAATTTAAACTTGATAAGTTGATCATATTTGGCTCATAAGCTTGTTACCCTAATTAAGTTCCAATTGAACTTAATTGTTAATCAAGTTTGAATTAGGTATGAACACCAATTTTAATTAAGTGCCAAAGTTATTGTAGTTTATCACTGCAGATACTAGTTTTCCCATGATGGGATCGGATCGAATTTGATTCCCTTCTCTAAAGTTGTAATATGATGTGTATTGACCGTAGATAAATCAATTAAAAGAGTGTAGGAATGAGTTGGGCTCGGATGGGTTAGATAAGGGCCTTGGAAGCCATTGGGTTGCTCCAGCTCCTTACTTATTGATACCTGTAAAAAGCCATTTGGAGGTAAGATTGCGAGGGCCCTCTAACGCTTAAGTTAGCAAGGACAAGAAAAAAAATAAAAAGGAAAGTAGAGTGATCAAGCATTAGAGCCCTTACAGGAGGTATTCACCGTATATATCTATCTGTAAGAGGGGAGGATTTGATTCCCTTACCTGATGGCCTCCTACACCTCTTATAGTGTAAGAGGGGTACAACTACCTAGACATGTGGAGGTCTAGGGTTCACTCGTATCAATTGTTGGCAAAGGATACGCTACGGAATTGATAGGGTGGCCCTAAAGGGTGGTTGACCAAGTAGCTATGTTTGTGATCCTAGAATCTGACATTCTCAAGGGCTGTCAAGTGTATCATTCATCCCACAGATGCTAAGTGGCAATTAATGAGCTACACCTTGGTGCTAGCACTAAAGACAAAAGAAGAGCGACGACATTAGGAGGCTTACAAGAGCTTGGTTGAGGACAATTTAAGTCTTAGGAGCTCGTAGGAATGTCTTTGCTTAAGCTCGTAAGATATTCTCGCTTGTTGTGCTCAAGCCGAGCAAGCATGATATAATGGGCTCAAGTGTTGGAGGAAAGCCCTCCGGATAGGTTGCTGGGGTGTTTGCAATGGGGTGTCCAAGTAGGTCATGATGCTTGAGGGAAAAGGAGTACTCACCTATATGTTCGTTTATAGGCTATTAAGAGTCGAATTGTGAATCAAGTCTTAAGTTGGGCAAAAATTGGGTGTTAACAATTGCCCCTCCACTCTCCTTAGCGTAGAGGACACGAGGAGAATAGTTTGGATTAAGCGGTCGGGCTGAGGTGAGATTGCTTCAACTGCAAACAGGGAGACCTATCTCATTACTCAATGATGTGACATTTAACATTTTTAGTCATATTAGTGATACAATGTTGATTGGTGTGATTGTTGGATTATTCAAGGTACTATGATGACTACTTTGGGGAAACGTGGCATACATTGATGATTTTCTTAACAACTACATGCGTGGGGTGCTCTTGGGCCATGCCAAGTCAACAATCTATATACATGAGCTAATTAAGGCCCTTAGTTAGTGGAATCCCTTAGTTAGCCGAATGGGACATGTAGACTGTTGAGGTTTGGTGTGCATCTTGTAGTGAGTACGTGCTCTAGTAGTGGGAGAAATCATTCGATTTCCCTCCTAGTTGTCTATTTAAGGGAGTGACTTATGCTTCATTCTTAACTTTGCGTTGTTAGACTAAGGGGAAACTCCGCCAAATTTCTTTCTCACGAGTTAAACCTTCTATTCCCATTCTTTATCTTTCCTTCTTGACCATAGTTAGTTGATAGAAATCAAGCTATTGGGCCTTTGACCAGTAGTCGAGCCCGAGAACTAGAAGGCTTGGCAAGGTAGATTCTCCTACTTCAGCCGACTCTTACCGAAACTGAATACTTCTTTGCCAAGTCACTCTTTATGTCTAGCCAAATGACTGTCCGTCTCTATGTAGTACATTGAGTTATAGATTATTCACTCGCGCCCGAGCCGACCAATGACTCGGCATCTCCTTGCCGAGAAGCCAAGATGGAGAGACTTTGGACTGACTAAGCTACCCCTTGCTCAGATAAGCAAGTTGATTGTACTTTTTGTCTGCATTTTCCAATGGCATCACAAATACAATATCGTCACATGTATAGAATCATGCACAGAATCCGTCATATCAATGATTGTTTTCCTTAAATATTCATTTTTACCCATCTGTATCTTATACATTACTTTCTTAGGAAATTTCCTTTTTGTATTTTCCCTTTTAGACATGTTGCCTTAAATTCTCAAGTATAAATACCCTTTGTACTTGTAGCTGTAAACATCAGATATTATTATCATTAATACACTCGAATGTTTCCTCCCTTGAGTAAACACTGCTTGTTTACTCTCGATATTACTTTTATCCTAACCTTTGAGTAAGGCTAGGTGGATATTAACCTCACTGGATCGATTCATGTGTCATATCGAATTGTACTGTGAGTCTTCAAAAGTTTCATTAGTGCGTCATATCCATTGGGGATGCTTGTAGATTTTTGTTTATTTATCATTCGCATTTATCCTTTCACACATTCCCCATTGTTTCCTTTTCAAGCTTTTGACAAACTTGGACCCATTCAACAACCGGCCTTATCTGTTCTTGGTTACAATTCGCAACATCTTGGTATCAAAGCGGAGGTTTTGTTTGAGTTGTGGTTTGTGTTTGAAGTTTTGTTGATACTCTATTTTGCGTTTGTGAAATAAAGTAAGTTACTGTTTTCATTTAATTACTGTGTTTGTTAGTTGTTACCTTTTCTGGTTTGTGGAAGTGTTTACTATATCACCTATTTGAAGAATTTGAGCTTTGAATCTAAGGAGAAAATAATTTACCCAAGTGTAAACATTAGTGCTAAAGATGACAACAGTAGAGTTATCCATTATGGATGACAGTCTTAGGGAACTCTTAAGAGCATTAACAAGAGACTTGATGAGGTGGTTAACATCTCGGTAGATCTGACCCAAGTTATTCATACGTTGGCTTGTCGACCGACTGAGGTTGCATAAAACACCTCACAAGCTGTTTAACATATTAGAGGTCAGAACCTAACTTGACAAGTTTAAGGTGGAGGAGTAAGCGAACAAGTAAGATGAAGAATAGAATTGAGAGAACTAGATGAAAAGGATAAGGAAGATTATTTTGAAGAATAGCGAGCTAAAGTCCCCAGAGCACCTGACCATGTGAAGTTCCGAATTCCAAGCTTCAATGGATTTAGGAGTACTGATGAATATTTGGAATGGGAAAAAAGAGTGGAGTGTGTTTTTGAATATTATTAGTACAAGGATTACGGGAAAGTGAGAACCATTGTTGTTGAGTTCTTTGGATATGCCACCATGTGGTGGAAGAATTTGCAGGCTATGGGAAGGCAAGAAGGCTACTGAGAGATTAATACTTGGTCAGAGATAAAGAGAATACTCAGAAATTAGTTCGTGCCGGAAACTTATCTGCAAGACACTTTTACTCGACTTTAAGAGCTGAGGCAAAGAGGCCAAAAAGTTGACGAATATGTGTAGGAATTTCAAATGCTCATGATCCAATGTGAGGTGGAGGAACTACCAACTCGAACAATCTTTAGATTCATTACTGGGTTGAGAGATCACATTTATGTTGGTCAGGCGCCTATTGGAGATGAAGAAGCAGGGTGAACTACCTTAGAAAATAAAAGAGTCGTTGGATGAATATGCCGACCTGTTCCTAGAAGACTTACCCAAGGGGTTGCCTTCATTACGAGCCATAAAACACTGTATTAACTTAATACCCGGCGCTGCCCTATCGAATAAGTGTGCTTATCAAATAAATCCCGAACAGGCTTTTGAACTCTAACGTCAAGTCAATGAGTTACTGGAGAGAGGTTATGTTAGGGAAAGTCTCAGCCTTTACGTTATGTTGGTGCTTTTAGTGCCGAAAAAAGATGGAACATGGCGGATGTGTATAGATAGTTGAGTTATGAATAAGATCACAATCAAATATAGGTATCCCATTCCTTGATTGGAGGACATGCTGGATGAGCTAAGTGGAGCCAAGATTTTCAGCAAGATTGATTTAAAATCTAGCTACCATCAGATTTGCATGAGGTTAGGAGATGAGCAGAAAATTGCATTTAAAACTCGACATAGATTTTATGAGTGAATAGTCATGCCATTTGGCTTGTCGAATGCCTCAAGCATTTTAACGAGGCTGATGAACCATGTGTTGAGACATCTAATAGGAAAGTATGTCATGGTGTACTTTAACAACATCCTAGTCTACAACGTCGACATGCCGAGTTACTGCAAGCATCTCTAAGCTGTATTGAATATCCTTTGTGCCGAGAGATTATTCGGTAACTTGAAGAGATGTTGCTTTTGTTAGAAGAAAGTGGTATTCTTGGGTTATGTAGTAAGTGAAGAAGGCTTAAGAATGGACGATGAGAAGGTTCGAGCAATTATTGAGTAGTCGACTCCTACTACTTATGCTGATGTAAGAAGTTTCTGTAAGCCCCACAACCAGTCACTCAAGGTTTCGATCAACTAAAAAATCCGATCAAGCCTAAATTATAAGTAAAACCAGAAATATTAGTAAAAATAATTCTGTAAGTTTGAATTTAAGAAAATAAGCAATAAAATAAAAAAAATATAAAAATTCCAAAATTTAAGTATATAACTTGTTATTTATCGAAAATGCGTAAAATACATTTCGATAATTGATGAATTACTAGAGATAAATTATATGTATACTAAAAATCATAAAATGACCTAAATGATATTTAGAAATATCTATTTTTACTATATATGAATTTACATGTAAGTAAAAATATGCGTAATTATTTAAAATACGTAAAATGTGCTAAAATAATACTAAATAATTAAAGAAAATTCATAATTAATTAAGAAAAAATCAAGAAAAAACAGGAAAAATAAGGAATGATCCAAATATAGGTTGTGGTAGCTGGGGAAAATAAGAAAAAAATTATCCAATTAAATTAGAACAACAAAAGTCAAACTGGAAGAAGATAAGGTAATTGTCTAATCAAATTAATGCACAATAATTTCCCTAAAGCTCTATAAATAGCAAGAAAAATTCAAAAGCTCTATAAATAATAAGAAAAATTCAAAAGCTCATTTGGTTAGTTTGGAGAGTGAGAAAAATAAGGAGAGGTGAAATTGAGAGAAAAATTAAGGTTAAGAAAAAAAAAATAAGAAAAACTATGCAATTAGAGCCATAAAGGGAAACCAACACCAGACGAGCAGCTACGAGTGGACGGCCACCACCACCATACAGTGGTGGTAGCGCTTGGACCGGCCAACAAGGCCACGGCGACTGGCGGTGGCCTGAGCCACCCAGATCGGTAAGTTCGATTTTTAGCCCGATTTTTTTGTGATTTTGTAAAAATAGTAAATATTCTTAGAAAATTATGAATTTTGTTATTCTGAAATATTTTTGTATGTAGTTTTTAGAAAAAATATTATTTTGATGAAAATATGTCTCATGATATATAGTCCTTAGGAAATCATGTAAAACCGAATATGTTTCGGTTTAGAAATAAATGACCTTAGGAGTGTAGTTTTGAGCCCAAAATTTTTGTGTAGATTGCTTAGATGATATAGAACAATGCTATGAAACCCGTTTTCAAAAATTAATTTTCAAAAATTTTAGATAATTTTTAGGCCTTAAAATGAGGCATAAAATGGGTAATTTATGATTAATTAAGTAATTAAATGGTTAATTATTGATTTAGTGAATAATTATATGTTTTAGGATGTTGAAATCTGACGAAATATGATACTTATAGCATTTAGGGTGTTAGATGTAATTATTAGGTTAATTACGTAGTAAATGAGTAATAGGGAAAATAGTAAATTTTAAGTTAATTTTATAAATTAGAGTAATTAGGTGTAAAATCTAATTTATGATGAATTTAGATACTTTGAAATGATAATTGATGTTAGGAGATGGTAATTAGAGTGATATAAATATTAGATGTGTATTATATACGCAATAGGTGATAATATATAATATGTAATTATTGAAAATATAATAAATAGAAAATATTAGGATTAAAATTGATATTATATAAATAATAGGGATATATAATAAAACTGATAGAAAACTTGAATTTATGTAATTATATGAAAAATGTAAAAATTTCTCACATTAGGAGTAAATTCGGTACACTAATAAGGATTTAAGTGTACCGCGTGGAATAAAATACTGACTAGGGGTAATGATAATATTTAAGATATCTGAAAGTAATATGATTAATTTTATATTATGAGTTGAAACGAATTTCTAAGGTTCAAGTATAAGACAGTACTTAGAAATCGAACTAAAACCTAATTTAGAAATCGATGCGGAAACCGAACTCGAATCTAACCCCAAACCTAGAATAATTGTAAAAGACTAAAGACCTAGATAATTAGGTATATTAAACCCAAAATAAAACATAACAATAAGCGTTATAGGATAAAACGAACCTATAATAGTTATATGAAAAACTAAAACCACGTTTATGTTATAGGAATGATCGGCGATGGCTTGAGTAAGTCGAACTTCGAGTGAGTGAGCAAGGAGTCGAGGTAAGTTAGGATTAATACGATGTTGTATTTTGGAGGCTTGAGATTATGCTTGGTTGTGCTTGTTAGATAGTCTGTTGTGTGCGTTAGATAGTCTGTTGTGTGCATGTGCTTAATTATGAGTGATGCTATGATTCTATTTGTTGTTCTAGCTTGTATTGTGTGATTTGTATGAAATGATTGATCACCTTAAACTGGACCTAATCAAATATACGACTTATAATCATAATCGAACCTGTATGGCAACCCATTAGGGGAAATTTAGGATTCTCTAGCCAAATACCGACCCCTTCGAAAAGGATAGTGCATGATTACATAATGGTCCCTTCTTCATCCTTAGTCGAACTAAGTAACAGCTGAAGAGGTCACGGCGAAGGTGAAGTCAATGGTTTGAAGGTAGTCGCGAGAGGAACGGTATCTCCATTGCACAAGCCTAGGTTTGGTCATGAGCTGTTGTATTAATGGTAACTCCTCAACCCGGATTAAAGTGGGTGCAATTTCTCTAATTTCACGACGAGCCGGACAACGTCGTGCGATGTCATTTACTTAAACATACATTGCACCTAATAAGTTGGTTAATAACCTTGTTATGTTTATGATGTAGTTTTAAGTCCTCTATCCTAACTTACTGAGCTGTGGTTGCTCACATTCCTATAGACGTCGTGTAGGTGCTGGCTAAGAAGCGGCATATAACTACTCTGAAGCTAGCAACTGCTAGATCTTGGGAAGTGAGGAAAAACATTTGAAGAATAAACACATATTTTTAAGGTCTAAGCTTTTACTTTAAAATTTTTCATTTCTGAATAATGTAATAACTAAAAAATATATTACGAAGAAATATTGTAAACTTTAATTGTAATAACTAAATTATAGTGTATATATATATTTCATCGCTTTCTTAGGTAAATGATTTATTTAAATTACAAATTGTTTACTTCAAAGCGGGTTAGTCATGGACGCCTTGTATAGATTAGGTCTAGGATAGTGGTTGTAAGGCCAACTTCTATCTTAGAATGGTTTACACGGCAGGGCTGTTACGACTCTGCCGCTTCGGGACATGACAGTTTCCACGGATTAGCTTCATTTTATAGATGATTCATAAAAAATTTTAGCACCCTCACTGCACTACTTACTAAGCTAACGAAGAAAAACACTTACTTCCGATGGGGAGAAAGGGAGGAGAGGAGCCTTGCCAAGATAAAGGAGAGATTGACATTCGCCCCAATGTTAGTTCTACTTGGCTTCGAGAAGATATTTGAACTGTAATGTAACACTTCAAGCATTAGAATAGGTGTTGTCCTAATGCAAGAAGGCTAATTAATTGCCTTCCATAGTGAGAAGCTTAGAAGACCTCGGTTAAATCACTCTATGTATGACAAAGAACTTTTTGTGCCAATATGAGCACTGCAAGTATGGCAACACTATTTACTGCTGAAAAAATTTATCATATATACTAACCAAGAGTCGCTGTGATACCTCCGAAGTTAGACTAAGTTATCGAAGTGGCAGGAAAGATGAGTTAAATTCCTTAAAGGATTCAATTTTATAATAAAATACAAAGAAGGAAAGAGCAATGTAGTTGCCGATACTCTTTTAAGAAGACATGCACTCCTGAGTGAAATGCAAACCAGATTATTTAGGTTTGCAAGCATCAAAGATCAGTACTCCAAGGAGCCACACATTGGATTCGTATTTGTGCGATGTGTCGATGGAAGAACAGTGGATGAGTACCATGTGGATGATGGCTACTTGTTTCAAGGGAGAAAATTATGTATACCAACTTATTCACTTATGGGAGCTACTGATCAGGGAAGCCTATAGTGGAGGACTGTCCAGACATTTTGGGGAGAAAAGGACGTATGAATTGTTAAGTGGTCAATTCTTTTGGCCAAGAATGAAGCGAGATGTGTACCAAATCGTTAAAAGTTGTACCATGTGCAAAAGGGCTAAGTGCCAAGCCGAGAAAGGAAAAGTAATGCATTTGCCTGTTCCAACAAAGCCATGAACTAAATTGAGCATAGACTTTATTCTTGGACAACTGTGAACTGCCCAAGGCAAAGATTCTATAATGGTTATTGTGGATAGGTTCAGTAAGATGGCACACTTTGTGCCTTGCTTTAAAACTAATGATACATCGACTATTGTTACTCTTTTCTTGTAGGAGATTGTACAGTTACCCAACGTACTGAGAAGTATAGTCTCCGATAGGGACCTAAAGTTCTTAAGCCATTTCTAGAGGACCTTGTGGCGTTGGTTAGGGACTAAACTACTATTCAGTACTTCTTGTCATCCTTAAACTGATGGCTAGATAGAGGTGGTTAATCGTACTTTGAGATCATTGCTTTGAGCTGTAGTGGGTAAAAACTTGGCTAATTGGGACATCTGCTTACCAGTGGTTAAATTTGCTTACAACTAGACAGTGTATGAAACCATTAAGCAAAATCCCTTCAAAGTGGTCTATGGTTTTAATTTCAAGTTGCCTTTTGATCATACCCTTATACTTGTACCCACGCAAGAGGACCTTAACGTGAGAGTTAGGGCACAATCCCTTCGACACAATCCCCAATCCCTTCTACGATAAAGTCACTTGGCATTGGACCAAGCTGCTAGAAGAATGCAAGAGAAGGCTAAGGGTAGGATAGCTAAACAATTTCAGCAAGGAGACTTAGTATAGCTACACCTCAGTAAAGAACGGTTCCTGAGCAAGAGGAGGAATAAATTATCTACATAAGTTGAAGGACTTTTCAGAATCCTCCAGAAGATCAACAATAACGCCTATAGTTGGAGCTGTCCGAGGACTATGGGGTTTCTGACACCTTCAACATTGCCGACCTTAGTCTATATCACCCCAACGGAGAGTTGATCGAAAACCATTTGGATTTGATCCCAAATCTAAATCAACCTTCAGGGAATGATAAGAATCAGGCTATTAGGTTTTTGACCTGAAGCCAAGCCCGAGGACTGGCAGGCCTGGTAAGAAGTTGTAGATTACTCACTCGTACTTGAGCCGTCTAATGAGTTGGCATCTTCTTAATAAGAAGTTGAGATAGAAAGGCTTCGAACTGACTAAGCTACCCCTAGCTTAAATAAGTAAGTTGACCGTACTTTTTGTTTGCATCTCCCAACGGCATCACTAATACAATATCGCTACGTGTATAAAATCATGTGTAGAATTCGTTACACTAATGATTGTTTTCTTTAAATATTCATTTTTATCCTTATGTGTCTTATACATTACTTCATTAAGAAATGCCCTTTTTGTCTTTTCCCTTTTAGGCATGTTGCCCTAAATTCTTGAATATAAATACCCCTTATACCTATAGTTGTAAACATTAGATATTATTATCATTAATACACTTAAGTATTTCTTCCCCTACATAAACACTATCTATTTACTCTCGGCATCGCTCTTATCCTAACCCTTGAGCAAGGTTAGGTGGCGAGTAACCTTACCAGACCGATTTGTGCGTCATATCGAATTGTGTCATGAGTCATTGGAAGTTCCATTGGGCCGTCATATCCATTGGGCCTATTCGTGGGTTTTTGCTTACTTATCATTCACATTTTTCCTTTTGTACATTCCCCATAATTTCCTTTTCAAGCTTTTAGCAAGCTTAAACTCATTCAGCAATCGGTCTTATCTGTTCTTATTCACGCTCCGCAATAGTCAGTGATGGCCGAACAAGGTGCTTTAGATTATCAGAGTGAGTCTTTGCATGACTCAATTTCTAAGGAAGTTGACGAAGACTACGAGTAAATAGTCCGTAAAAAGGGTAGTAACCTTACTCCCCCCTAAACGATGGCGTTAGCAGCAACGGTATGTGGTAACTGTAATGGAGTGCTCTTGATGTGGGAGGAGAGAGGGAAGGCTCCACAATGTTTATGGCAATGATGGGGAGGAGGAGTAGGTAAGGCAAGCGTTACGGACGACTAATAGTAACAATAAGGCTTGTGCTTATGTGTTCTTGTAGAAAAACGAGGAGAACTTGTGATTAGTTAGTTGGGTGGTCAGCAACATACCCAGGTGGTGAGTAGAGGTGCCCGTGGCTAGAAAGAAGGCATATGAAATAAATGGTGACCAGTCGTTTTGCATGTATGTAGAACTGTTCGAGATAGGACTTTGACTATTTTTTTATTCTAAGTTTTTGGTGGAGTTCTTTTACTATTTTAGGGTTGCCCTTAAGAGTCTTAATGCTAACTCATGAGCTCAATTGCTTGTGTTTGAGGAGTTGTGCTTATGAATCTTATAGCGGCCAACAGCTCATCTATTCAAACACTTCTTCCATATGAAGAGATCACTTAATGGGTGGGTATACATTACTAATTGAAGTGGGCTGTTAAAGATTTTTTGTAAGTTGCTGAATAAAGTAGATGGTTGGAAGGAGTTTTTCTTCAATGTATGGGTCTTTGAGTAACTGGGCTTCTAGACGAATTGAACTATCCTAACTCAAGGCAAATCGTTGAGTAGCCTCAAGGCCAAAGACAATGAGTTAAGTATAGAGTTATTGTACCTAGTAAGGTAGAAGAAGCTCCGCCCATTGTCTATTTGTTCGAAGTATGGTGAAGGTAGGAGGTTGTTTGGTTTCAAGAAAGGTATCTCTTAACCTTTGCTGAAGAGAGATGATTGTTTGTTGCGTTACTTCATATCATAGTGGGGAATGTTAGACTTGCTCGTCTTTGCCATAGTAAGTGTGATTGTGTTGTCACTTTGGTTTGGTAGCTTGATATGTTGTTTTCTTTGTAGCTATGCAGCTGGCCTCGGAGAGGGTGAAGGCAAAGCTGCTCAATGTTTGAGTGAGGTGGATGGAAAATGTAGCAGAGGCTGGTTAGAAGAGGAAGGAGCTTGCCACAGAGGGGGAGGGGGAGACTTTACGACCCCTTTTAAAGAAAAGCATGCAAGAAGAAGAGGGATAGGAGGTAGCCGACTTTGGCTAAGGTGATGCAAAACGCAATAGGCGATGTTTCTGTTGGTATTCCTATAGGTGATGCAGGGCATTGGGCAGCGATGTTGAGGCATGGTGTGTGTGCTATGGGTGTTCGGGTCTCGAAGGAGATCCGAAGGGATGAAGTTAGGAACGAGGGGTGACGTAAGGATTCTAAGGCAATTCCTCAGGACCTTGCGGTTCCAACCATTGAAATCCCTAATAACAAGGAAACTCAGCCCTTGGTTCATTGAAATAAGCGACCTGTAGTGTCGGAGGTTCTTAAGCCATCCTCTAAATCCACAATAAGGCCTGTATAGTGGGTAAATCAGCTAAAAGCTCAGCTTGGTCACCTTTTTACTAAGAAGAACAACGTTAAGGCTTCTACAGAGCTGCTCCAGAGGCATAATGAGGTGAGTTGCTGTTGGTTGTATTCTTAAGTGTTTTATGTTGTTCAGTTGACTAATATTATATTTTAACTGCAGCTTTATGATATGCTGGACTTCGTCCTTACCTACAATCATGCATACCAGCACATGAAGAGGGGGTCGTATGAAAGCAGAGGTGGGAAGGCTCTGGGAAGCGTTAGAAAAGGAACAAAAGAGGCGTGGTGACCTAGCTACCACATATGGAGATTTGGAGCGCTAGTACGAAGAGTTGAACGAATAAGTCGAGAAACTGGGGGTTTGACTTAAAGGAGGCCTAAGACTATGCTAAAGCTACTAGGGATGAGGTCAGTTTCCTGTAGGAATAGTTGGAGGCTAAGGAAGGGGAGCTAGAGGGGGCTTGGGCTAATTTTTCCTAAAGGGAGGCTGAGTTGTTAATGAGGGGGAAGGGTCTCTCTACTAAGGTGAAGCAGGACATATTCATTGAAACCATTAATGACCCACTAGTAGAGAAGGTCCTGACTAATGCTGGTTATGCCATGGTTGAAGAGGTTAGGATATGAGTTTGCGATCAATTTCCTAAAGTAGATAAGTCTTTCCTCAACTGGCTTAATGATCTTGAGGTCGCTATTGGGAATGAGGAGGAAGGTGACTCCTCAGAGAGCTCTACTAGGGGTTTTGCTAGTGATGCTACTAATGGCTAAGAGAAGGTTAGGGAAGGTAAGCAGAAGGAAGGTTTGGGGCATGGTCTGGTTGCTGGGTAGGCTAAGGCTGCCTTAGTTGATATTTGGTTGTTGTACTTCTTAGGCAATTGCTGCCCCTTTTTGGTTTCTTGTACTTTCATCGAGGGAGTCAGGATGCCAATTCTCCCTTCTACAATGTAAAGACCACTAGTAAATGAAGTTTTGAAGTTATTTGGTCCATAGTTGCTTCGTTTCTCTTCGATGCTTTATTTCTTCCCTTGTTTGTGTATCCTTTTTGCTTGCTAGGTCCATTGAGCTATTCATTCATTCAGTAGATTTATTAGTCTTGTTTCTTGCTAAGCGCTTTCACTTGTTCGGGTGAACAAAGGCCTTAGGTGTTGCTTGGCCTTAGTTTAGTTTGAGCTTAACATTTAGGATCAGCGAGCCGGCTTAGGCAAATCTTTTCTAACATCATGTGATCTCTTGGTTAAGGCATGCCAACTCAGGTGTATCTCTTCCGAAGTTCGAGGATCCTTTGGAAGTTATGCCTTAGGTAGACTACATATGGCAGACGTACCATCTGAAGCAGTATATCTTTAAGAATTTATTTGTAGCTAATACAGCACATTAACACCTCTGTAAGGTTGGTTAGACTCCCTCTACCTTCGGGTATCGGATGGGCACTACGTGTACCATTATTGACACTTTAGGCTCCTTATATAAAGTGTGTGTAGGTCTTTTATTCTCCACGTCAAACACTTCGAATGTCTTTAGGTGGTAGGCTTGAGTGAAGAGTTAATACACTTTTTTGCTTTGTTATAGGCAAGTCGAGAGCAATTAAGCTACAAGAGAAAGTACTTAAGCTTAGGAGGGGGCCCCTTTGGTGTTTGTCATCGAGTTGTGGTTGTTAGGTGTAGATAGCCGCACAACAGTGGAAGGTGGCCTTCGAGTTAGGATTAGAAGGTATACACTAGCCTCTGGATCCTGTCTTCTTCTGTTCTAGTAAAGCTTGCACAACGAGGGATCCTTAAGTATACATTCGCCACTCGCTAAGGTAACTTCACCACTAAGGCACTTACCTGCGTAAGGTTATAGGTAAATCCTTTAGGGGTTACCTTGCAAGCTCTTGCGTAGGCGAAGGTGATTGTAATGACTACGATAGTAGAGGAGACCTCTTTTTCTGCCAGGACTTTTAGACTAAGGTGGCTCAAAGGAGCTCAATGAGACAGTTACGAGTCTTCTATTTCACGAGTCTTCTGGTTCGTTCCCCAAGTAACTTAGGTACGGTTAGTAGATCATACATTGTCCCCTTTGTGTTGCTTTAATAGAAGGTTGGGAGATCTAGGTGAAGTAGAGACCTTCCTCCTTTGGAGGTGGGGTGAAGTGGCTAGATCAATTGTCTTCATTTCTTTAGGTTACTTCCATGGAGGGTTGGCTTAGCAAGGTAGAATGCGGATCTTCCTTTGGAAGTTGAGGCCGCCAGGCCCCCTTAGGCTCGAAGTCTAGCCTAATTGAAACCTAGGGATGTAGTCATATCCATCTCGGTGGCATTTGCAGACTAGCTTAAAGTTAAGAGTAGTTCCTATTGGAAAAGAGCTCAATGCGCAAAGCTGAGCAATGTTGTCAGAGCTAGCAATCAAGCTGTATATTAGGAGATAGCCTTTGTAACTTTGTTTTTTGTTTTTGTATGTACTTGGGGTTAACCTTGACCCCCTGAAGCCTTGTAATCTCATCCACTATTTAAATAACATTTCTCCTTTCAACTCATACTTGTTCATTTAGTATTTGTTTTGTCTTTCCCTACTCGACTATAACAGCTTCGTTGAGCCCGTATTTACTTGCTTTATCCTACACGTAAACTTGCCGATGTTGAAATATGGACACACTCTGGGTGTATGCTTAGATAATGAAAATCGACCTAAGGTCAAGATCTTAGTAGAGTCCAATACTTTGTAAGGAGTAGCCTGCAACGTTGGCATAGTTATTAACTTAGGCAAACGCTCGAGCATGAGAATTTACTTGAGGTTTAGAGCTTAATGGGGACTGACACTCGGTAAGGAGTAGCTTGTAATGTTAGCATGGTTACTAACTTGGGTAAACATTCGAGGATGAGGATTGACCCAAGGTTTAGGGCTCAATGGGGATCGACACTAGATAAGGAATAGCTCGTAATGTTAGCATAGTTGCTACCTTAAGCAAACACTCGTAGATGAGAACCAACTCGAGGTTTAGAGCTCGGTGGAGATCGATGCTCATTTTGCAAGTTCATGGCTCTAGGTTATTAATGTCTGTCCTAACATGGGCACATATTCGGGGATGAAAATTGACTCGATGCCATGGCTTGGCATAAGCTAAATAAAAAAGAGAGGTAAGTGTGAGAAACTCGTCATTTCATTAGTTACAATCATAGTTAAAGATGTTTTTGAACATGCTACAACTCTTAGAAAAAATAGGGCCTGAAATTGTTAGCATTCTATGCCCTAAGGATGGGCTCCCCATCTAGGGTTTTCAATTTATAAGCTCCTTTCTCTGCATTCTCTACTATCCATACTAGTTCTTCCCAATAGGGGTTAAACTTAGTCATTGAGCCTATAGCCTCTAACCATCTATATACTAGGTCCTTAAGGCAGAAAAACTTATGCCTCACCTTCTAATTGTAATATCAAACAACTTGCTATTGCTATGCCACCATCCAAGCTTGCGCAACGTCACACACTTCCTAAATAGTATCGAGGCTTACTTATAGGGCCATGTGATTAGTGTTGACGTCAAAGTGTTAGACCCAGCTAGTAAGTAGCTCTAACTCAATTTAGAGAATAGCATCTATCCCAAACTCGAGGCAAAAGGGGGTTTCCCTCTATAGAGGCTCTATATGTCATGTAATATCCTTAGAGTATGTTGGGGAACTTGTTAGCTCACTTACCTCTTGGGTGCTCCACCCTCTTCTTAAAGCTATTGAGAATAATCTTATCAATGGCCTCAACCTAGCTATTAGTCTGGGGGTTAGCGATTAAGGTATAATGAAGTCCAATGTCGTGCTTGTTGTAAAATTCTTCAAATTTGTTGTTGTCAAACTATCTTCCATTATTAGTAATCAAACTCTATAGTAACCTAAAGCAGGCAAATATATGGGTTAATATGAATCATTTAGTAATCTAGTTGTGATGGTCGCTACAGCCAATGCTTCCACCCATTTGGTAAAGTAGTCAACCGCTACTAAGATAAATTGTTAGCCTGACGACACCTTTGAAAAAGGCCTAAGGACATCTAACCCCCGTAGGGCCCCCATTGGGCAAAAAGCCATGGGCTTGTTAGAGGATGGAGTTCTGAGCTCAAAGCATGGGTCATTAAGGCATGCTTTTAGCACAAGTGGCATTATAAGACTAGGGCTTTGGCATCTTCATTCATTGTTGGCCATAATAGCTTAGTTGTAAGGCTCGAATGTATAAGGTTTGGGACTGAATATGGTTACTACATACTCCCGCATGAAGTTTTTGGAGGACGTAGGCACCTTTCTCCTTTCTGAGGCATCTTAGTAATGGGGTGCCTAGTCCCCATCAATATAGTATATTTTCAATCAAGGTGTAGTTAGTTGAAGCGTATGCTAGCCTTTTCGTCTTTATCCGATCTTCAGGTAATGCCCTTATCTTCAAGAGTTTCACAATGGGGTCCATTTAGCATGGTTCAAGATTCACGAGCAATATCTTGAGGACTTCTTGTCCTGGTGCTTCCGTGCTCCATTCAAGGAGGTACTGTAAGAAAAGCGACTTATCGTCATTATACAGCACAAGGACAACGGATGAGGCTAACTTAGATAGCTTATCTGCTTGTGCATTCTCTACTCGAAGGAACTTGTTGACCTTCTAAGAAGTGAACTCAGTGAGGAGGCCTTGGACTATCTGCAAATACTTGACCATTGTTTCTCCTTTGGTTTCATACTTTCCTTTCACTTACTGAACGATTAGCATGGAGTTCAAGTGAATGTTCAACTTCTCGGCTCTTATGTCCTTAGTGATTTTGAGGCCGATAATGACTACCTCATACTCAGCCTCATTGTTGCTTTTTGGGAAACTAAGAACCTATTCCTTGATTACTTGTTTAGAGCGAAATTGGACTAGACTCCATGTACTTTGAGCTTGAGGGAGTAATTCTATCATTTGATCCAAGGCATCAGGCTTTTGGAGGATAACTCTGAGAGGCATATGCTCTCACCCCTTTGCTTGGATAAGGATTGATGATATTACTTTCTCGCTAATGGCAGTGTAAAGGTATAGTTCATCACCGGGCATGAACCTAGAGAGTATTGGCTGGCTTTCCAAGAAGTCTTTCAAGTCATTAAAGGATATCTGACATTCGATCGTCCGTTTGAATTCTACAAGTTTCTTTAGTAGATTGAAGAATTCAAAGCACTTATCTACACTTCTAGACACAAATCAATTCAGGGAAGCTATTCTACTAGTTAGGCACTGCACTTCCTTTATGGTTTTAGGGGCTTAAATGTCTCAAACTATTTTGATCTTATTGAGGTTAGCTTCTATTCCTCGTCTTATTATTAAGAAGTTGAAGGACTTCCCAAATGCGACTCCAAAGACAAATTTTTGAGGGCCCAACTTCATTTGGTAATGGCAGAGTGTCTTAAATGTTTCTCGAAGGTCTTCGATGTGTCCTCTCCTGTCTTTGCTCTTTACGATCATGTTGTTTACATAGACTTCGATGTTCCTGTCGATATGTGGCTTGAATATTAAGGTAACGAGCCTTTGATACATCATGCCAACATTCTTTAAGCCAAAGGGCATGACCTTATAATAGTAGTTTCAAAGTTTGTAATGAGTGAGGTGTGGACCTCATCTTCAAAAGCCATGCAGATTTGGTTGTATCCCAAATAGGCATCTATGAAACTAAGTAGTGCGTGTCGAGATGTCAAATTGATGAGCAAGTCAATGCGAGGAAGGGGAAAGCAGTCTTTGGGGCACACCTTGTTAAGATCGATGTAATCTATACACATTCACCACTTGCCTTTAGCTTTCATTACAAATACGATGTTTGTAAGCCGTGTTGGGTATTTCTCTTGTCTTATGAATCTCGTTTGTAACAGCGTTTGCACTTCTTGTTCAATTGTCACCTAGTGTTCTAGGGTGGTTGAACGTTAAGGTTGATGTTAAGGTGATGAGTGGCCTTAGGTATGTTGATGATCCCTAGCATATCTTATGGTGTAGATGTGAATATATCAATGTTATGTTTAAGGAATTAGGTGAGTTTAGCCTTTTCATTGTCGAGTAGCTATGCCCCAATTCTTGAGGTCATCCTTAAGGCGCTCGTACACTTAATTTCTATGGTTTTCTCAACTGGTTCTCCTCGTAGTATTGAGATTGTCATGGTGGTAGATTCTATGCTCATGACATTATCTCTAGTTTGGGCCTTAGGTTAAAGGGATCTGGATAACTATTGGTTTCCTCAAGCTTCATCAACTCTGGTTGGTTTCATAAATTTTACTTTTAAACACCATTGGTTGATCAACATGTTGAACTCGGTAATACTTGACCAGCCTAGAATCATATTATATGGTGACTAATGGTTAATGACAAGGAATTCGACAGACTGTGTAGCAATGTGTTCGTTATCGCCTAATTGTACCGATAAGGTAATGATTCTTTTGGTGGGTACAAGTTTTCCTCTGCTAAAGCCTATGAGGCCATGCTTGTATGGTTAGTACGGTTCATCTAACTGGTCTTTCGTTTGCTCGTAGGCATTGTAGAAGAGTATTCTACCAAGCTCCTAAATCGATGAACTTTTTGGGGACTTTGAAGTAATTGATTTCAGTGTTTATAATGAGAGCATTGCTATAAGGGAAGTCGATGCCCTACTCGTCCTCGTTAGTGAAGTTGATGGTGATATCTATCTTTAGCTTTTTTTATTCTTACAAGATATATATTATGCTGGGCTGCCAAGGCTGTAGTGTCTAAGAGGAGGCCAAGTCCCTAGAATATGGTGTTCACTTATCCTCATCATCTTTAATGGTTTTGGTCTTCTATAGGAACATCATTGTGCTCGTTATTTTGCCATTATTGTTAGACTTATTGTTGTTGTTCTACATGGCGATGTTGGGTTGGTCATTGTATTTGGGTCCTCTTGTCTACTATGAGATAATTGATACGGCCTTTACAGATAAGGCCTTTAATTGTATTTTTTAGGTATCGACATTTGCCTGTATTGTAGCTGTACACTTAGTGGTAGTTGTAGAACTTACCTAAGTTAGCTGCTTCTGGGGTTTCTCAAATACTAAGTGCTTGTAAGAGCTGTTGTCTAACTTCGTGCATGATTTCCCCGAGAAGCCTATTAAGGAGTGTATATGAGATGTAGTCTTGGAACTTGCTCGTGCCTGGGAGTGTGGTTTGCGGCCTTAAGCCTTAAACGGTCCTTCACTAACCTGTTGGTATTGTTGTCCACCTCGAATTAAGCTCTAATGGTGTCCTCATAGGTTATATACTTCTCGGCCACCTATATGAACTCATATAGGGAGTTAAGTTTGTTTAGCGAAACTGTGTTGAACAGTCTCCTAATGGGTTGATTTCTGTAATGAGGGCTTATAGGGTCTTTCCATTGTTAAGCTTAGACACCTGTAGTTTTGTGCAATTAAAGCATTTGGGATATGCTTGTAGGGTTTTGTTTAGTCGTTGCCTTACATTATAAAGTATTGAAGAGTCTCTTTTTAGCATCTTTAAGCTTAGAAAGTGTTGCTGGAATTTGCCTACCAAATCATCAAATGATGTAACGAAGCCATCAGATAGGGTGTTAAACTAAAGTAGGGCTACTTTTGTTGATGTACCAGGGAAAGCCTTGCACATAATCATATTGGAGAAATTTTGTAAGCTCATCATGGTTCTAAAGTGGACGATGTAATCATCGAGGTCAATGGTTCCATCATACGAGTTAAGGTACGATAGACTTACACTGGCAAGCAATGTTTCCTTTAGGATTGAAAGAATAAAAGGGCTTTTGGCAGCTGTGGAGTGTAATGTGCAAGTAGATGACTCGCCCTTCTTTTAGTCGTATACACTGGATGCATGACAAATGTGTTCGTCTAGCTCATCGATTCGGGGGCTATCTTGGGAACAGTTTGTTGACCAGTTGGCTTGTTACCATGCACTCACCTTGTGTGTACATTTTGCCACTATTACAATTCAGCCGTTCGTGTAGATCCTCATAGAATTACTAGTCAGGCTGAGTTTGGTCGTGTGAACATGCTAGGCATGTAGTTCATAAGTTGTGACTTGGGTATGGTTTTGAGGAAGAGTTGGCAATTGCCTCATCGTTAGGACATTTTTAGGATGCATGTTTTAGCATCACAACATCTTTGCATAAGGTTAGGTTGAGACTCCTAAGTCCTTTTACTTTCTTTAAGAATTTGTTGGACAAAGAGTTTAAGCTCTTAGATTTCAGGATATTGATTATCCTACTGTACCCCGCAACGGAGGCATTGTATTGCTACCATGTGGTTGTGATGTATTGGCATTGTCCAAGTTTGATGCATGAGGGTTATTGTTTTTGCTCTTAGCCATCTTGTGTACGGTGGCCTGTAACAGTGGACACCAAAATGTTGATCCTAGATAAATCAACTAAAAGAGAATAGGGATAAGCTGGGCTCGGATGGGTTGGATAAAGGCCTTAGAGGAGGTCGGGCTGTGTTGGCTCCTTACTTCACAATACTTGCAAAAAGTCGCTAGGGAGTAAGACCTTAGGGGCACTTTGACGCTTAAGTCAGCAAGAAGGATAAGGAAGGAAAAGTGAAGTGGGGCAATCAAGCACTAGAGCCCTTATGGGAGGTGTTCACTCGATGTGTATTTGTGTAAGAGGGGAGGGTTCGATCCCCTTACCCGATGGCCCCCTACACCTCTTTTAGTATAAGAGAGGTGTGATTATCTGGACATGTAGAGGTCTGGGGTTCGCTCATACTAGTTGTTGGCAAGTGACATGCACCGTGGAGTTGATAAGGTAGTCTTAAAGGGTAGTCAACTACAATCGTGCTGGTAGCTACGTTTGTGATCCAAGAATTTGACATACTTAGGGGTTATCAAGTATAAGACATTTGTACCATAGATATAAGGTGGCAATTAATGAGCTATAATTGGGTGCCAACGCTAAAAATAAAAGAGTAAAGACGATAGGAGGCTTGTAAGAGCTCGATTAAGGATGATTTGAGTCCCGAGTCTTGGGAGCTTATAGGAATGTCCTTACTTGGGCTCACGGGATATCCTCGCTTGTTCTGCTTGAACTGGGTGGGATGACATAACGGGATCGGTCGTCAGAGGTGAGCCCCCTGGATAGGTTACTAGGATGCTCGCAATGGGGCGTTTAAGTAGGTTACAATGCTCGAGGGAGAAGGAATGCTCACTCATATGTTCGTCGATGGGCTCTTAAGGGTCGACTTATGAGTCGAGCTTCGGGTCGGGTGAGAATTGGGTATCAATGACGTGTTTGGCCAAAAAAAAAATAATTAATTACTTTCTTAGGATAAGATTAAACAAGCTTAGTTGAGTCAAATTCTAACTATAGCCTATTAAGTAGCCCATATGTCATGTTTGGTCTCGATATCCTAAGTTAGGTTAAGTTTATGCCTTCAGTTTTCTAATTCAACTCAAGTTTGAGCTCAAAAACTCTGCCATTTTAATTCAATGCAATTATATGCCTAGTCAGGCATGATAATGAGATCCTTTTGCTTGTAAAATTATATATACAATAATCATTCTTTTCATTATTGATAATGATTTAAATTCATATATATATGATTAGAGATGTTTAAATGTTTATAAAATCAAAAGCGAAATTATAGTGAGTATATGTTTGAAGTCTCAACTACTTGAATTTGCAAGAGAATGGATTTCTATAAAAGATCAATAGCTGAATGGAAATTTTTTAGCTTGCCTTTTAGCCTTCTAATCGAAGAAAAGATATTAATCGGTCAAACCTACTTCATCTAGCCGAAGTAGACTATATCTAGTTTTGTCATATTTGAATTCTTGGCAAATCAAATTTAAAAATATATTTCATATTTTACCTTTAGTGTCGATATATATAGATAAAAATATAATATATAACTGAATAGTTCTAGAGTTGTTTTTGCTTATTAGTTATTAAGATTTAAAGAACTAATTAAGAAACATAAAATTATTTGTTTATTTGTTTGTTTTAATCCATATTCATGCATTCCTACAAGAAAATCATTAATAACAATTAAGAATTCAATATTATAGAATTAACAAAAACAGCTAAAAATAATTGAAGCAAAAATCTAAAAAGAAAAAGGATCAATAATTGGGGACAGATGTCGGTTTGCTATTTCCCATACAGCATCCAGTCAATAATTGACTTACTTTGTCACTGTAACAAAAGTGATACTCGTGCAGGGTCCAGTCTCGTTTCTCCTTTTACACTTTCTACTGCAAATTTACAAACAACACCTTTCAACCAACATGCTTTACACTTTTATGTTCTTTTTCTTTTTTAAATTAATTTTCTCTTCCTTTAGTCATTAAGGTCAAAACTATTCTCAATTGATATATCTTTTAACCAAGGCCAAACGTAGACGCATATAAATATCGTTAGAAGTAAAGAGTATTCTAAGAAAAATACTACTACTTCATACGATAAGATCTTATGCACATATCGGTTTAAAAATCAAATATATTAATTAGATAAATCTTATATATTCATAAATACAATTTCATGATATTTTGATTTAAAATGTTAAACTTATAAAATCAGTTAGCCTTGTAAAAACAACTACTTATAATAGATAAATAAAAGCTAGCATTCATTAAGTGAGAGATTACTAACGACAAAAAGATTCAAACCTGTATTTCTGTAACAAAGCTTTTGATTTTAAAAGGGAGGTGATATACGTGTTGCTCAATAGATGGTAAATCCATAGGATATTTTCAAACTTTATATTGAGAAGACATGACATCTACAAATTTCCACAGCTTTATGTCAAGAAAAAAACTAATAATCCCGTAAAAATATACCCGTGCATTGAAGGGAAGCTCAATTTTCTATTTAACATCATGCAATGTATATAAAATAAGCAGTAAAAAGACAAATGGGCAATTCAGAAGCATTCTAAAGAGGCTTTTTGTTTTGGGCATCATCGATAATGCCGGCCAAAATAAAGATAGTTTTGTCGACCACTCGTGCTTTGTACGTTTTGCACTACCATTATTACCATCTAAATAGCTCAGATATTACAAAAATGTCAGACACAAGAGCAAGACATGACAACCAAACCATAGCCATTGTTTATTTCTTACAGGGATCTCCAACCACACACGTGCCTCATCACCATCTGATTGGAACCCTTTTTTTTTTGTTTCTTTCATCGTTTTAGTACTTTATTCATTTTTAAGCATTATTTTAAAATTGGGTATTCAGATAGTTAATGATTTAAAAAAAAAAAAAAGAAAAATATTCGGAACAGATACGAATCTTATATAAAGCAAGGAAAAAAAACATCATTAGTGGCAATTTCTTATTAAACTTATGAGAAAATATATGATTTATGTAATACTAATAACACATTTCACAACAAACACCAAATGTACAATTCTACCAAGTATCCTTAATCTCTTATATTTATGTTTAATCGATCTTTATATTCTAAACTTACCACCAGAATTGACTATAAGAAAATACGAATTTAAATACTATAAATTTGAATTGCAACCCCTAGATGGCATCACATACTTGGGCCAAATTGTCGCCTAGATTATGATGGAGGACCTAACGGGACTGACTTGGCATGACATGGACTGGGACAACCTTTCTTTATCGAAGCTTAGTAAACCATCGAGGAGATGGTCAACCATGCACACTGGCCTCTTCAACGCGTTCACAACATGTCCCACCATCAATCCCATAAAAAAACACAGCTATACAATAAACATCGAATACAAATTTCCACGTATTCACGGCATTTCTATCTATATCCCTTTCAATCAATTAGATGTTATGTATAAGTAAATTTAAATAAAAATGATATTATATCATCTCATAGGGAGATGATACAGAACCTTTTAAAAATAAGAAATTTTTTATCTAAACAAATGATATATTATATATATATATATATTTTGTTTGACCAGGACAACCTTAAATACCATAAGAAAACAAGCAAAACATCTTCAAGTTGGGGGGAAAAAAGAAGCCTATAAGAAAATCGACTGTCAATTGTATTGAGACGAATAGAGAAAAATGCAGTCATCTCATACGGAAGAAGTTAGACAAATCTGCCTTTATGGCTGCTGTCCTACAATACTGCTTAACCTCCCGGAGACTCGAAGCACGGCTTCGGCTCCTCGGAGCACGTTTTCAGTCAGTCGCCGTGATTTCACCACCACCACCACTTCATCCATATTTCCAAACACCCGGTTCACTAACCATGAGTCTCTTCCATCCTTGCAAGAATCATATGAAGAGTTCACCAAAGTATATCCACGGCATGGCGAAACAGATCAAATCGACCATATAAGATCTCAAAAGTACTACCACCTCCAACATCGTAACCACACTTGCCTTGACTATATTGGAATAGGCCTCTTCTCTTATTCCCAACTGCATTATCATGACTCCCCGGTATCTCAGGCTGCTTCATCCTCTCAAGCTCCTCCAAGATCGGACTTCCCTTTCTTTACCATATCATACAAGACTGGAAGTCTTAAGACTCAGCTACTTCTAGGAGGTCAGGGATCGGAATTGGAAGCCGCGATGAAGAAAAGGGTCATGTCTTTCCTTAACATCTCCGAAAGTGAGTACTGCATGGTTTTTACTGCGAACAGAACTTCAGCTTTCAAGCTCTTGGCAGAATCCTACCCTTTTCAATCCAGTAGAAAGCTTTTATCAGTCTATGACTATGAAAGTGAAGCAATGGATGCTATGATTAGTAGCTCGGAGAAGAAAGGCGCCCGCATTATGTCGGCTGAATTCTCATGGCCTAGGCTTAAGATTCAAGCAACAAAACTTAGGAAGATGATTGTTAGTAAGAAGAAAAAGAAAGAGAAGAAGAGGGGGCTTTTTGTCTTCCCTGTCCATTCAAGAGTTACAGGAAGTAGATATCCTTATCTGTGGATGAGTTTGGCACAGGAAAATGGTTGGCACGTTTTGCTTGATGCTTGTTCCTTAGGACCAAAGGATATGGATAGTTTTGGCCTGTCTCTTTTCCGTCCAGATTTCATTATCTGCTCCTTCTATAAGGTATTTGGTGAAAACCCTTCCGGATTTGGATGCCTATTTGTGAAAAGATCTAGTGTTCCTATTATGGATGCTTCTAGTAGTGTCGGTATCGTCAGTCTTGTTCCTGGAAAGAAAGTGCTCAAAATGCCAGATGAATCTTCTGGAGCCGTTATAGAACTCGAAGAGGCAAGTGCAACTGCATTCGGGTTGCCAGACGATGAAATCGACACATCGAACTCTTTTTCAGGTCGAATAATAGCGCAGAGTCCTACTAAAGTACCTGAACAAGGTGGAAGTGACATAAATTCCGAAGCTGTGAGACCAGAAGAGGGCAATGTGATGTTGAAAAATGCAGAAAAGGAAAACAAAAGAGAGGCTCTAGACATCACATGTCATGGGTTAGATCAGGTTGAATCATTAGGAATGATGCAGGTTGGTAACAGAGGAAGGTTCCTGATTAACTGGCTAGTGAATGCTTTATTGAAGTTTGAGCATCCTAACACAGAAGGTGCTCGGCTTGTCAAGATATATGGACCCAAGATCAAGTTCGACCGAGGACCTGCATTGGCATTCAATGTCTTTGATTGGAAAGGAGAGAAGGTTGATCCTGTTCTTGTTCAAAAGCTTGCTGATCGAAGCAATATCTCCCTGAGCTATGCATTCTTACAACATATATACTTCTCAAACAAGTATGAAGATGAGAAGGCAAGAGCTCTTGAGAATCGATCGATTGCAGTGACCGGAACGGTTACAAACAAGAAGAAAGGCAGATCTGATCAGGGAGTAAGAGTGGTCACACTTGCTCTGAGTTTCCTGTCGAATTTTGAGGATGTTTATAGAATTTGGGCATTTGTTGCACAGTTTCTAGATGCAGACTTTGTGGAGAAAGAAAGGTGGAGATATACAGCTCTTAACCAGAAAATGATTGAAATTTAGTCCAATTCATTTGTTCATTCCTTTCTACAAAGGGTTCCTCGAGAGTGCTAGTACAGGGAACTTGAAATCAAAGTGTGCATGTCTGTAACTTGTCTTATCAAAAAGCCATTTTCAATATATTCTTTCATATTAAGAGATCATCTATTCACTTCAAAGAAATGAACTTGGTTTCGTTTCAATACCTATATAGCATGTCCTTTCCAAATAAATGGAATCAGCAGCCACGATGGAAATCCAAACTATGCTACAGAAAGAAATAGGCTGATTCGGAAGCATTTTGCTTTCCTGTTGAGTCAATTTTTTATCAGAATGCATCAAGGGGATTGCTCCATGTCTTTTGATTTCCACGTAAGGTATGCGACAATCATGAATACCCTCTTTTTAACTTCCATTCCGATGGACAAATGCATGTCAACCGTGCTAGTGTCAAATCATTCTCAAAATATATAGACACATTTCAATTTTGACCACTAATTTTGCAACCAAAACTATTGAGGAACTATAAAGTAGTTGGTATTAGTAATGGAACACACTACCATCATAAGATATTGATTTGCAGCTTGAGGGCTTGCAGTATCATAACTCAACCCATCTTCATCTAGCTAAAGTTAATCTTTGTTCTGCTAGCAATCCTGGGCACTCGTTTAGTACAGCAGCTCACTTGTGATGTAGGGCTCTCGATATAAAGAAGACGCTCCAACATCACCTACATGTCTGCCCACTGAGAACAACAGCACTGCATCAACTGATGCCGTACATTCTGCAGGGACACAACAGTTGTTTCAGTTACATTGCGGTATTATGTCAGTTAACTTAGTAACTACTGCATACAGTTAATTGTAACTACATTGTCTCTCAGGTACATATACTGCTTAACCAATATCAGGATCACAATTCAGATAACAAATTTTTGCTTACATTGTCCTATTACAATAACAAATTGTTCGAATCATATCTCCTCTTGAGGGGCATAGAGGAATGGTCTAGCAAAGTTTCAAAGGAAATGAATGCACATTCAGATTACTTAGAAATAAAAAGCATCCTAGCATGGCACATATGGATATTCGTGCATCTAATTGTAATCTACTTGGAACTCAAAGTGCATGGAGAACTGCAGGAAGGATTAAGTATTGGCAAAGAAACCTTAGGAAACAGTGCAGATCACCCTACTTGACAGCTAGTAATGAGCCAGTCTTATATGGAATCTGACACTGCTGGTTTTGAAGGTGAGAGAGATATATGGTTCATCCTATGGGAAGAAATCCAGAGAAACGAAATTCGGGATAGGAACATTCTTACATTATCAGTAAGTGCTAATGCAAACATAAGTTGATGTAAGAAGTAACTTAATTTCCTCCCCTTGCATCAGAAAAACTTGTGAAGCAAAAGCCATGATTGCTTATAAAATAACGAGGAATTACTAGTATGGCTTGAAGCTTGCATGCATTCAAACCAAATAGGTAATGCCTGTGCAAAACACAAAAATTGTATCATGCCGGTCATTCAAAACTACTACATATTTTGGGAGGTCATTCTGTTCCCTTAGTGAAATTTCAATTACCAAAACAGCTTATGTTGCCAACATAAGTTGGGTGAAACCTCATCTACTACCTATAATGCAGGTCATTGGCGATCTGTGATACAGATTCAACTTGTGCAAATTTGTTTATACAGATCACAACCAGAAGATGATTGAAATTTAGATCCATTCATTTGCTTGTTCCTATTGCAAAGGGTTCCCTAAGACTGAGGGTGCTTCTAAAGGAAAAACGAAATGGAGGAGTTTGAGTGTGTGAATAGTTATATTCAAATAGAAAAATATATTGTTTCATATCAAGAAATTATCTTCAAAGCAAGCAGACTTGGTATTGGCAAAGAACAGACACATCACTGCCTATTTTGTTCTAGCAAAATTATCCTTCTCCTCCCAGCTGTCCCTACGTACTCACTATCTACAGAAGCTCACTTGTAATGTGGGGGAAGTGATGATCGATCTAACAAGGTTTCAGAGTAAAGGGATAGCATATTCGAAATATCTTAGAACTCAAAGCATCCTAACTTGGCAGAGATAGTTTTTCATGCATCTCTTTGGGATCTAGTAGGTACAACTATACAATAAGCAGGTGGAAAAACTGTGGCAACATCACAGAAAGTATCACTCGTTGGAACCCCTTATTGGTAATTGGTAATTTGTAAATCTTTTATCGATCTTTCTGTGCAAGAATTTCAAATGAATGCAAATTATTCGAGAAAGGAATTGAGATGCTGAAGTTCCCGATGGGAGTGCATTTTTGGTACAGAACCAAAACAAATCCAGGGATTACACTTGAGAGTTGGTATGAGTAGACTACAAGTTCAACGAAATGCTAATGGCAAGAAACATAGGTTGGCATAAGAACATGTTGCCTTCTCTTACAAGATCAAAATTTGCAAGGTAAAAAGGCATGATTTCTTATTGTTGAGCTAAATTAATTTCACAAGAATTTTGGCTAGCTTAGCAGCAATTTAGGTTTGACTCAACAGATAACACCTCATGAATCCACGGCACTACTCTTATTATGAATCACGCTTCTTAAGGTTGCCTCTTCCAAAATGATCACCTAGCAGTTAGACCTCTTAATTCTTTGCTGCTGCTATGCTCTCGGATCTGAAAAATGGTAAATAAGGGGTGAACCCTAGAGCCCAATAAGTAGCCAATACCCATCTCCACCAGATCAAGCACGGTTTTGTGCATACATATAAAAATTCCAATGCTGCAATACCTCGTACGAGTCTGAAAAAGGGTTCCATAATCATTTATTCAAAGAATTCAATACTTGAATTACTCATGATTTGAAAACTTTAGATTGGAGACACAAATATAATTTAGTACAGTTTCTTGATGATCATAACCAGTTACTCACAGTCGGAATGTTTCGGTCATCACTTAAGCAGGTGACAAGCCCCAAACACCAACACCATATAGTGAGAATCACATCACGGTTAGTAGCATTGACACTACAATAGCCCTCTTTAGGGGTTAGTGACAATGTTGTCAACCGTGCGGTCCAACTGATTCGATCTAGCCTGTAAGTTACCTTTTAAAAGTTTAAAATGTTTATCTGTATTTAAGTAAATTAAATGATTAATATTACACTTTATAGTTCAAATAGAAGATTTTATCATAACACCATTAATTGACATTGACATGGCACATAAAATTGATATTTGGATATTGATTGGTGTTTGGCTTTAAAAAAACAAAATATTACAACTAAAAAGAAAGCAAAGAAATAAATAGATAAAATTAATTTTTTTTTTAAATGTGTAGGTCCTAAGAGCAAGCAAAAAGGGAGTGAATTGGTTACTTAAAAAGTTTTAAACTTTTTGCAAGATTAAATAAAAACATTCCCTTTGATTGCTTATATCACGTACTAAAGTAATAGAATTGTAACAGTCTCATCATGCGGATCAAGACTTTATAGTTACTATCTTAAAACCGATTTACATAAAATGTCTATGATTAACCTGTCTTGAACTAAAATACTTCACAATTAAATATATTATTTGCATGTAGAAGTATGAAAAATATATACTAGGATTTCAATTTTCCAATTATTGTTACATGATTTACTAACTTAACCTTACTTAAGTAATACATAATTTAATATTAAAAGATTCAAAAATAAGAACTAAAACCTCAAAAATGTAATTGATAATCAGTTTTATATCATCACTCCTCAAGATTCAACAATAGCTAGCTTTAAGATAGTTACATTGCCATTTCTTGGCTAACACCAACAATAACATTTATAGGGATGTAAGTAACCAACCACTCAATGAGTTAGGACGAAAACATAAAACCATATATCAAGTACAAGTAAGGTTTTCATCTAGTTATTTAAATGCAATATAACAAACAAATACTATCACACAACATTTTTTTATCAGTCATGAGATTATAAAAATTACATTCGTTCTAATTTAAGTTGAGGAGTTTAGTACACATTCAATAGCTCACGATCAAACTTAGGCTTATGCAATGGAGACACCACTCTTCTTGCGACTACCATCGAATCACTGTCTTCATCCTTGTCGCAACCTCTTCTCCTATCACTTAATTCAACTAAGGATGAACCATTATACTCCAGTACTATTCCTTTCGCAAGTATTAATATTTGGTCGAAGAATCCTAAACATTTTCCTTAATGAGATGTAATGCATGTCTGATTTAAATTTACAAGTCATATATTTAATTAAGTTCAATTTAAGATATTCAATCATTTTATGCAAATTAAACAATTACAATCCAAAGCATTAAATTGAAATCATACAACTAAACCCAAAAACATGCACACACAACATGCTCACAATCAAACTATCTAACAAGCACAATCGAATTATCTAACAAGTATTTTGAAATACAGTAACATATTGATCCCAAACTTACTTAAAGTCTCTAATTTGCTCACTCAAGTTTGATGAAGGGTCAAATTATTATTACTCTCTTCTATATAATAAATATCATTTTAGTATTTATACTCATATATATATTATAATATCTCATAAATCAACAATCAAGACATGAACATTTGAGTAAAAAGAGAAAGTCTTGTCTTTGTACGATTAGGATCAATAATTGATCTAGAGTATTTAAGAAAGTAAACTTATTAGGTTAGAAACTTATGAGAAACATAATAACTCTAATCAAGAAATTCTTGTACATTTGAAAATCTATAATATAATAAGAATACCAAGAATACAATTAAAATAGTATAAATTTACTCTATATGAGACTCTAATGTGGAATTTATGGCAATCATACATAAATTTAGGACTTTTGAAAAAAATTATCCGATTGAGCTTAAACTTTACGACTAAAATAAAAAAATTAGTTAAAGTGACTCAATAAAGTTAGATTTTGAAAATAATTATCTAAAATCCCAATTTTACTCTTAGAAGTATGATTATTTAATATAATACAAAATTACTTAGAATCCCTAAAATCGAGCTCGGAATATGACAAAAACTCAAAGATAAATTAATTAAGTTATAAAATGAAATAATATAGTATAATTTACTATATGAGTATACACGTATTTTTATGAGTATATTTGATATAAATAATAATTATACTCATACATTATCTCGAAAGTCCAAAAATATATATAATACGTAATGCTACGTAACTCCAACCTGTTAGCGTTCAAGTAGTTTGTATATTTTATAGAAAAATATATTTATAAGTTAGGTTAATAAGTGTAAAATTGTTTATACTAATGTTACTAGTAACAACAAGAATATGGATCTTAATAATAGAATAATGAGTATAATAATATTACTAATGATACGAGATAATGCAAAAGTAATTAAATTAGTATAAACCTAATTGGCCGGATATCCCCTCTTCATAAAATTCATTAGAAGCATTCTTAAGTGTAAGAATGTCTAAATTATATCTAAACATAGATATATAATCATATAAATTGATAAGAAATTAATTGAAAATTTTAATGTTTGAGAGATACTCTAAAAATTATGATTTATGATAACGTTCATGGAATTAAGTTGAATTCTCATGACTAAGAGAAAATTTAAACGAAGTAACCATATAACTTAATATTTCATTTTAAGCTTATTTATATAAAACTTTCTTAGAAATATTAAGTTTATTGGATCTAATTGCTATAACGTAGAATTTTGTAATTTTAGATATAGCTTAGGATAAATCTTTTAAAATCAACTACATGATCTTAATAATTAATATTGGTGAGTAAAATGTTGTATAAGATATATATAAATAAGCCCCCAATAATTAATATAACTTAACTATATGTTATACATTACTAATATTTTCACTAATAATGACTTTAAAACTCATCCAAAATAACGATACGAGGGAAAAAAAATTTTTAACTATGAATTATTCTTTAGTAATAATACTGGAGATGAAAAGAAGGAATATTCTTTTAATATTATAGGAATTAAGATAAGTATTGAATAAAATTTCTATAAAAAATTATATATATAAAGGCGATGAAATTGGTATATAAATATGTAGCTTTATGCCACTTATAAATGGAATCAAGGGGATAGGGTGAGAGAAAGAGAGGAGAGGAAAAAAAAAGGGAGAGAGAAATGGCTAGAGAAAAAAAAAAAACAACAAAAAGAAAAGAGGACTAAAAGATTTATTTTTTGGTGTTCGATACCTTTAGGACTTTAAAGTGAGTAAAGCCCTAACATTCTAAATTTGTCAAAGTGAGCTTTAATATAGGTAAATGAGATCAATACTTTACAACATTTCGGAGTATTATTTTAGAACATCTAGAGACCTTGATATGTATTAGCTTGTGATTATAGTTAGCTATTTATATATATGCAATGCTTATGGTTGGGTTTTGATTGTTGTGATGGGAGTTAAGCTCCATATTATAATTGTTCTATGAATATTATTATGCTTAAATTATTTGAGCTTAGTTGACTACTCTAAAAAGATGAACTAACTCTAACTCAAACTCAACTTAATACCTAATCTGATATGCATTGCAACCTAATAAGGGTAACGACTGGGATTCTTGGGCCAAACACAAACTCTCTTCGATGAGGATAGTTAAAATGGTCCTTTCTCTACCCTTAGCCGAACTAAGTGATAAAAGAGGAGGTTGCAACGAGGTTAAGGGCTATGGTTCGAAGGTGGTCACGAGAAGAGTGTGTTCTCCATTATATAAGCCCCGGTTTGGTCTCGATTTATGAGCACGTGACGTTAATCTCCTTAACCCAGATTAGAATAGGCGTAATTTCTCTAATCTCATGACAAACCGAATAACGTCATGTGATGGCATATACTTGTATATACGTTGCATCTAACCTACTTAGTTGAGAACCCTGCTTGTGATGTACTGGTTGCATACTTCTGTCTCTACCCCACTTATTAAGCAAGTAATTGCTCATTCCTTTATAGTTTGTTTTGTAAGTTCTAAGTAGATTACAAACATTTACCTAAAACTGGAAAACTAGTAAACTGGGATGGGGAGTGAGATGTAGCAGGAAATGGCTGGTTATTACCTGCATTTAGTTATAAGGACTAGATTGGACAAAGAGAATTGGATAGGATAAGTATAAGGAGGATTGGACAGTATAAACATATTGTACTATATTTGATTTACATAGTACTGGAAAAAAAATTAATATTAAAAAATTAATTATTTATATTATAAAACAGATAATTTTTTGTAATATTTAATAAAAATAATATTTATTAACTTAATATTATAACATAGAAGGATATTTTTGAAAATGTAAAATATTTTTTACTTTTATCCAGTAAATTTTATTTTTATACTATGGTGCAAATGAGACAAAATTTAAGCATTTTGTCCAGTTCATTAACTTTATTTTTGTCTAGTCACCAAGTAAATTTACAAACCAAACATGAGATAAATTTTTTTGTCTAATCCAATACTATAAAAATTGTGCAATCAAATATTACCTTAGTATTAACTCTCTTATCTTTTAAGAAAACTACACAAGACCCTTCAAGGAACTTAATAGTTTTCAATATTCTTATTTATATATGAAATAATAGGTATTTGTGGGATTTACTACTATTCTTTTATTAGGTCAACTTACAAGTTTATTTTTAACAGATTATTTCAAAAGATTACTCAACATGTTTATATCAAATAGGTATCGAATTTGACGCTTCAAAGGGATAGAATCGAATATGCCTAGTGTGGACTAAGCTGTAAGGACAATTTCTATTTTATGATGGTTCATACAGCACGACTGTTACGACTCTACCTTTTTAGGGCATAACATATATATATATATATATGATTTAAATTATTATTTTTAGTTTAAAATTATAATTTTACTCAATTGTTTGAGTTTTATATTACCTATAACCAAACTAGTTCTAAACTAGTTTTTGATTCAATTTCTAAATTAGATCCTAAATTAGGCTCTAATTCAGCTTTTGGTTACAATTTTTATTCGTAAACCCTATGAACTCCTTCTAAACTAATATATGAAATTTATTAAATTATATTTAGGTATCTTAAATCTTCAATTGAGCTCCTAACCAGTATTCTGGTTTATATGGTACACTCTACTCCTAACTTAACTGCCGAATTTGCTCCTAAAATAAGAATAGCTTACATTGTTCACATAATTTTCTAAATTTACATTCCAAATCAGATTTACATTATTCTCCTAATATTATAATATTATTAATTTAACCTAATATATTCCACTCATTTAATTTTCCAACTTCATATATTACCCATTATTACATAATTACACATAATACACATATCTAACACTCCCAACACTACAATTAACATCTCTTATCATCTACTAATATTTCAAGATGCCTAAACATATCATAAATTATAAATTTTCATCAATTTAATATTAAATTACAAATTAAGCTTAAAAATTACCTTTTATTTATGATTTTAAAGCCTAAAAATTAAGTAAAATTTTGGAAAATCAATTTTAAGAAAAAATCTTTATAGCATTATGATATATCTCTTAGACAGTACACACAAAAATTTTGAGCTCAAAATTACATCATGAAGGTTATTTAAAACAAAAATGAAAATTAGCTAAAGTTTATTGATTTCTTAGGGTAGTATATCTCGAGTCTTAATTCTATCAAATTGTTATTTTTCCCTAAATCTACATACAAAAATATTCCAAAATACCAATTTTCATAATTTTCTATACTTATTTGATATTTTTAATAAATTAGATAAAATTAGGTAGGAAATTAAACTCACAAAAACGAATAGCCTCCAACCACTAGCGGTGGCTCCCACTATGTCGATAGCCCCTGGTGGTGGGTCAACAACCAGGTGGTCGTCGTCGTTCATTCCTAAGTAGCAATTGGATATGCATTCTCCTTATATGCCTTAATTGCATACTATTTTGTTAATTTTTTGTAAAAATACTTTCTCTCCTCTCCTTAACCTCTCTTTATTTTTTTTTTTTTTTAATTTCCATCTTATCAAAATGAATTATGGTAGAGGGTTTTTAAATTTATAGTGGGTTCTGGGGTTTTTCTTGCATTTCCCACTTGCTAAGGATCCATTAAAAATTTGTCAACTATTATAGAGTGTCATGTCCAAATAAATTTATCTTAAAAAAATCCAATTAATCTTCCTTAATCCCTGTGGATTTAATGTCTAACTTAATGTAACATATTTGATACATTACCCAAATATATCCAACAAGTAAAGTTAGACTTTAAAGAAATAAAAATCTAATAGACCTTATAAAGCACACCATGCTGTAACATTCTAATACTATCTAATGTCTTTGAATTGGTCTCTAAATTTGCTTTTGATTTTTAAATTCGATTCTAAAAAAAAATTCTTATCTTTTAATTAATGACTTGCACACTTAACACATTGATTAAACATCTTCACTCTTTTGTTACCATAAAAACAATTGATACGAGGCAAGCGCACCTATCAATTTTAATATAGCGGATATGAGTCCGAGTCGATCCCTCAGAGATTTTGAGTACTAATATTAACTTTAGCTTTATTATCTAACCGGAAAATTGTGTCGAGTTGAATGAATTAAAAATACTAAAATTAATAAACTAAACTAATTATGAGACTTAACTAAGCAAATTAGAAAGCAATAAACTACGAACGACTTCAAGTATACAATAATGTATTTAGGAATTATTTCTCCTAGTGTTTAACATGTAACCTTTTTAAAATATATTCAATTCAGTTTCTATAATTCTTGACCGGAGGGATTCACAATTAAAGCTAATATCTTTCCCAAGCATATTAACCCTAATCCTAAATTATTACCGGAATCTCTTCACTTAGTAATATAACTTAGAATTGCATTAATGTACAATGAATTCCCACACAAACAATTAACTTTTCGGAAGAAACATGTATCTTATCTCTAAGTATACATGTAATTCTTTCCAATTATGCTAACATCTAATTATACATGCAATTTCTCAATCAACATGCATAATATCATATATTGACACTCTAGAATTATCAATCCACAATTAAACAACATAATTGAATCAAGAAAAGATAGAAACTTTATTGAAATTATAATTCAATCCAAGGGTTACATGAAACCCTAGGTTCCATAATCCTAAATACTCGAATTCTAAGCTATCATGACGAATCTAAAAACGAGTTTCATCAAAAACATAAAATAAAGCATGAAAACCCCTCTTGATTTGATGAACAATCTCTCTAATCTTGAAATCGATATCCTTTTATATGTGTATTACACGGATTCTATTTTCGTCACCAGACACGGCCTGGGACATGGCCGTGTCCCCAAGTCGTGTAACTTTTTGCACTAAGGCAAAATTTCTACACAACTTCAAAACTTCTTCGTTTGAACTCGGAATTGAGTGAAACTTGATTTCTTTTCTTCGTTTTCGAGCCTAGAACGTGTTTAAACCCTGAAATCAAAATTTTACTCAATTAAGTATCAATTTCTTTAAAGAAAACAAAAAATGTAAGGGAAATACCATAAAATCACCATATGAAGTATGTTTAAAATCAGAGTTATCAACAATCATAAGAGAATTTATCATTCTCCCCCCTTTTAATGATAACAACAAAACCCTTTTCTTTAAAAAATATTGAATGATATGTGAAAGGTTTTGTAATGCATGTCTTATCAATTGTGCAAAAATTATCATAAATTTTTTAAGTCTAAAAATTTTGAAGAACTCATTGTATTAATACAATTTAAAATATTAGAATCAAACTTATTAAATCGAATCAAATTATTGGATATTATACTTTAGCAGTTATTTATTGAATATTTTTCCTTATTTCTCCCCCTTTTTATTATTATCATTCATTTTCACTCCCCTTGAATTTGATATATAAAGAAAGAATAGAAAAGATGATATTTCATTGACAAAAGCTAATTACACCAGTTTGTCTCTGAATTGGACTCTTACTATGATTTGGATTACAAAGAAACTTAGATAGACATAAACAATACAGACTTGAGTAGAAACTAACAAACTTGAATTAAATAGAATAGAAACTTGCAACAAAAATTGCAACTTAAACAGAAAAATTAAATTGACTTCTTTTTCTTTTTCTTTAAGTGATTCTTTTTTATTCTTGCTAGATTGTGTAAAGGTGGTGGTAAAGGTAGAGTTAAATCCTTCAAAGGTAGCATCGGGATGGTTGATGGAGGAACTTGTGGAGCTAATTCCTCTGTTGCCTAATCAGATGCAACAGACAAGATGAGTTCAGCTTGTCATGATGAGAGATCAGTTGGAGTTTATGTAGTTGGAATCAAAGGATTTGGATTAGTGGTTGAACTAGAGATGTAAGAGATGGAGGTTGATCAAATTGATCATGGAGTGGAATATTTGATGATGGAACTTATGGTTCCATTGAAGGTTGAGGAGGTAACATCACAGATGAAGTGCTAGCTGAAGGAGATGGTTTGGAAGGTGTAGTTTGTGTAACTTCTTTGAGAGATGATTGTAACTTGGTTAACAACCAGTCTATCTTCACCTCTATCATATATTCGATTTCTTTCCTTATTATCTTTAGAAGTTTCACCATGACCTTCCTTAAATTGAGCTTTTGAATCAAATTTCAAATCTTCATTTGATTTTGATCTCCTTTTTCCTTCTTTTATTTCCATCTTTTATCCTATCCTGATATGAAAATCTTTCTTGCTCTTCTTCGTCTTTCCTCTAAATATCTCTTTGCTTTTCCTTTTCTCGCTGACCTTTTCTTCTAGTTCCGATTCAAACAATGATCTGGGTAATCTGTTTTTCTTATACTTGTCGTGCACATAGAAAGCCTAATTATCAGTATACCAGATCTTGTTTTTCACATTTATATCCATATGATTAAAATGATCACTACCTATCACTTTTATGGGTATTTCTTCTTAGTAACCTTTAGCATTTTGATCCTTTTGTATTCACATAACTTCATCAAGAGGTTTCCATTGGGTCTTTTATATTATTCGTGAAAGCATGCCTAAGAATTTGAGCAACCAAATCCAATTTCTTTTTCCTCAACATAGCCACTATCACCATTGCAACTTCCTTAGAAATACTTGTGGTACTTCCCTTCTTTGGAAGAATGCAACTTATCACCATTTTATGTAACATGCGTACAATCAACCTAAAATTAAATATATTGACCTCCTTCCTTGGTTAGATCCTATCTCCTCTATTCAATTCCTCAAACACTTGTTTTCTTGATGATTTCATTAATTCCCTATCATTATTCATCTTGGGCAACTTAAAACATTTTTCAATATCTTCCTTAGTAATTTCTATTTTCTACCCATTCACTTTAGATATCTACAAATCTCTTTATCAAATATCTAAATTTTCATTAAACTCATGTAACAACTCACCAAAAAACATGATTTCAACAATACACATATTTTTGTACCCTAGAATGTCAAGGAATTCATTCCAATAAAACCCATTCTTCTGAAAGTACTAAAAGTAAAAAATACTAGGTTCTATGTGTTGATTCTATTTAAAGGATGAACCAAAGATAATTCGAGGTTTACCTTTTTCTTTTCAGCTTTAATTTGCTTAAATTATTCTGCTATGGTTTCTAATTCTGGTTTGTACTCTAAATTAGACTCTTGTTGTGGTTTTGATTTTACCTTTGATGCCTCTGATTTAATGCCTTTTTCTTCACTTATAGAACTCTTTTCCTCTTCTTCTATTTCTGCCTCTTCTCTTGATTCCTCTTCAGTTTCAGCCAACTCCTCACTGGATGAACTCAAACCTTCATCAGCTTTTTCTTTTTCTTTTTGTTGAGAAATAGCTTCAGTCTTCTTAAAATTAGGGTTAGGGTTTGTAGATTGAGGATTTTTAGAATTTGGGTTTTGTGGTTCTTTGCTTAGGTTTTGATTCATATTAAAATTAGATGGTCAATCAAACAAGGAATAAAGGTTTTCCTTTGTATTCTTAGGATCTTTCTTGGTTTTAAATCTAAGCTTAGATGATTTTCTTGGAGCCATCTTATAGAGAGAAAGAGAGAGAGAGAGAGAGAGCACGAGTTTAAGCTACGGATAAAAATTTAGAGAGAGTGTATGATGGAATTTCGACCTCATGACCTCTTACTCAAGCTCATGTTGGGGGTCTATAAGGTCTTATAAGAAGAATCCAGTCTTCTTAGCTCAACCAAGACAAGCTCCAATATCGGAAAGGCTTGTTGTTGAACTCTTTATACACCTAACTCGAATGCACCCTACTTTGCTCTACTACAAGCACAATTGTCAAGTTCACAACTCCTCCCAACGAGGTTGACTTGCTTAGTACCGAAGTCCTTAACTCTGATCTCCAAACCTTTCTCTACCAACTTATTACCACATTAAGCTCGGCCCTAGCACCTCACTACCTTAGAGTATAGATACAATAGTAGTATACCACCTGTCTTAGCCTTTTTCTGACATTGTATTATATTCCTTTCATTTTATTTATCTTATTTACTTTTTTTAACTCGTACTAGGTATCTTTACTTCATATTACCCTTTTTGTAATTTCATTATGTCCTTCTCTTAGCCTAAGGACTTACTATAAATAGTCCCTTAACTTTTATAACCAAAATCGGTTTTTTGTTAATGAATATTCACTTACCTTGTTCTTATGAGAAAACCCTCTCTAAGTTGCAACCCCACCCCCTTCAACTCTTATCTAGTCTTAGTAGCTTGAGGTTAATAGTGAGTGAACCTCGACCCCTTTACATGTAAGTCATATTAAGTAAAGGCTAAGTCATGTTGTGCTCATTGGTGAGTCATATTTGAAGAATAACTTCATGAAGCTATTGAGTTTTGTCTACCATTTGTGATTTCTTTGATATATTGAAGGACTCATTTTCAACACTACAGTAAGCCCTAGTGATAACTTCAACTCCTAGGCACATTATATTTTCCTAATATAAAAGCTTGAGGTTGCAATCAAAAGCGAGTAGTAGCATTGTCAAATTTTATTATGAGTATTATACATACTCTGTTTTACTTTATTCTCACAACTACGAAATGGAGTAGGTTATTAAAGCATCATGCAAAGTAGTATTGTGTGGAATCGCTTGTTGGTTTATGTGTTCGTTAAGATTTTGCTATAGAAATGTCGAATCTAGGTATACAAGGGGAGATAAGTGATGTTAAGAGTAATGCACCTGGGCATGGTCGCATTGAGCGGATTCCTTAGACGATGGATAAACAAATTTAGAACCTCACTAGCATAATGGCCAATTTAGTTGTTATCATGCAAAGGTTTGTGGATGCTTAGCCTCATGATAGGTATGTTGAGTATAGTCAAGTGCACAAAATAAACTAATGAAGCTAAGACCTGCACTAATGTTGCTGTTAATACTCCATCACCTCACCCCATCCAAGTTGTAGGACACACAAGATGAATACTTAAGTTAAGAGAAGTTATTGGGAAAGAAGTAAGCAATGGCAAAGATGAAGATGAGTAGTTCCAAGAATTTGATTAGTGAGAAATCCGAATACCTAGAAGAATTGAGAATATTAAGGTCTAGGTTCTAAGCTTATTTAGAATGGGCAATGCCGATGAGTATATGGATTGGGAAGAAAAGATTGAGAAAATATTTGAATTATATGATTATGAGGATGAAGTGTGCATTCAAGTGGCTTCTTTGGAGTTTTCTAGGTATGGAACAATGTATTAGAAGAAGGTATAGGCCGCATGTTAACGAGCCTGATGTGAGATAAAAACTTGGAATGAGATGGAGCGAGTCTTGAAGAATAGAGTTGTTGTTGAGCACTATGAGCAAGATACTCTTAGACGTCTTTAAGAGCTTAAACAAGATAACCGAATTGTGGATGAGTACATACAAGCGTTTTAATTACTAATGATCTGGAATGTCAAACTGTTGCTAGATTCCTATCCGTACTATAACCTAAGATTGGAATTATAGTTGAAGTACAGAGGATAGGGACCTTAGATGAAGCCACACAAATTTCTTAGAGAGTTAAGTGGCAGAGGTAGAATCAGCTCAATTGAGCTACCGTACACCGACTTGAAGTGAATCGACATAGCCCAAACCTGAGTCGACTTAATGATGGAAGGGGTAAGATGAAGGCCAATGAATCCAAAGTCAAGAAGGACTTGGGCCATAGCTCAGGGTGGAAGACAAGGGAGATTAGGTACTTTAAATGCCTTAGTTTTAGGCATGTAGCTAATTAATGTCTGAATTGATGTGTGATGACCATCAAGGGTAAGAACCCACAGATTGAGGTAGAAAGTACTAGCGAAGAAGAGGGAGCAAATGTTGAGCACCTATTAGATGAGTACCAAGAAGATCCTGTAGCCTTCACCTAACTTGAATTTGGAGAATATTGTATGATCGTTGGAAGAATTCTTAATGCCGTTGATGTAGAAGAGAATGAGTAGAGAGAGAACCTTTTCCATACTAAATGCCATGTGAATGGAAAACCATGTGCTTTAATCATTTATTGAGGGAGTTATACTAATGTAGTAGCGCAAGAAGTGGTGAAGGCCCTAAAGTTGCCGACCTATTCTTACCCTTGACCTTACAAGATCTATTGGCTTATTGAAAAAGGTATAATCAAGTTACTAAACCTTTAACCCACAATCGAGCCCGAAAACTAGAGGGACTAACAAGGTAAGTCATCCTATTCTAACCTCTCATGCTAAGGCCAAGTTTCTCCTCGCTACCGATCAACTCTGCATACCAAGCCATATGACTATCTACCTTTTGGAAGTTGTGTGCTGACTTGAGGAATGTCGAGACAGCTGTCGAACCTCATGTACCTTCTCAACCATATCTTAGCTGACCAATTGCTTGACATCACTTTTGTTGAGAGGCTAAGAGAGAGATGTCCTAGATTAATCCTCAGTCTGTAAACCCTATAATCAGTTACTCAGAGTTTGGCTCTTAGAATTTAGAGCGATTTGCTAAATGATCCAATCAAGCCTAAATTATTAAATAAAGTTAGAAATATTAGAAAAATTAATCTTGTAAGTTCAAATTTAAGAAAATAAGTAATAAAATAAAAGAATATAAAATTTCAAAAATTTAAGTATATTACTTGTTATTTATAAAAAATGCATAAAATGCATTCCGATAATTAACGAATCACTAGAGATAAATTATATACACACTAAAAATCATAAAATAACCTAAATAGTATTTAGGAATATTTATTTGTACTATATATGAATTTACATGTACGTAAAAATATGTGTAATTACTTAAAATATGTGAAATGTACTAAAATAATACTAAATAATTAAAGAAAATTCATAATTAATTAAGAAAAAATAAATAAAAATCAGAAAAAAAAGGAATGATCCAAATTTGGGTCATGGTTACTAGAGAAAAGAAGAAAAAAATCAGCTAATTAAATTAGAACAACATAAAAGGCCAATTGGAAGAAAATAAGACAATTGTCTAATTAAATTAATGCACAATAATTCCGCAAGACCTCTATAAATACCCAAAATTTTTCAAAAGTTCCTTTTGGATGTCTAAAAGTTTAGAAAATTAGAGAGACGTGAAATGGAAGGGAAATTAGGGTTTTACAAAAAAATCACAAAAAAACCGTACAGTTGGGGTTTCTAATGAAAACTTAGACTCGACGAGCAGCTGAAAATAGACAACTACCACCACACAATGGTGGCAGCGCCCAGATGGGCCGACACACCCATGGCTACAGATGGTGGCCGGAGCCACCAGTTTTGATGAGTTTCGATTTTTACCTGATTTTTCTTAAATTGTTAAAAATATCAAAATTAGTTGGAAAATTATGAAACTTGTTATTCTATAATATTTTTGTATTTAGTTTTTAGAAAAAAATATTATTTTGATGAAAATATGTCCCGTGATATATAGTCCTTAAGAAATTGAATGAAACCAAGCATGTTTAGAATTAGAAATAAATAGGCTTAGGAGTGTAGTTTCAAATTCAAAATTTTTGTGTAGACTACTTACATAATATAGAATAGTGCCACGAAGTCTTTTTTCAAAAATGAATTTTTTAAATTTTTAGGTCTTAAAATGATGCATAAAATGAGTTGTTTTTTGTTAATTAAGCAATTAAATGGTTAATTACTGATTTAGTAAATCATTATATGTTTTAAGATATTCAAATCTAATGAAGTATGATACTTGTAGTATTTAGGATGTTAGATGTAATTATTAGGATAATTATGTAGTAAATAAGTAATAGGGAAAAATAGTAAATTTTAAGTTAATTTTGTAATTTAAGATAATTAGGTTTAAAATTTGATTTAGGATGAATTTAGATATTTGGAATGTTATTTGATGTTGGGAGATGATATTTGAAGTGATGGAAATATTAGATGTGTACATTATATACATATTAGGTGATAATGTGTAATATGTAATTATAAGAAATTAATAATTAGGAAAATATTGGTTAGAATTGATATTATGATAATAATAGGAATATATAATAAATCTAATGAAAAACTTAAATTGGGATAATTATATGAAAAATATAAGATTTTCTCATAACGGGAGTGAATTTGGTAATTAAATTAGGATTCGGATGTACCACATGGATTAGAATACTAGTTAAAGACTAAAAACGATATTTAAGATATCTGAAGATAATGCAATTAATTTCACATTATGGGTCGGAATGATTTCTTAGGGTATACATATAAATCTCTAACTAAAAACTGAGTCAAAAACCTAATTTAGAAATCAATGTGAAAACTGAAATAGAATTTAATATGATTCAAGAAGAATTGTAAAAGACTTAAAAACGTAGATAATTAAGTATATTAAATCATAAACAAAAGATAACAATAAGAGTTATAGGCTAAAATCAACCTATAATAGTTATATAAAAAACTGAAACCACATTTATATTATAGGGATGATCGATGATAGCTTGAGCGAATCAGATCTCGAGTAAGTGAGCGAAGAGTCCAGGTAAGTTAAGATTAATACGTTACTGTCTTTTGAAGGCTTAAGATTATACTTGATTGTACTTGTTAGATAGTTGGTTGTGTGCATGTGCTTGATTATGACTGATGCTGTGATTTTGTTGTTGTTCTAGCTTGTATTGTATGAAATAATTGATTACCCTAAACTGGACTTAACAAATATATAACTCATAACCATAAATTGGACCTGCATAACAACCCATTAGGGGAAACCTAAGATTTTTCGACTAAATACCAACTCCTTCGAAAGGGATAGTGTTAGATAGCATAATGGGTCCCTTCTTCATCCTTAGTCGAACTAAGTAATAGGTGAGGAGGTTGCGACAAGGGTGAAGTCAATGGTTCAAAGGTAATCGCAAGAGGAGTGGTGTCTCCATTGCATAAGCTTGGGTTTAGTTATGAGTTGTTGCATTAACGGCAACTCCTTAACCCGGATTAGAATGGGCGCAATTTCTCTAATCTCACGACAGGCTGGACAATGTTGTGCGATAGCATTTGCTTGAACATGCATTGCACCTAATAATTTGGTTGATAACCTTGTTTGTGTTTGTGATATAGTTTAAGTCCTCCGTTCCAACTTACTGAGCTATAGTTGTTTACATCCTTATAAACATCGTTGTAGGTGCTGGCTAAGAAGCAGCTTATAACTACCCTAAAGCTAGCAATTGCTGGATCTTAGAAAGTGAGGAAAAACATTTGAAGAAGAAACATATATTTTTAAGGTCTAAGCTTTTATTTTAAAATTTTTCATTTATGAATAATGTATTAACTAAGAAATAGATTACGGTGAAATATTGTAAACATTAATTGTAATAACTGAATTCTAGTATATATATATATATATTTTCTTACTTTCTTAGGTAAATGACTTATTTAAATTACGAACTGTTTACTTCAAAACAGGTTAGTCATGAATGCCTTGTGTAGATCGGGCCTAGAATAGCGGTTGTAAAGCCAACTTTTATCTTAGAATAGTTTACACGACAGGGCTGTTACGACTCTGCCGTTTCAGGGCGTGATACAGTCACCCCTGCTTAGACAACTAATTTACTCATACTCTTTTGTTCGCATATAGAATTTGCTACACTAATAATTATTTTTTTTAATATTCATTTTTATCATTTTATATTCTTGTACGTTATTTCTTTTGGACAATACCTCTTTTATCTTTTTCCTTTTTGGCAAGTTAGCCTAAATTCTTGGGTATAAATACCCCTTGTACATGTAGTCACAAACAATCATATTATCATTAATACACTTGATATTTCCTTTTATAAACATTATTTGTTTACTCTCCTTTTACTCTTATCCTAACCCTTAAGTAAGGCTAAGTGGCGAGTAACCTCACCGGACCAACTCGTAGATTATATCGAGCTATGCCGTGAGTCCTTGAAAGTTCAACCAATACATCATATTCTTTAGAGCTGTTTGTGGGTTTTGCTTACTCTTTCATTCTTTCACACATTCCCCATTACCCTTTTCAAGCTTTCGACAAGCTTAGACCCATCCCCGTGACTAGTCTTGTTTATTCTTGGCTGTGGTATGCATCAATACATGTTTTTAATCAATTGTGTACATATCGAGAAAAAGAATCAATGATTTAGGCTTTAATTGGTTAATGCATCTCTACAATACTAAGCTACATTTAAACTACAAAAGCAATTGGCATTCTATCATAAGACAAGAACCAAGTTACTGATTTAGATGTAAAGATAACAACCAGACAGTTCTTTCTTGTCAAGAATAGTAATCTGACTTGGTTCTTAGAAGCTCGATACTTGTTGGAGTTAAGAGGCACAACTAATGATATAGAAAGAAGATGTTGAGTTTAGTTGCTGGAGAGTTCCTTATGTTCTTAGCTAGTCTACATGTGATGTGAGTAGTAGACCCTTCTTTCTAAGTAGACTTTCCTAGATGTCCTGATGTGTAAGCTTTAGTTACTTCATCTGACTTGAAGAACAACATAACAATTGATACAATTAGATAAAAGCTGAATCAAGTAGCCTATGTCTCAATTGAACAAAGCAATAGCAAACCTATACACTTTATGATACGGATTCCATGGATGAATATACGGACCTAATAACACGCGTAACAAAAAAGGTGAGTCTGAGCCGTAAGATGGCTCGAAAAGTAAATAATAGTTGAAGGTTGAGCAAGGGTTGTCGTACACTAACAATGGATATGACACACAAACGTCTTATACGAGATCGAGTCACACTTGATATGATGTACAAGTATGGCCAGAGGTTACTTGCCACTAGTTTACGCTCAAATGGACTAGATGAAAGTGGTTTAAGAGTAAGTAGAAAAGACACTTAGCTCAAGAAAGGTAAAAAGTTCAGTGTATTCTTTATCTATGATGATGCAGCTATTATATTATGTGAGTATTTATAGTACCTAGTTAGGATAAGTCCTAAATTACAAAAAATTACAAAAATGGCTAAACAAAAGGAGAATAATTTATAAAGAAAACATGAAATTGTGTAAAAAGAATATCCTTCGTTAAGAAGGACAATATGAATGTTAAAAAGGACAACGTATGTGTAATTCTGCTCATTTTACAGTCCCAATAATATTGTGAGTCGTGCAGCAGTAGGCTTTGATTAGGTCTGGTTACCATCGATGGTTTGGAAGCTCTATTTGCTGGGACTGGATAAGGGTTGGCTCGAGGACAACTCACATTCAGGTCAGCCTCAAGTGGTCAGCTTCTAACAATTGTCAACTCGATCTTAGCACTGTAGAGATGGTTGTTTTCTTGATTTGGTACTTGGATTGGGGTATTGCGAAGGGGTCAGCTTGATACCTTGGTTGATCACCTCAACAGTCTCTTGGATGGTGTGGAGAGCAAAGTAGCTTAGTAGATTTGACTGGGGTAAATACTGCTCCTCAATGCTTAACTCACCTTAGACAACTCAGCACACCATTTGAGAAAGCCCTCGAGCTCGGAAGTGCATGATTGATCCTTGATCCCTATCATCCCCTCCAAGTTGTTTAGAGATTTAGGATCAAATCTGGTTCAACTCCTGGTTGCTTATCTTTAGGAGTGTAAGGTTAGAGATCGACAATGTTGAAGGAGTTTGAGACTCCATATCCTTCAGGTCAGTCAATCTCATAGGTATTAGGATTAATCTTTTCAAGCACTTTGAAAGGTCCGTCTGCTATGAGAGACAACTTGCTCTTCCTCAAATTTGGGAATCATTACTTGCTGAGATGTGTCCAGACCAAATCACTTGGTTGAAATTCTCTCTTCCTCCATCCTTAACTTTGCTTCTCGAGCTTAGTATTAACTTTGCTCAATTGCTCTATAACCTTCTGGTGCATAGCTTTGATCACTTCAACTCTTTCGACGGCTGGTTGGTCATCATCAAGCTCCAGTTAGGGTGCTTGGTTCATCAGGAGCTCGGGGTTAAACCCATTGGCGACCTCGAATGGAGACATGCTTATTATACTGTAGGTGGTCCTATTGTAAGCGAACTCAATGATTGGCAGATATAGATCCTAGTTGGTCATGTTTCATTTGACAGCATCTTGCAGCAAAGTTCCCATGGTTCTATTGATAACCTCAATCTGCCCATCGATCTGTAGATAGCAGGACGTGCTATACAATAGCTTGGTTCCCATTCACCTCCATAACATCCTCTAAAAGTAGCTCATGAACTTGGGGTCTCAGTCCAAAACAATAGTTCTAAGCATACCATAAAGCTTGGTTACTTCCTACAAGAAAATAAAAGAGATAGCTTGGTTCCCATTCACCTCCATAGCATCCTCCAAAAGTGGCTCATGAACTTGGGGCCTCGATCCAAAACAATAGTTTTAGGCATAACATGAAGCTTAATTACTTCTTGTAAGAAAATAAAAGAGATAACCGAAGTGTCATTAGTTTTGGAACAGGGTATGAAATGTGCCATTTTGCTAAATTGATCAACAACTACCATGATGGAGTCTTTTTCATAAGACGTCCTCAACAATCCTAACATGAAGTCCATACTTACCTTAGACTAAGGTTTGGTTGGGATGGATAAGGGTAGATAACGTCCTTGCTCAACTTGGTTCTTTTCTTTTCAGCAAGTCATACACTTTTCCAATACGAACTGCACATCTCTCATCATTCTCGACCAAAAGAATCTTGTAGATAGTATTTCATAGGTTCGACACTATCCAAAGTGTCCGGGTAATCCTTCTCCATGCACCTTATACACAAGTAAATCTCTCATGGAACAGGTTGGGATACATAACCTCCTCTTCCTGAATAAGTATCTATCTTCCCTATGATAGTCATCTAGTGTCCGTCTTTCCTCATACTAAGCATAGATAGAACCAAAATGTAGATCTTTAGCATAAATATTCTTTATCGTTGAAAAATCAAGTAGCCTTATTTGTAGCTCGGTCAAGAGGGTATGTCGTCTTGATAGGGCGTTGACTACTACATTATTCCTTCCATTCTTGTATTTTACGACATAAAAAAAACCCTCCATGAACTCGACCTATTTAGCTTACCTCCAAGACAACTTAGGTTGGCTCTTCAGATTCCTCAAGGATTCATGATCGGTGTAGATCATAAATTGCTTAGGCAGCAAATGGTATTGCCATACCGTTAATGCTTGGATTAAGGAGTAAAACTCCTTGTCATAGATAGAATAGTTAAGTGTAGCTCCTCGAAGTTTCTCGCTGAAGCATGCAATAAGTTGACCTTCTTGTATTAGCACAACACCTATGCCTAGTCCGGATGCATCTCACTTTACTTCAAATACTTTGTCAAAGCTTAGTAGAGCTAAGACAGGGGCTGTAGTTAGCCTCTTTTTCACCTCCTAAAAACTCCTCTTTTCTCTCTCCCCATTTGAATTCAACACTCTTCTTTAACAGTTCAGTAAGTGGGGCCACAATTGTATTGAAATTCTTTATAAATATATGGTAGAATGATGCTAGGCCATAGAAACTTCTTATGTCGGTAGAATAGGTCGACTCAAGTCATTCTATGATTACTCTTATTTTCTCATCATCGACTCGAATGCTACCTGCACTCACAACAAACCCTAAGAAGATCACCTCGGGTCAGCAAAAGTTACATTTCTTCAAATTGGCGTAGAGCTGTTCAACTTGAAGTTTTGTAAAGACTCTTCAGAAATGCTCCTGGTGAGTCTCTAGGTCAGGGCATATACCAAAATGTCATCAAAATAAACTACGACAAACTTTCCTATTAATTATCAAATCACATGATTCATTAAGTGCATAAATGTGCTCGGCGCATTGGACAATCTAAATGGCATTACAAGCCATTCATATAAACCATGTTGTATCTTGAATGTGGTCTTCAACTCATCACCCTCGTGCATTCGAATCTAATGGTATCCAAATTTAAGGTCAATCTTGGAGAACACTCTTGCCCTACTTAATTCGTCTAGCATGTCATCAAGCTTGGGTATGAGATATCTGTACTTGATGGTGATTTGACCGATCACTCAGCTATCCATACATATCCTCTAAGAACCATCCTTCTTTGGTATTAACAAAGCCGGAATGGCATAAAGGCTAAGGGACTCACGCACATACCCCTCCTTCATTAATTCATCTACTTGCTTCTACAACTCGGCAACTTATTCAGGATTTAACCTATAGGCAGGCTTATTCAGTAATGCGGTTCCTGGTTGCAGGTCAACCGCATGCTCAACGCCTCGAATTGGGGGTAGACCTTTTAGCAACTCCTTTGGAAACAAGTCGGAAAATTCCTCTAGCAATGTTTTCACCTCGGTAGGCTACTCCCTTTCCTTGGACCTCATCTCCAGTAATCTTCTAACTAGTCGATAAGTTGGTCCTTTAAGCTCCATTTCTCTTTTCAGTTCGGCTTGGGTCATCACCAAAGCCTCTTTTTTCAGGGTTTGGTTAAGTTGGGATTGCATGACCTTCACCTGCTCGGCAGTCATAGGATTCAATTTCATCATCTTGCCTTTATGCTCCACAGAACATGTATTCCTCCTTCCATCATATATAACTCTTTGATCAAACATCTATGGTCGTCAAGTAAAAGTCGAGACGCACTCATGGGCAACACATTATAGAGTACTTCGTCTTGATATTTGCCAATGCAGATTGACATAGATACTTACTTATTCACTTATAGGGCTCCTTTATCACTGAGCTAATGAAGCTTATACGTTTTTATGTGGGGCTTAGTCAGCAATTTCAATTGCTGGACCATAAATGTAAAGGCTGCATTTGTACAGCTCCCATTGTCGATGACTAGCATACCCAGTGATTCATTTACCTTACATCTAATATGAAAGAGATTTTCCCTTTATTCGTCTATCGAGTATGAGACTGACGCTCATCATCCTTCTCAACACTAGTGTGGTTAGTATAAAGTTGCCTTCCTCACTGTAGATAACTTCCTCCTCAAATAGCTCAATCCGTCTGTCTTCTTTCAACTCCCCTACTTCTTGTTAATGATATATACTTCTTGTCAGTGTTATCTACTTCAATAATTGGCATCTCGCCTTGGATTATCATAGTTCTTTTATTTGGACACTAAGCGGCCATGTGTCAAAAGCTTTGGCACTTGAAACACTTTATCTCACCCATCTTCCTCCTTGAACTCTGGTCCTTCTCAAACTTCCTCAGGGGTTTCGTCTCTTCTACTCAGGTAGTCGGAACAGGTCAGGTTTTAGCAACCTTGCTTGGTTCTATTCGCATAGGTCTGCTCGAAATAATTCGGCTACTGCTAAGTCGACAAACTAGTGGTCAGAATCTTCCTATTCGGTGCCTTTCTATCCTTTCGGTAGTTTAGATTGCATCATCAAGTGTTCCAATATCTAGGGATTCCAGGATATCCCCAATCTCATATTTTAATCCACTGATGAATTGAGACACAGTTTGGTCCTCTGGCTTTATGACTTCACATCGAATAATCAACATTTGGAATTCCTTAACATAAGTGTCTACACTTGACCCTCCTTGTCTGAGCTCTTGTGGTCTTTTGAAGGTATCGTGCAAATAATAGCTTGGCACAAACCTTCTCTACATAACCTTCTTCATTTCATCCCAACTCTTAATCTCCTATTCTCCTTCCCTTCTTTGGGTAGCTTGCAAGTTCTCCCACCATAAGGTGATTCGATTAATATATATATGTATAATTAAATCACGAATACTCCAGCAAGTATACTAGGTTGGAATTAAGTAATACAGAGCGAGTAACGTTGTCGATCCCTCGATGACTAAAAAATTACTAATCTTATGCTAGTTCTTATCAATATTCAGACAATCAAAAATAAATTAACTAATCTATTAATTATACTAAAACTATCAAAAAGAAAATAACTATAAAATATCTAAAACTAAGCAATCCATTGAGAATTGTGGAAAAGTAGAATCCACTTTAGATTATGCAAATCAAATTGTTATTATGTTAGATAGATTAATAGCTATATGGTAGTTCAAGTGAAATTATTATTCCTTAAAACTTAAGGATTTAACCCTTAATTAATTGGCCAACTTCCGTATCTCCAATTAATAATAGACTCTAAATTATAATCATATATCTCCAGATGTCATGATTGTTTAATGTCCTAATCAATTATCCCTAATTTCTTAGTAAATAATCAATCACCAAATATTGCATTAATTTCTAGATAATTTCTAATTAATTCAATTAACGTTGCTCCCGCATTAATCAATCAAATTAATCAAGAATTTTTAAAAAACCCTATATCAACTCCCGTATTACTAAGGTTTCTAACAATTATAATCAATTAAACAACTACAATCGAAATCATAGAAATTTGCAATCATGAATCATCCATATATCTATCAATGTTATAACATGAATACAATTCTCATCTTTGCTACCTAGGGTTTCATCAATTCCCACAAATAAAATTAGCCAGCTATGGAATTTGAAACGAAAGCACAATTACTAATTGAAATTGCAAAGACGTTCATAATTGAAAGTATAAGTAAATTATATAATTGCATAAATATAAATAAAATAGATGTCACTAATTTTGTAATTGTAAAGAGTAAACTTTAATTGCAACTTCAAAATTGATCTCCACAGCAAAAGTGAAATCTTCTTAATGATCCAAGCAATTCTACAGAGGAATTCTTCAAGAACTATCTATTAACTGTTCTAAGACTCTTTAATTCTAAAGAAGATGTAAAAGTTCTCTAAATTCTGAAACACATGACTATTTATAGAGAAAACTAAGGTTGGCTTTCGAAAGGCATTTTTTTCATGAAAGCCGACTGTATAGCTTCCAATGCCAATCACGTAGTCATTCAAGGCTGCTGGTGTTTAATGTAGGCTGGCTAATAGGCCGACTGTCTTTAATTCCAATCGTGTCGTAGCTCACTTCAGCTTCTTCGTTTACATAAAACTCTAAATTGATCGTATTTCCACTCTGAATCCTCTAATACTTGAAATATCTAAATGAAAATACAGAAAGTACCAATTCTTAATTATTTATATAAAATCAGTAATAATTCTCTCCAATTGGCTCATTAAAATATGAATAAAATATGCCTTTATCAAACTGCTTTTCAATCCCATTTACCCAATTTAGGTAGTCCTTAGCATCATTACTTCCAGAAAAACTCGAGATACGCATCCTCAATCCCTCGACTTTAGGAGCTCATACATTCCTTTCTTCAGGCTCGTAGTACTCATTTGCTTCATCGTCTCCTTCTGCTTCTTCTTCAATCTCTTTAAGCGCTAGCCTTTGTTTCATACTCCTATCAACTCCTTCAGCTCGGGATGATCGAGCTAAGGCATTAATTTGGCTAAACTGACCATTGCCTTGGCCTTGCTGCTCACGTTCTCTAGTGGGGCTATTCCTAGCTCACTGCCTGTTTTCTTGGATAATAGTCACTAAACTAGCTACCAAGTTAATAAGCTTATCCAAACGATCACTCATTGATTAATTTATGAAGCTTCCTTCTTGCCATTGGCTATATCGAGTACCACTTTCTTGGTTTCCTAAAGTTCCTCGAACACTTGAGTTTGACATTGATGGTTACTTCACAAAAATTCACATATAATAATACCACTTGAAGATCAATAACTGATACTCCAATCACTACAACAATTACACAACAAATGAATAGTTAACCACACTCTATTTTGTGTATCGAAAAACAGGGGAAAATAGAGCATAGAATACTTCTCAATTACTAAACTCTAAGGTTAAAAATAGAATTGCTATTACATGAGAGCAGTAACAAACCACTCAAAGAACATAATAGCGGAATCCAGCCTCGAAAGTAGCCAAGCTCTGACACTAAGATGATCTGGATTCCGTGGATGAACATACGAACCTAATATCATGTGTAACCAAAGGGGGTAGGTCTAGGCCACAAAATGGCTCGAAAAGTAAATAATAGTCGAAGGTTGAGTAGGGATTCCCATGCACTGACAATGGATATGACGTACCAATGCCTCACACGAGCTTGGGTCACACTTAATATGATGCATAAATATAGTCGGAGGTCAATCGCCACTAGTCTATACTCAAATGGGCTAGATAAGAATATCTTAAGAATAAGCAGAAAAGACACTTAGCTCAAGAGGGGTAAAAAATTCAGTTTATTCTCTGTATATGATGATGCGCCTATTACATTATGCGAGTATTTATAATACCCAATTAGGGTAAGTCCTAAATTATAGAAAATTACATAAATGGCTAAACAAAAGGAGAATAATTTAGAGAGAAAACATAAAATCGTGCAAAACGAATGTCCTTCGTCAGGAAGAACAGTATAGATGTCAGAACAGATGGTGTGTGCAAAATTCTTCTCACTCTGTAGTCTTAATAACACTGCGAGCCGTGCAGGGGTGGGCTTTGATTAGGTCCGATTAGCATTGGCGGTTCGAAAGGTCTAGTTGTTGGGACTGGACAAAGGCTGACTCACATTCAGGTCGGCCTCGGCTGGCTCGTGACAATTGTCAACTCGATCTTGGCATTGTAAAGATGGCTGTTTTCCTAATTTGGTGCTTATATTGGGGTATTGTGGAGGGGTTGGCTCAACACCTCGAATGATCACCTTGACAGTCTCTTGGATGTTATAGAGAGCGAAATAACTCAACAGATTGTACTAACGTAAACACTTCTCCTTAGCAGTTAACTCACCTTAGACAACTCGGTGCACCATCTGAGAAAGCCCTCAAGCTCAAGAGCGTGTAATTGGTCTTTGATCCCTATCACTTTAGGCAATAACTAATTCATCCAAAGTGCAATTAACTAACAAATTTTTCCATACACAACAACTCCTTAGATACATACAACACAACTTGCAACGGCTATACATTAAATCAAATAACAATTTCATTCAACTAGAGCAATTGTGAATACTTGAACTTGGTGTTCTCTAAACTCTACCAAGCAAGTAAGAATGGCTACAATCAAGCCAAATTACAATAGCTTATGTTCATTTATTTTGAACTAAACTTGTGTAATCTTATTATCCTCGGTTTTATTGTAAGCCGAAAGCAGCAGCAGCTCATTTGAAGGGTTACACTCTAGCCGAAACAACTAATAAGTCATATAACTTGATTCTTCAGCGACTGAACTCGGTTACATAAGCAGAGCAACCAATTACTGAGTTTGAAAGCCACATACCAATTGGAAAGCAAAATGTATGGACTTTAAGTCAGCTGAAACCAAAATCAAAACTGAGCAACAACTGTTAATTTGGGAGTTCTATACTGCGATCAAGCCAAGCTCCTTCTCCAAGACAAGAACCAAGTGCTCCAAGCAACTAAGTTACTCATTGAGCTTCATACAAATAGCAATCAATCCATTCAAGCTTCAACCGACCAACAAATTATTCATTCATGAGCAGTTGTTTATTTATTTAATTTTTCTTGGTTTTATCTTACAATTCCTTCAGGAAATCAAATTGTTCTTATTTCAAATTTCACATCAGCTTATTACTCTCTTTTATTTTATTTAGCAGCTAATATATGGAGCAACCAAATCAAACAAGGCCAAGAAGAGCAGCTGTACTTTATATCTGCAGCACACGAATTTGGACAACAACCGAGATGCTTTTAGACTTCAATTCTTGACAGCTGAAACAAAGCAACTCTGATGCGGCAGCACTCTAAATTCCAACCTATGACAGCAACTGCAACACTAAACAGCAGAACAGCAAGTACAAGTCGCAGCAAAACAACTCCATTGTGCTGGACAGCAACTACTTGACCAGCAAGTTATGCTTCGTTTCTGAATGACAACAATGGGCTGAGCAACTTCCAGCCAAACCAATAAACAGCTGCAGCAACTCCACCAATCAGCAACAGCCGAGAATTAAGCTCCACAGCAACATGGCATCACGACAGTAGCAGCTACTTCAACTTCAGTTGTAGGAGCTCCCAATTTACGTGACAGCAACTGTAGCAAACAACAACTTTAGCTGAGCTCAATTTGTAGCAGCAGCGCGCCAACATGAATAACAACACTCTAAGAACTAATAGCAGCTGGGCATCCCACGTCAGAGCAACCATGGCATTCAAATCCATGCGCATAGCAACAAGTTGATGCCAAGCTCCACGTTGCAGCAGTCCAAGCTCTATCCACAACTTGAGCAATCGCAGTGTAGCAAAATAGGACTTGAACCAAGGAATGTCGAACAGCTGTTGAACTTCATTCGAGCATGCCAAAATTTTCACCGAAGTAGCAACTGTTCTCTCCTTTTGAGCTTCGCATGATCTGCATTATGGATGAACCATACACATCCATGGTAGCATCAAACAACTACACATAGTAGCCACTTCCAGGTAAAAGTCGGCTGAACCAAACACTAAGCTGCAGCATACACTTTGACTTCAGCTTGACTAGATTATCTTCACTACAACTGAACCAAGCAGCAAATGGAACTAACAAATAGCAGCAACTTCCTACTAAAATTAGCAACGAGTAGACCTAACGAGTTGAAACAAAGATCTCCTCCATTGATATTATAGCTGGACCACTTGCTATATTTGAAAGCGCTTGTCTCATTTGTGACATAGATCATCAGAGCTTCAATTCTCATTTTCCACTTAAAGGCTTGCAGCAAGTGATAATCATGTCCTTTTCCTTAATTACACACGTGGAAAGCCAGAATTTTATGAACATTGAACTTTATTTTGGCTACGTAACAAGGGAATATCCTATTTCTATAAATGGACTTTGGCCTTTATAAAGAAGGCCCATGTGTCACTAAGGGAGCCTATTTTGATGGAGAAAGAGGGGATGAGGTAAGTCCATGCGTGGAGCAAGGAGAACATTTCCTTTATGGAGGAGCAGTAGCCTTAAAAAAAGAGAGAAAGAGAGAGAGCATTAGTCGGAGAAAGAAGATAGCAACAGGAGACAAAAAGCAATAGCTTACGAAGAGGAAGATAGTAGCTTTAGTTTTCTAATTTCTTCTTGAAATAGCATTGTACAAAGATTTATTTCCTTATTAATTTTATGATGTTTTCATTAATTTCAAGACACTAAATCCTTTTGTTCTAGCTCATTAGAGGGTTATCTCGAGTTCCAAATGAATCAAGATATATCGATTTTAATTTCGATATCAAATTTAAAGATACTAATTGAAGTGTTTTCTTTTCTTTATTATTTTAGTTGTTATATATCTTAATTCATTTAGATATTGTGATGCGATATTATGCTTAATTTATTTTGGATTTTCCATTAATGGATCCAATGGATTGATGAGTTTTATGATTTGTGCAAATATTAATTTCGAGTATTTGGGTATTTTTCTATTGTGTTTATCGTTTAGTCATTTAATGTTTGACCATCACTTTTTAGCTAAATAGAGTTATAAAATATTTGAAAAGGTTTTGTTAACTCGTGATGAACATGGTTTGAATTTTTGAAAAAGCTCGTCATAGGGATATGTGGGTTTCAATTAAATTCATGAATCCACACACTTAATGCGGTTGGAAATGTGGTTCAAGTCATGGGGACACGCTCAAGCCATGTTTCTAACTACAGTAGTGATTCTGGTGTGAGTAGATTATTATTTACGTTATAATTATAAATAAATCACTTTGGCGGATGGATTGATACTATAATTAGAACTCTACTGCTTCGTGAGATGGGCAAGTTCGAGTGAATTTAGTTAAATTTTATTTAGTTAATTTGGAATATCAATTTAGGACATTACATGGATTCAAATGAGAATATATTTATGAATCCCGATTTGATCCCTTTTTATCACCTAAACTCAGGATCTTTAGAGTATACCTAGGACATTTGATTTAGTATTCACCTTGTTAATTAATTTTTACTCTCTTTTAGTTTAATTATCAATAGTTTAGGTTAGGGAAAAGCTCAAGTAATTTAGCATTTAGCACTTAGCTCCCAGTGGAATATGACCTAGACTCACCATTTATACTACTTATGATGCGTATCACAACTAAGAATAAACAAAGCCAGTTGCGAGGATGAGTCCAAGCTTGCCGAAAACTTTGAAAAGGTGATAGGGAAAGTGTAAAAGAACGAAAAAGTAAATGAAAGAGTAAGTAAAACTCACGAATAGCTTTAAAGGATATGATGCACCAGTGGAACTTCTGAGGACTCATAGCACAACTCAAAATGACTTATGAGTTAATCCGGTGAGGTTAATTGCTACCTGACCTTACTTAAGGATTAAGATAAAAGTGAAAGTAGAGTAAACAAATAGTGTTTACGAAAGGAAATATCAGGTATATTAATGATGATCTGATTGTTCATAGCTATATATAGAAAGGGTATTTATATTTGGGAATTTAAGGCAACTTACCAAAAAGAGAAAAGACAAAAAGAGTATTGTTCTAAAGAAGTAACGTACAAGAATACAAAAGAGTAAAAATGAATATTTAAGAAAAATAATGATTAGTATAGCAGATTCTACACGTGGCAGAGATGCATTGGAGATGCCATTGGAAAATGCGAACAAAAGAGTATGAGTAGATTAATTGTTCAAGCAGGGGTGATTGAGGATTAGTCTAAGGCATCTCTCTCTTGGCCTCTCGGAAAGAGTGATACTGAACAATTGGTCAATTCGGACATATGGTTGAAAAGGCATGCAAGATTTAGCTGTTGTCTTGGCATTCCTCAAGTTAACACACAACTTTCAAAAGGTGGGTAGTCATACGACTTGGCATATAGAGTTGATTAGCAGTGAAGAGAAACTTGACCTTAGCATGAGACGACTGGAGTAGGAGGACTCGCCTTGCTAGTCCCTCTAATACTCAGGCTTAGCTGTGAGTTAAAGGCCTAGTAGCCTGATTCCTATCATTCTCTTTAGGTTAATTAGGATTTGGGCTCAAATTTGAAAGGTCTTCGAGTAACTATCCCTCATGGTTATATGGTTTGAGGTCGACAATGTTGAAGGCATCGGAAACCCCATAGTCTTCAGGCAGCTCCAGTCTATAGGCATTATCATTGATCTTCTAGAGGATTCGGAAGGGTTCCTTAGCTCTTGGGGATAGTTTGTTCCTCTTCTTGCTTGGAAATCTTTCTTTGCTTAGGCGTAGCTACACCAAGTCTCCTAACTGAAATTGTTTCCTCCTCCTACCCTTGGCCTTCTCTTGCATTCATCTATTGGCCTAACTGATCTACTGAGTAATTTTGTCATAGATGTGTTGAAGGGACTCTACTCGAGCTCTCGCATGGGTCCTTTTACTCGATTATAGGTATAAGGGTGTAATCAAAGGGTAACTCAAGATTAAAACCATAGGCAACTTCAAAGGAGGTCTACTTAGTGGTGTCATGTACTGTTTGATTGTAAGTGAATTCGAAAACCAACAAGCAAACGTCTTAATCAACCAAGTTCTTGCCCACTGTAGCTTGAAGCAGAGATCCCAAAGTATGATTGACTACCTCTATTTAGCCATCCATCTAGGGGTGACAGGAAATACTAAATAGTAGTTTGGTCCCATCTGTAGCTATAGAGTTCTCTAAAAATGACTCAAGAACTTTGAATCTTTGTCCGACACTACACTTCTCTATACACCATATAATTAGACGATTTCCTGCAAAAAAAGAGAAGTAATAGCTGAAGCATCATTAGTCCTGAGATAAGGCACAAAGTGTGACATCTTACTGAACCTATCCATGATGACCATTATAGAATTTTTGCCTCAGGTAGTTCGTGGTAAATCCATACTCAACTCAGTCCATGGACTTGTCGGAACAGGCAAAAGCATTGCTTTCCCTTGCTTGGCTTGGCATTTAGCCCTCTTGCACACAACACAGCCTTCAATAACTCGGTGTATATCTCGCCTCATCCTTGGCCAGAAGAAACGTCCACTTAACAGCTCATATGTTCTTCTCTTCCCAAAATGTTCGGAGAGTCCTCCATTGTGGGCTTCCCTAATTAGCAACTCCCTTATTGAACAGGTTGGCACGCAAAATTTCCCACCTCAAAACAAGTATCCATCTTCCATATGATATTCGTCCATTATCCTTCCATCGATACAACTCGCAAGTATGGGTCCGAAATGTAGATCCTCAAAGTATTATTCCTTAATGCTTGCAAACCCAAACAATCTAGTCTGTAGTTCATTCAAGAGCACATGTTTTCTTGAAAGAGTATCTGCAATCACGTTACTCTTTCCTTACTTGTATTTTATTACAAAATTAAATCCTTTAAGGAATTCAACTCACCTTGCTTGCAATTTCGATAACTTTATCTGACTTCAAAGATACCTTAAGGCTTCATGGTCAGTATAGATGACAAATTCTTTCGATAGTAGATAATGCTGCTATACTTGCAGTGCTTAGATCAATGGCAAGAGTTCTTTATCATACGCAAAGTAGTTTAGTTGAGGTCCCTTAAGCTTCTTACTGTGATAGGCAATTGGTTGGCCTTCCTATATTAGAACAATGCCTATTCCAATGCCGACAAGTCACACTTTAACTCAAATACTTTCTCGAAGTCAAGTAAAACTAGTCTAGGTACGGAAGTTAATCTTTCCTTTACCATGGGAAAACTTCTCTCCTCCTTTTCTCCTTATCTAAAGTTGGTGTTCTTCTTCATTAACTCTATAAAGGGTGCAACAAGGGTGCTGAAATTTCTTACAAATTTCTTATAGAAAGTAGCCAATCCATGGAAACTTCTCACCTCAGTACAAGTAGTTGGAGTCGGCCACTCCATGATTGCTCAGATCTTCTCGTCGTCCACTTTTAAGCCTCCTCCACTTACTACATAACTTAAGAATATCACTTTCTCTTAGAAAAAGCAACATTTCTTAAGATTGCCAAATAATCTCTTAGCATAGAGGTGTTCACAATGACTCGATGTGTTGGCACTATAAACTAAGATATCGTCAAAGTACACCACAACACACTTCCCCATTAGATTTCTTAGTACGCGGTTCATTAATCACATGAAAGTGCTCAGAATATTTGATAAGTTGAATGGCATGACCATCTACTCATAGTATCCATGTTGAGTTTTGAATGTAGTTTTCCACTCATCTCCCAGCCTCATGTAAATTTGGTGGTAGCCAGGCTTTAAATCAATCTTGCTAAAAATCTTAGCTCTACTTAATTCATCCAGTATGTCTTCTAATCTCAAGATAAGATACCTGTATTTGGTCATGATCTTGTTTACGGCTCGACTATCAATACACATTCATTAGGTTCTATCCTTTTTCGATACTATACGCACTGAAACAGCGCAAGGATTAAGACTTTCCCTAACATACCCTCTCTCCAACAGCTCGTTGACTTGTCATTGTAGTTTAGAAGCCTATTCGGGGCTCATCTGATAGGATGGCTTATTCAATAAGATAGTGCTAAGTATTAAGTCAATGCAATGTTTTATGCCTCGGATAGGGGGTAATCCCTTAAGAAACTGTTTTTGGAAACAGATAGACATGTTCGTCTGGCAACTCTCTTACTTCCAAGGGTAGTTCACCTCACTCCTTCAATTTTAATAGATACTTGACTAACATGAGGGTCGGTATATCGTCTTTAACAGCCTCTCAATGTTCAGTTTTACTCATCATCAGAGTCTTATTCAATCTGTAAGCAAGTTTTGCTTGCAGTTTGTTAACTTCACTTGGTAGCATTGAGTTCAACGTAATCTTCCTACCATCCTTCTCAAACACATACGTATTCTTGTACCTATCATGGATAACTCTCCTATCAAATAACTATGGTCGGCTAAGCAACACGTGTGAAGCGTACATGGGAAGTATGTCACAGAGAATCTCATCGGAGTAATTTTTTACAGTGATCAATAGTAGTACTTATTGAGTAACATGTAGTGCTCCCTTCTCACTTAGCCAATGAAACTTGTATGACTCTGGGTGTGCGATAATTGGTAACTTCAACCCTGTGATTAGAACGGATGATGACATATTGGTGCTACTTTCACTATCTACAATTAGCGCGCGTACCTGATTATTCACCCTACAGGTGATATGAAACAAGTTCTCCCTCTACTCTTACTCGCGTAAGGGTTCCAAGTTCATTACCTGTCGAACAACTAAGATCAACTGATCCAAGTCCTCAACAAACACATCTTCCTCAATCAATTCATTTTTCTAAGAGACTTCTTTCTTGGCAGTGTTCTCCTCCTAAGGTTCTTTGTCAGTACTTTCTACTTCCAAGTCGAGAACGTTTCCCTTGATTACCAGTCTTTTGGTTTGGGCACTGAGTAGCCATATGTCTAAATCCTTAGCACTTGAAATACTTGATCTAGCTCGTCTTCCTACCAGATCTTTATCCTTTCTTATAAGTTCGGGTTGGTACATTACTGTTAGGTCAGCCTTTCTGTTCAGCTTGGACATCTACCTTTTGGATCAGTTCGGTAACTTCCTTATCCAGGTTAGCTAGTCGATGTTCTGGTTGATACTCGGCTTCTTCTCTGCCTTTCCACTCATTGAGCTATTTATACGGTCTCATCCATAATGGTAAATCGTTGGAGTTTCATAATGTCTTGGATGTCACTCCTCAAGCCTATAAGGAACCTAGAGACTGTTCGTACCGATGGTTCTTTCACTTCGTTGTAAATCATGAGCATTTAGAACTTTTGAACATACTTGTCAATAGTTCGGCTTCCTTGTCTAAGCTCTTGAAGCCGAGTAAATGTGTCTTGCAGATAAGTATCCAATACAAATCTGTTTTTGAGTATTCTTTCCATCTTAAGCTAAGAATTAATCTTTTTGTATCCTTCTCGCCTCCTTGTAGCCTGAAAATTCTTCCATTACATGGCGGCATATCCAAAGAACTCAATAGCAACAGTTCTCACTTTCTCATAATCTTCATATTAGTAATAATCAAAAACACGTTCCACCTTCTCCTCCTAATCCAAGTATTCATCCATACTTCTAGACCCATTGAAGCTTAAAATCCAAACCTTTACATAGTCAGATGCTCTAGGTACTCGAGCTCGCTCCTCTTCTTCATAATACTTTTCCTCGTCTTCTTATCCTAAATCTCCTAAGTCAATCCTTCTCTTCACTAGTCCACTTACTCCTTCACCTCGAACTTGTTGAGCTAGGTTCTAATCTCTCATAAGTCAGGTAGCATATGGGGTGTTATATGTGGCTTCAATAGCTTAATAAGCCAATATATGTACAGCTCGAGTTAAATCTACTAAGAGATTAGTCACCTCATCAAGTCTCTCATCAGTGCTTCTAGGAGTATCCTAGGACTCTTGGCCATGGTAGACAATACTACTGTTGTCATCTACAGCCCTAACATTAATATTCGGGTTTGACATTGTATCTGAAAGATTCAAATTCTAAACTCCTTGACTCGGTGTTACAACTGACACTATCTCTACAATTTATACAACACACTTCCTTCAAACCAAGAGCTTAACAACCAGCAAACACGACAGCTATGCTAACATAGAAACTTGCTCTATTTCATATGCCTAAAATAGAGTATAGACAAAACTTTGAAACAAACTCCTGCAATTCAAATGAAACCTCTGCTCTCATACTAAGACCATGCGTATCGCAGCCAAGAATAGACAAGGTCGGTTGTAGGGATGGGTCCAAGCTTGCTGAAAGCTTGAAAAGTGTGATGAGGAATGTGCGAAAGAATGAAAAAGTAAATGAACTCCATGAACATCTCTAAAGGATATGACATACCGGTAGAACTTCTGAGAACTTACAACATAGCTTTATATAACACATACGTTAGTCTGGTGAGGTTACTCACCACCTAGCCTTGCTTAAAGGTTAGGATAAGAGTAAAACGAGACTAAACAAACAATGTTTATGAAAGGAAATATCAAGTATATTAAGGATGATCTGATTGTTTACAACTACATATATAAAGGGTATTTATACTAAAAAATTTAGGGCAACTTGCTAAAAAGGGCAAAGATAAAAAGGGTATTGTTCCAAAAAAATATGTACAAGAATGCAAAAGAGTAAAAATGAATATTTAAAAAAAACAATAATTAATGTAGCAGATTCTATACGTGGTCCTGTACATGTAGTAAAGATGCATTGGCGATGCCATTGGAAGATGCAGACAAAAGAGTATGAGCAGATTAGTTATTCAAGCAGGGGTAACAAAGGATTAGTCTAGGGTGTCTCTTTCTCGACCTTTTGATAAGAGTAATGCCGAGCAATTGGTTGGCTCAAACATAGTTGAGAAGGCGCGCGAGGTTTGCCTATTATTTCAGCATTCCTCGAGTTGGCACATAACTTCTAAGAGGTAAGTAGTCATATGGCTCGGCATAAAGAGTTGATCGGTAGTAAAGAGAAACTTGGCTTCGGCATGAGACGGCTAGAGTAGGAGGACTTGCTTTGCCAGTCCTTCTAATGTTCAAGCTCGACTACGAGTTAAGACCTAGTAACCTGATTCCTATCGTGTATTTACCAATTTTTAAGCAAAATTTACCATAAAAGTACAATTTACATGTATGAGTGTATGTTTTAAGTGGGATAAAGGTATAATTTTGTACATTTATCAGTTGGTAAGGAGACTACTTAAGTTAAAAGAGGTTGAAACATTACCAGCTGATGTGCAAGCACTACTATGAGAATATGCCAACTTGTTTCTTGACAAGCTACCTAAGGAGTTACCTCCTATTAGAGGTATTAAGCATTATATCGATTTCTAGCTTGGAGCAGCTCTATTGAGCCAACTTGCCTATAAGCTCAATCCTATATAGGCAATTAAGCTCAAAAAGCAAGTTAAACCGAAGATATGTCAGGGAAAGCATTAGCCTTTATGTTATACCATTTGTTTTAGTACCAAAGAAGGATGGCTTTTGGCGTACATGTATTGAAAATCGAGTTATAAAAAAAATAACTGTCAAATATAAATATCTAATACCTAGACCGGAGGACGTGTTAGACGAATTATATGGTACGCATATCTTTTCGATGGTAGATTTGAAGAGTAGTTACCACCAGATCTAAATGAGACTAGGAGACAAGTGGAAGACAACTTTCAAAATGAAAGACAGTCCCTTTAAGTGGTTAGTGATACCTTTTAGACTTACAAACGCACTAAACACCTTTATGTGAATCATGAATCATGTCTTGAGGTTATTGATTAGTAAGTATGTTGTGGTTTATTTTGATGACATTTTTGGTGTATTGTGCTGACCTCTCGTCTCATGTTGAGCACTTGAGGGTTGTATTTGATATTCTTCGAGCTGAACAATTATTCAACAACTTGAAGAAACATGTGTTTTATCAAAGTGAGGTTGTGTTTCTTGGATATGTTGTGTTTGATGGAGGCATCCAAGTTAACAACAAAAAGATCCGAGCTATACTCGACTGACCCACACTAACTAATGCTGTAGATGTGAGGAGCTTTCTTGGCTTAGCTTCATTCTATTGAAGGTTCATTCAGAACTTCAATTCTATAGCTACTCCATTAATTGAGCTAACCAAAAAGAACACTGGAGTTTCAAGGAGATCAAGTATAAGTTAACTTCTATACTAGTGCTTGTATTGCTAAACATTAATAAAGTCTTTGAATTGGAATGTGACGCTTCTATAGTCAGTAATGGCACTGTTCTCATACAAGAGAACCGAACTGTCACCTACTTTAGTGTGAAACTCAATGGTATTGCTTTGGACTATTCAGCGTATGATAAGGAGTTCTATACTCTTATTCGAGCTCCCTAGAATTGGAAACACTACTTATGACCTTGAGAGTTTATCATCTATACAGACCATGAATCTCTTAAGCATTTACATGGATAGCAAAAACTCACCTGATGTCACACTAAATGGGTAAAATTCATAGAAACTTTTTGTTATGTAATCAAGTACAAGAAAGGTAATTTTAACAATGTAGTCGATGCCCTATCATGATGGCATATACTTGTGACGATCCTACAATCTCAGGTACTTGGGTTTAGTACTCTCTTAGATTAGTATGAGCAAGATCCGTACTTTAAACCTATAATAGTCGAGTGCAATTATAGAGGTGTCGTGGATGAGTTCTATCTAAACCAAGGGTTTCTGATGAAAAGTGGTCATATCTGTATACCAAACAATTGGGCCCTAGAGTTACTAGTTTAAGAAGCTCATGTAGGAGGCTTAGCCAACCACTTTTAGGAAAAGAGGACACATGAACTATTGAAAGAGCACTTCTATTAGCCAAGGATGGTGAAAGACATGTACAAAGTCTTAGAAAGGTGTGAGAAATGCAAATGAGCTAAAGAAAGGAGGGAACCCTATGGGGAATACACATCTCTTATTGTCCCTGATTGGCCTAGACTGACTTAAGCATAGATTTTATACTTAGATTTAACTCCATCATGGTGGTAGTCGATCAATTTAGCAAAATGAGCTACTTCGTTTCCTATCATAAGACCGATAATGCTTTATATGTTGCTAACCTCTTTTTGTAAGAGATTACGTGACTTCATGAAGTCCCTAAAAGTATTGTTTCATATTAGGATACAGAGTTCACAAGCTTCTTTCGACAAACCTTATAGAAGAAGCTCAACACCAAGTTGATGTTCAGTACTTTTTATCGTCCTCAAAAGGATAGTCAGACTGAAGTGGTGAATAGGATGATTGGTAGTCTGTTGCAAGCCACAATTGGGAAGAATTTGCATGATTGGGATTTATGCTTGCTGATCATCAAGTTTGCCAGCAATCACTTCACCCATAGCTTAATAGGAAGGTCACCCTTCAAAGTCATCTACGGACTCAACTCGAGCTTACCATTAGACACGATTGCTATGCCAATCCCTAGAAGAGAAAGTCAATCTAGCTTACAGGGAGCTGAGGAATTCTAGAGACTACATAAAAAGGTCATCGAGTAGCTAACCAAAACAGTAGCATGATAGCAAGAACAAGGAAACAGAGGTCAAAGGAGCAGTGTCTATAGCCTAGGAGACTTTATTTGGGTTCACCTTAGTAAGAAGCGGTTCCTAGGAAAGAGAATAAATAAGCTATCACCTAGGTCAGATGGTCCCTTAAAGGGTTTATGATGAATCAATGACAATACCTACAAGCTATATTCACTAGAAGGATACAGAGAGTTATTGACCTTCAATTTCACTAATCTAACACCTTACATACCAAGAGAGAAAGCCAACCAAGATTTATAGGCAAATCTTTAACACCCTTGGGGAGTTGATGGACTGCTAATCTCAAGGCTAAACCCGAGCCCGTGTCAAAGGTCTATAAGAGGAATCCAATCTTCTTAGCTTGCCTAAGACAAGCTCCAGTATCAAGAAGGCCTGCTATTGAACTCTTTACATGGCTAACTCAGATGCACCCTATTTTGCTCTATTAGAAGCACAAATGCTGAGCTCATAACCCCTCCTAGCACGATTGACTTACCTAGTACCAAGATCCTTGACTTTGATCTCCGAACCTTTCTTTGTCGACCTAATACCACATCAAGCTCGACCCTAGCACCTCACTACCCCAAAGAACAGATACAATAGCAACGTACCACCAACCTTAGCCTTTTTTTAACATTATACTATGTTTCTTTTATTTTGTTTGTCATATTTATCCTTTTTATCTTGTATTAGGTATCTTTATTTTGTATGACCCTTTTTGTAATTTCATTATGTCATTTTGTTGCCTTAGAGACTTACTATAAATAGTTCCTTAACCTTTGTAACTGAAATCAGCTTCTTGCTAATGAATATTCACTTATCTTGTTCTTATAAGAAAACCCTTCCCCTCCAATCTTATTTAGTCTTGCTTGTAGCTCAAGGTTAATAGCGAGTGAACCTTGGCCCCTTTGCCTATAAGTTATATTAAGTAAAGGCCAAGTTGTGTTGTGCTTGTTGGTGAGTTATAACCGACGAACAGCTTTGCAAAGCTATCGTATTTGTCTGCCATTTGTGTTTTCTTCGATATCTCAAAGGACTCATTTTCAACACTACAGTAAGCCCTAGTAATAACTTTAGCTCCTAGGCACATCAAAGTATAAAGAGGCAATGAACAGATAGAGAGATTTATACAGATCACAATTTAGGACATGTAATAATGTTGAAGAAAAATGAGTAAGTAGAGTTTAATTAAAGAAGCAAATGAAAGAAAAAGTAGAGACATGGCCAATACAAACTTAAGCACTTTGCTGGACGTGCTTGTTGCTTGCATGAAAAGTGAAAATGGAAGTTTGAGCTTGCATCTTTTAGCTCATTTAGGCAAGAAAAAAATGAGCCTCATTAAATGACTCCTAATGGTATAAAAAGGGGAGATTAAAAATAGCACAAAATTTTAGATTATTAAATATCCTATAATTTATATCCATTAATTAATAAGCTTTAATATTTCAACTATAAGGTATTTTATTTAACTATAGTGTATTAATTAATTTATATAATTATATTAAAATACAAAATTTTTTATACAAGGAATTAATAGTATCTAAATTCTACACATTATTTCAATTAATTTAACTTAAATATAGGCATATGGACATTAAATTTCCAAAACAGAGTTTAATAAAATTTACAAAATTGAACATAACACATTATAAATTTACTATTTACGCAACACTATAATATAAAATGTTATAAAAATGCTAGTTAATAAAAAATTTATGCAAATGGATAATAAACACTAATTTCATTTCTTATGAAATTGAATATACTCTTATCAAGAAACTTGGTGAAAATATAGTCTAATAGATTGTCAGTTAGGCCGAATTTGATACTTATATCACCATTGTTAACATGATCACATATGAAATGATGTCTAAACTCTATTTATTTTGATTTAGAATGATGCACTTGATTTTTAGTCAAATTGATTGCAATTGTATTATCATACTCTAGAAGAATATTTTTCAAATTTAATCCATAGTTTAATAATTACTATTTAATCCACAAAATTTAAGTACAATAATTTCTAATTGAAACATACTTAGCTGTAGTTGTGGATAGGGCAATAGAATTATGTTTCTTGGAAGACTAAGAAACCAATTTGTTCCCTAGGAACTAGCAAGTACTTAAAGCACTTTTCCTATCTATCTTACATCCAACATGGTCGGCATTTAAGTAGCCAATTAAATCAAAGTTTTGATTCTTTAGATATTAGATTCCTAACTTTGCTGTATAAGATATGTACTTAAAAATCCTTCTCATAACTGATAAGTGCATTTCAATTAGTTTAGATTGGAAACGTGCAAAAATACACATATTAAATAATATGCCTGGTCTTGATACAATATAATAATGAACCAATCAAACTTTTATAAAGTTTTATTAACTTTCTTACCTACATCATCAGGATCTAACTTGATTGAGGAAGCCATGGGTATAGTTATGCCTTTGACGTTTTTCATTGTAAACTTATTTAAGATCTACTTAGGATAGTTCTCTTGATGTACAAAGATCTCATTACATGTTTGTTTTATTTGGAGTCTAAGAAAGAAGTTCAACTCACTTGTTAAAGGTATCTCAAACTTAGTCTGCATAAACTTAGAAAACTCCATGCAAAATGTTTACTTTACCTCTTTGGAATTCATTATTAATCAAAATGTCACTTAATCTTTCATAGTAAGCTCCAGGAGTTTGTTTTAATCCATACAAGCCTTTTCTCAATTTATACACATAATTCTCTTTAAATGGATCTTCAAACCCTAGAGATTATTCTATACATACCTCTTCTTTAATATATCTATTTAAAAATATACTTTTATCATCCATTTGAAACAATTTAAAGCCTTTATAATAAGTAAAAGCAAATAGAAGTCTAATTGGCTTTAGTATAGCAATAGGTATATATGTTTCATCAAAATCAATTCCCTTTTCTTGTGAGTAACTCTTAACTACTAATCTTATCTTATTCTTAACAATTTTACCATGCTCATCTAAATTGTTTTTAAATACCCACTTTGTTCTTATGATTAATTTATCCTTAGGTCTAGGAACAAGTGTCAATACTTGGTTTTTTTTAAACTGATTTAGCTCTTCTTACATGGCATCTATCCAGCTATTATCAAATAAAGTTTTATTAACAGTATTAGGCTCAAACTTAGATACTAAGGCAAAATGGTTTTCAATATTTTTCAAGCTAACTCTAGTTTTAACTCCAATATTAATATTACCTATCACTTGCTTAATTATATAAAAAGTTTTAAACCTGATTGTTCCATAAGGTTTAGATATTACCTGAGTAGGTTCTAATCCTGCCTTTGAATTTGCTTTTGCGTTTGCTTTTGCTTTTAGTTATACTTCTGGATTTACTTTTGATTTTAATTTTGATGAGCTTTCAACCTTAGGTCCTCAGGATGTTTTTGTCCTTGCTGTACATTTTCATTCTTACCTTTCGCTTTCCCATGCGAGTCATCATCAAAATTATCTACTTTGATTTCATCAACAAATTTAACATTTATAGATTCCTTAATTGTTTTAGTAACATTATTAAACATACTATGTGCTTTACTATTTAAGGAGTATCCTAAGAATATACATTCATTCACTCTTTCCTCAAATTTACTAAGGTTTAGACTTGTTTTCTTAATAAAACATGTAGAACCAAGCACATGAAAGTATGATACTATAGGTTTTCTACCTTTATATAGCTCATATTGTGTTTTCTTGGTAAACAGCCTTATGTGTACACAATTAAGGATATAATATGATATTGAGACTACCTTAGCACAAAAATATTGTGCTATACTACTTTCATTTAACAAAGTCCATGTAATTTCTTAGATTATTTTATTCTTGCGCTCTATTACTCTATTTTGTTATAGAGTATAAGGAGTTGAAAAATTGTGAGTGATGCTGTTTTGATCACAAAACTTTGTAAAATCATCATTTTCAATCTCTTTTCCATCATGCTTTTCCATCATTAGTTATGATGGAAAAGCCTTTTTCATTTTGAACTTACTTGGATAACTTTTCAAAAGCCAAAAATGCATCACTTTTATATCATAAGATTAGAACCCAAGTATACCTAAAAAAATCATCTATTATCATTAAGCTATACTTGTTACCACCCAAGCTTAATGTACATATAGGATCAAACAAATCAAGATGTAATAGTTATAAAAGCCTTTTTGTTGATATAACATGTGTAATGCTCCTCATTTTCTAACATGTTAACTTTGCAATACATAATACTTTCTTAAAAGTTAAAATGCATTAGATTAACAATTAAAAGTCTAATGTTATAAATAAACTAAGTAAGTAAGGCTAAGGAAAAAAAAAAAAAAAAAGAATCTTCTCTGATTTATGAAAATCTTATAATGAAGTATTAAATATATATATAGTTAAAGTAATTTTGTAAATAAGTGACTTAGCATCCCATGAAAATTCTACTTAAGGCTTATAATCCAGAACTTAGACTAATGAAAATTTTCAGTGATTATTTACTAATTTTGCTCTAAAGTTCCAAAAGTGAAGAGACACACTTAGGAATTAAATTTACCAAAACATGTTAAAGTCCTCAATATTTTGGTCATAAAATGGAGTTTTACTAGGCTAAGTTTTAATTACCCTAAAAGTAAAGGATTCACAATAGATGTAGATGTAATATCCTATAGTTTGAGCTACTAACATTTAGAATGAAACAAAAGTGCATCAAATTTAACCTCATGAATTTCGATGTTATGAGCATGTCATGTTGCTTATAATTTTACTAAGTAAAATATTTACCAAAATGTACTTAACACCTTTATCTTGGAATTTATGATAATAAAGAAATTTTTTTTAAATAACACTGAATAATAACATGAGTTCTAGAAAGTTAGAAGCAATAAATGGGTGAGGTCGAACTTCAAAAAGCAGTTGAAAGGTAATCAATATTACTTATAAACTAAAGTTTATTAAGTTAACCTTTATTCATTTTGAAGGTAAAAGAATTGGGATTAGATGTATAATAAAAAGTTATACCATTTTCAAAAATGTATCATAAAATTTTTATAAATGTTAAATTAAGATAAAATTATATTCGAAGTGTCGTGAAAAATATGGACCTAGATGAGATATATGTCCCATTGTGAGCCACCACTTTGATTTCTTGATGGACAAGAATTTATGTTATAGGCAGAATATGGATAAATTTAAAGTAGGAAGGCCCTTTAGTTGGCAACATTGGATAAGAATCACCAACATAGGATAAGATTTACATGTATATAAACATTCTTTTAATAAATCAATAGATTCCTTCCTAGAGAATTAAATTTCCACCGTTGCTCCATTTTCCTTCATAAAGAGGGATGTATGACCGTCATTAGCATTTATTTATGGGGCAGTTCACTTGAAAAATATGAGTGGCTCTAGGAAATTAGTACGTAAGAACGAGGATAAGGGGATCAAGATCAGGATTGGGAGGAGATGAAAGTCCTGGAGTCAGCAACGAAATAAGGGTATCTCATATATATATATATATATATATTAATATTTCTTATTTTCTTAGCTCCAAAAACTTATGAAAATGATATTTCTTAAATTTAGAATAGGAATGAAACTCAAAATTTTGTATTATGGTACTTTTAGAAACTCGAGGATAATTATAATTTCATATGGATATATATGTATATTGAAAGGAGTTGGTTATAGTGATCACAGAAAATATCGTCTTACCACTACGTTTCTGAAATTTGATCGTCTAAAAAATGCAACAATATACTGTAAGCAATATTTGGTCATGTATCCAAAACTACTTAAGATATAGTGTTAATAATATAAATCATACTATATATATATATATTAAATATTAGTATATATGTAACTACTTATATCATATCTCTTGTTAAACCATTTGTACTGTATCTGAAAGTGAACCCAATATATCTATCTATATATATATAGATAGATATATAACTTAATACATGTGTATATACGGTGTATGTTATATGCATTATATACATAGAAAGAAACATATATTAAGGCTCAAGTTAAATTATTTAAGCTATAAAATAAATAATATGATATAAAATAACATGTGAAATGTACGTATACCTCCTAAATATACCTGTAAGTTAGCATAATGCCCCTAAAAATGGTTACACTACTTCTCAAATTCTAAAAATATTATGTCTTAGTAAACAAGCGTAGCTATGGATAACGAACCAGGTTGACTTTGCTCCGTGGTAGTAAATTAAGATAGGGGGAGGTGAGTCATAATCATTAACCAATAATACAAAGGCATGTGTGTTATTAGACAACTCTGATACTTAAGTTCTAAGTATTTTTTTTTTACCCTGTTCACTATATATATATATATATACCCAAACCGTACAAGCCTTCATTTGGAACCCCAAACATTTAGAAAAAATTAGGAATTAAAAAAAAATACGAAACAAAAAAAAAAATAGAAAGAATACTACCAAGCGTCTCTGACCACGTGAGATCAGCCATCAACCATGCACCTGCGACTGAACCCTTTGGCCTCAAGGAGGGCTCCCACCGTCCATGACCAGCTCCAACTGCCGGACGACGACCGGATCTCCAGTGATTGGGTAGGCCTTATTTTCCTCTAATATTGTTTAAAATTTCTAAAAAATATCAAACTAACAAAATTAATTAAGAGAAAAATTATTCCTTAGTTATTTTAAGTATACTTTCATGTAATAATTTTATTTTGATGAAATTCATAGGGTTAAATATACTTGATTAACAAGTTGTACTGTTCACCCAAATTTTTAAGATAAAAATTAATTAACTAGATGATATTGTTTCTTATTAAATAATTTACTGTAGAAACTGAATTACATCTAGTTTACATGTATATAGTCATTGTCTTACTATATACATGATTAATATTTATTATACTTTTACATTTAAAAGTTGTTTAAACTAGAAATTATTAAAATAAATTGATCTGTACGAATAATTAATGAAACTAACAATTTTTTATTTTCACGATTTTAGATTGATGTTAGTAAAAGTTTGTATCAATTTTGTATGGAAAATGTAATTATTTGATTAATTAATCCTAGTTCATAGGTTTAAAGGCAACTCCACCTATACTGGCAATAATCACTTTTGAAGGAAATGAATAATCCTTTAAGTTCTACATATTTTTCTAGATCTATAGTAACTTATGTGTAATTATTTGATAACTTATTTATTGTAAAATTTTCTAATAAAATAACTATATCTACAGGACCTATTTATATTAATATTTGGTTAAGCCATGTTAGATAATTCATATTTTTGGCACTGTTTAAGGTTAGATCAGGCTTGGTAGTGCACCATTCTTGATAGTTTTCTTAGTATTACAAACTTGCGTCGTGATGTATACACGTTATGAATAGTATAAATAGGTATAGTATATGATTTTGTCATGTTTTAGTAAAAATCTCCTATGTATCATATAAATGATATGTTATTAACCGTACGAACTTATATGTATATTATGATTGAGAATGTCTTCTAAGGTTTATCCCTATAAATAAACTACAAATTATGAATTCAATAATACTAAATGTTTTGGGTTTGAGTGACTATACAACAAAATGAATCTTTTCTAAGATATTATGGTAAATATCGTTCTACGATGACTTTTTCATGATCGAAACATGGTTAGATCAATAAGTTCTATGTTTTGCTATCATCGAAATGATATATTATAAATAATATTCTAACTATATATATTTGTAAATATTATCCTATTTAATATAACTATATAATATCTAATGCAATAAATAAACATGTATATATCTCTATTAGATAATTTATAATATGATAAAGATATAAAATTATAACAATGCCTTCGATATATAAAATGTATGTATACACATATCTTGCAATTGTATTTTTACCAATTACAACATTAATATGGTAGAGTAAATTGCAAAACTAGATAAAACTCTAAATGTTTTCTTAAATTTTACAAAAACTAAACCTAAATTTTGATATATATGATTTCTAAGTGATTGGGGAGTCTAGCACTATCGACCTACTCGAGTTACCATCTGTGCAAGTAAGTGGGGTTTATAGAAACTGGAGTATATGCTCACTTGTGATTATAAGTAATTGTTTATATGCATGCTATGCTTGTATTTGGTTACCAAAGTGCTGATTAGTAGCTGAACTACATGTTTTGCTATGTTGCTTGCCTCTACTTGGTGTGTTATACATTGATTGATCACTCTAATCAGACTAATCTGAATACGAATTAAAACTTCAAAGGACATACTGATGGATTGCCAACCTTTGGCCCTCTTACTCACATATGCCTCAAAGGCCTTCAGTTTATCACCACCTTAGCATACTGGGGACGAGATACAGTATACAAAAGAACAATGGTCGAACTCCTTAAGGACTCAGCTTAGATATACCTTGCTCTTTTCTAATCCTTGGCTCGTTGCCAACCCCTCATTTACCGAGGCCAACCAATCGAATGCCGAAGCCGAGATCAATACACACCAAGCCCTACTCTAACTCATAAGAATTTCATGTGCCAAAGCTGAGCAGACAAATGCTAAGGCCGAAGTCAAGAGCCCTGCATGCCAGGTCATTTTCTTTTGACGTATTGACTAGCAGCATTCCTTATTCACCTCGACAATCCTAAATACTAGCCATCTACAGCTACCATATCTTAAACCCAACTTAGCTATTATGCCTAAAGATTCCCTAATACGGACCTATTAATGAGTTGCCACCTGTTAATCACTTTTTCTGACATTGTACTATTATTCCTTTTTGTCATTTGTCCTGTTTACCCCTTATGTGCATACTAGTAATCCCTTTCTTCTTTGGTCTTTTTGTAATTTTCATTATTTGTAATGTTGCTTTAAGGACTTACTATAAATAGTCATTTTTCATTGTAGTCGAAATATCTTACATTTCTCTTAGATATCGAATATACTTATTCTTGTGAGATATTCCTCTCCTAGTATAATCTCTTTATACTCTTATTTAATTTTTCTAAGTAGCTTGAGATTAGTGATGGGTGGACCTTGATATTAGCTTGTACGTCACATTAAGCAAAGTGTCGAGTCGTATTATGTTTATTGGTGAGTCACATCCTTTGAATAACTTTACGTAAGCTACTGTATTACGTTTGGTTGACCATTCCATCATAGTTTTCTTTGATATCTCAAAGGACCCATTTTATTTCTATTTCCTATGGTAAGTTCTAGTGATTACTGAACTCTTAGGCACATTATATATTCCTAGTATCAGAACTTCAAGTTACGACCAAAAGTCGTATTGAAGTAGTTCCTGCTAGTGTACTGTTCTATTATACTCTTTTTTCTATTGAAAGAATAGAGCAAGCTCATAGTTCACTATTTGATTTGTATTTTCTAAGTAAGTGTGGGAATTTCTTTCGTGAGGAGTTTTTTTGAAACTTTGTATTGAGAATGCCTAATCCTAATGTTCAAGGAGACATTAACAATGCAAAAAGTGATGCTCATAGTCATAGTCATATTAACTAACAAACCTTACGGACTACTGATAAGTAGATAGAAGACCTTGTTACCATTGTGACTAATTTGGTTGTCTTTGTACAAAGGGCCTTAGAGACTAAACCTTAGGAAAGAATTGCCGTTGAACAAGGTCGAGAGGTGAGAGAAAGGCTAAGAAGGTGGATGGATGAACAATGAGCACTAGAACCAATCATTATGAACCAAGCTCCACCCCGACGTACTGATAGGGTTGTTAGAAAGAGACTAGAGTTAGATGAAGTCAAGGAGTATGATGATGGGGAGTAAGACAATGGGATTGAGGAGTGTGAGTTGAGAGCTCCCAAAGGAGCCGAGCATCTCAAAGTATAAATTCTTAGTTTCAATGGTTCTAGGAATGCTAATGACTACTTAGAATGGGAGGAGGAGGTCAAAAAGATATTTAACTTTTATGACCGTGAGAATGTTGTTCATATCAAAGTAGCTATATTAGAGTTTTTTAGATATGCGGCAAAGTGGTAGAAAAAGTTACAAAACACGCGCTAGAGAGCCTAACATAAGATCTAAATGTGGAATGAAATGAAGAGAATTATGAGGAGTAAGTTTGTTCCAGAATATTATGAATAAGCCACATTTCGATGACTTTAAAATTTGAGGTAAGGCAGCAGATTAGTGGACGAGTATATCCAACAATTTCAATTACTGATGATCCAATTTGATGTCAATGAGCCTAAGACTCGAACTATAGTACTATTTACTTATAGGCTTATAAATGAGATTGGCCATGTAGTAGAGTTATAAAGGCTTAGGACTCTAGATGAGGCTATTCGAGTGGCACAAAAGGTTGAAAGACAATAATGGAGTCGGATTAGCCAAATGCTGAGTAGCACACCAAAATTGCTGACTCGAAGTGGTATTCCAAGCCGACTTAAAAACGATCGAGCGCTAAATAATTCTAAGGTAGACTACTGAAGACAGATGCTAAGCTTACCAAATGATAACCAAGGTAAAGGCAAGGTCAAGGAGCTTAAGGGCTGAAGAGACTAAGGTCAAAGTTCAAAGAGGAAGGCTAGAGAGATCAAGTGTTTCAAATGTCTCGACTACAGACACATGGTTAGTCCTCATGACCATCAAAGGAGATAAGCTCGAGTTCGAAGTGAAGAATGCTAGTGAAGGAGAGGATGAAGAGGGAGTCAACCAGGTGCCGGAAGGATTTATGAAAGATCCTAATGTCATGACCCCACTAGAACTAAGGGTTGAGTATTATTTCGACGTTCAAAGATCTCTCATTACCTTTGTAGCAGACGATAATGAGCAAAGGGAGAACTTCTTTTATACAAATTGTCAAGTGAATGGAAAACTATGCACATTAATCATTGATAGGGAAAGTTGTACCAATGTCATACGTAAGGAGCAGTCAAAGCCCAAAAGTTGCCGACCTACCCATACCTTAAGTTGTATAAGATTCATTGGTTGAATGAGAAGGGAGGCTTACCCATTACTAAACAAGTTAGAGTGCCCATTATTATTGAAGACAGATACAAGGAAGAGGTGTTATGTAATGTTCTACCTATGTATGCTTCACACATATGACTAGGCCGACCTTGGTTGTTTAATTTGAGAGTGTTGCATGATGAGTATAAAAACACCTATATGTTCCAAAAAGATAGGAAGAAGGTGATACTGACCCCAATAAGCCCCAAAGAAGTGTAGGAGTCGCAAGAGAAGATTACCTGATTACTGCAACAGAAGATCTTAGTGATTTCCTGAGCATAGTTTTCCCAAGATGTTAAGACGAAAGAGTATGTGTTCTTGTTAATTTTCCCAAAAATCATACTTATAAGTTATAGATTATTACTTGTTTCAAACGTACACTCGCGTTAAAAAATAGTCTAATAGTTCAACTATAAATTCCCTCGAGTTTTCTTTGTGTTTTGAAAATTTTCAGAAATTGATGTAAGTGAAAGTGAAGTCTGGCCATACGAATTGGGGTTTATATAGTATGTATACTGAAGGCGCATATATACTGTATATATCTTCACTATAATATATTCGTATTTTTTTTTAAAATGAGTCATTTTTTGTAATATTTTTTGAAAAAAAGACCGTATTTGTATAAAACTCTACAAACTCATCCATAACATAGCTCCATATACGAATCACGTTTGAAAACTTAAAACATATAGTGTAATAAGTTTAAAAATTGTGTTTTATGTTGAATTGAATTAGTCTATTGATTAAAAAATGATAAAATATATTTATAGCATAGTTATAAACTCTACTTGAAATAATTATTAAAGGAAAAGGTTATCGCAATATCAAAGTTTGTCAAAAAAAATAATAAATTAGTTAGTCTTAAACATAATAGATGATAATATAACAAAAGTCTTAATCAAACAAAAGTCTAATTATATATAATACAGCTCTATATCACATCGTTACATTAAGTCGGGACATATAAAATGAGAAAGGACAATGTCCACACTCGACAATAATGGTGACGACATCGGTAAGTAAAAACGTACGCGTGGTAGAGACAAGATACTATGGATCACTTTGGGGACTAGAAAAAGTTATGACAGGAAGTAGAGCATAGAATATAATATGTGAAGCACGGTGTACAAAATAAAATCATTAATAGCCCTATTTAACAACAGATTCTCGGGTTGAAGCCGATTTTATTTATAAAATTCGTTTAATAAACATATTTAAACCTGGATAAATTGATAATTCAGTTAAAAATGATCCAATTTTTTGAGTTTTTGTCCAAACGAACAATTTTTATTTTTATTTTTTTAAAAAGAACTTATTAGATATATGTGATACTCATTGTTAGTAATGTACCATACAGATTATAAAAGAAAAATTAATATTGATTTATAAAGTTAGAATACCGATTACCGCATCAACACTAATTAAAAATTTTATTCTCATATTGTTGGAAAAGGCTATTGATCACATACACTTTTAGATTAGAAAAGCATAATATATTTACTTCTGTAAGTGGTCTTTTTTCACTCACATATATTATACTTTTTGCTTCTCGTAAAATAAAATATTACTAACTTCGGTAACGGAAACTCTTAATAAGAAAACCTTGTGTGCGTAAAAGGGTTCACATGATATTAATATTCAAAACAAAATATATTACAGTAATGAGTCAACAGATAAACGAGAATAATGAGCTGGTCATACTTTTAGAAAGAAAAAAAGTCAAAACTTGAGGCTGGACAACTACTAGATAGGGTCGCCATAAATTATTTATAGGAAAGTGATGTTCTTAACGATCTTCTTCTTATATTCAAGCTATTATGCAGCTTTCACAAATATTTTCATGATTCCAAAAGTACCTCCCACTTGAAAAAAAAAAAAAAGATTCCATAATAGTATATATCATTTGTAAATATAAGTAGTATGTAACTATTAATTATATTTTAACATATAACGATATGGATGGTAGTTTTTTAAGTAGTTATTCACTTTTATTTCTCATGTCTAAATTTGATTGATAGTTATATTTCATATATACTTTTATATAGCGTGTATTATTTACTAAATCTCTTCTCCACATTTTGACTTAAAAAGGGAGTTTTGAACTTCCAAGAAGAAAAGAAAAATGGTTGATAATGTATTAAGTTTGGTATTTCAACTTTAGACCAAATTGAAATTAACCATATAAAATTATTATATTACTATCACATTAAAGTTTCAATTGTTTGTATTATTTTCTCCCTACAAATGGTGCTAGAAAAGGTCGTGCGTGGTGGGAATGCTGTAGACGATAATGGTAAATGTATACTTGATTGCCAATTTACATTAAATTGAGGTAGTAAAATGTCAAGCTATCCTTATTAAGAGCTATATGTGTGCTGAGGTCCATAACACAAATAAATCTTAAATTATACTCCATCCATTATTTATCAGCTATTTAATATGGTTTGTAGGATATTCGAACTAAAGGTGCCGTGTCTTGGGCCATGGCTTAGTCTAAGCAATTAACGACAACTACTTCCTTGCTATTCGGGTGGAGGAGATGAACAAACTTTAAATTACCTAATAAATAATATAAGATTTGACTTTTGTAATCATCTTATCATGACAGAGTATAATAACCAATGAAACAATGGATATCCATTACTATCTTTTTCCCTTGTTAACTTTTTTTTTTCATAATTGTGTTTTCTAATGATAAATCCATTATCTTAGTCGAGTCTAATCTAGAATTATGTTTAAGATTAGTGTAATTACTTGATCGAAACTCCTTCCATCAAGATATTATCTATTTTAGCATGAAACATTGCACAATTTTATCTCTTGATACAACAACTTCTTAAGAGGTCACCTATCTTAGGTTAATTTAGCCTAAATACGCTTAACTTTGGAATTTCAACGAATTCGCTATACCAAAAGGCGTCTTGATGATTATATTTCCTTCTCATAGTATTTAATGGGTATCACAATTTACCTTCTTACAAAACTAACATTCTCATTAGTTTTGTTACATAGGTTCAAAACCACATCAAATAGGGACTTCGCCTTTTCGATTAGTAAACTACTTTGATACTACCTATAATAACTCAATGAGAACTCCTCTAATCTAGATATTATTCACTTTGGCATGAAAAGTTGCATGATTTTGCCCCTTTGTATAATAGCTTCTTAAGAGGTCACAAATCTTAAAATTGACCTAGCTCGAGTTCGCTTAACTTTAGAGTTTTAACATACTTTAAACTGTTATATCAAAAGACATCTTAATTATTAGACTTTAGTTACTCAATATTTTTAAGGGTATCACAGCTAGAACTTAAAATAGCATTTAATGGTTATTAGGTTTAATAAAGTAGGTTAGGTTAAATAATTAAAGTTTAAGGTAAGAGCCAATAACCTAGTAGCCTAATAACATGGATACTGGTCCTTTAAGTATGATAGACCAGGTCCACATCCGCCTTTATCGTTGTTGTGATCAGTAAAAAAAAAAAAAGTTTAAGGCAAAATAACTCAATAATAACTTTGAGCATTTTAATTATCTGAGTTTTAAAATGGGTAAAGTAAGATGGACCTAAGTAATATTAGGCACCAGATTGAATCGGTCCTAAATTGCTGGTTCACAAATCGATGATACAGTGAATTATGATCGGCTTGTAAGTTAGTGGTTTCAGGTTAGTTCGAGGCCTTTGAACTGCTTTTTTTTTTTATATTTAATTTTTTCTATTAATTTTATTATTTTATTATTTTTTAAAATATATTATAATTTCTAATAATGTGATCTCATTTATCTTTTTTTTAGTGTATTAATTGATTAATAATTTCTATTTTTTTTATTAATTTCTGACTTAATGGGTTCTAACTCTTTTATTTTTTCTCTTAAATTTTATTTTTTTCTCATATTTAATTCCTTAACATTTGATAAGTTTTACAAAAAGAACTTACATTAATTGAAATTGAATTTTCTATTTATTTTAACATATAATTAACTTATGATTAGTCATCTATTATTAGTTTGATGATATTATTTTAAAAAAAATTGTCCTTTATCATCGTAAATAAAGTAGTTTTGATATGCAATAACTTACTATATATTATCCAATTATTTTTTTCGACTTAATGACCTCTATTTTCTTTCTTTCTTTCTTTCTTTTTTAAGGGGGTGAATTAGTCGAACTGACCCGCCACTTCAATAGCGGGTCGGCCCGACGGTTCACGACTAGTTGATTTGGGTGGTTTCGTTTAGACAAACCGCATGAGCCTTTAAAGCCCGATGATTCGGCCCTGCTACTATCAAGTCAGTTAAAGGTCCACCCAGGTTGGTTTACGGTTCAGAACCGACTCTTGCTCAAGTCTAAACCTAAGCATATCAACCCAAATGGGCTTTTAGAAATAAAAAATTAGACTTTTACAATTCGTTTACTTAGAGGTAATAGTGGGGGAATAGAATAATTAATTCCTCTCAACTTTCTACTATCTTATTTACTTAAAAAAGGAGCATGTAATTTTAAATCCTAAGGACTTTTCCATTCCTACTACATATGGAATAGTTTTTATCTAAGAAAATATGGAAATTTTTATTCCCTCTACAAAAGGAAACAACAGTTTAAAGATTGTGACCATGATATAGAAATTAAATAAATTTTGGTTATTTTTTAAAATGACCAAATAAGAACAAATTAGTAGTTTTAGTTATATTTTCAACTTAATACTGTAATTATTGAGGCGAGGCAAAGCAAGTATCGAAATAAGTATTTCCTGCAACAAAAATTTATACAAAGTAAACAATGAAATAAAAATTTCCAGCATATTCCTTATAATTGTTGTTTGCAAGGTAGAACTTTTTCATTTACTATTTATTCCATTTTAAAAAGTAAATTGTTGTTAAAGTTTAATTCGTTTAATGACTCAAAAGGAATGTTAGCTCGTGAAATGTAATTAATGATGGTTAACATAAGTAGAAATCAAAGGCTAACGGGATATGAATAGAGTAAAACAGATTCAAGCTAAAACAGAGGAAGCAGAATTTATAGAATTCCCAAAAAGTAATTGACTAAATTAAGCAAAGATAAAATTTCGAATCTAGAAAGTTTAGTTAATTGAATCACAGGAACAGTCATGAACTCATCAAAACCTAAATGTTAAACCTTTAATAAGGTTTGATAAACCAAACTCTACTTCAAAGGTTTGTACATAAATTCCCCATAAAGTTTAATCTACAAACTTTCAAGTTATGTTAATTGAACCTCACAATTCTAGATATTTGTTTTAAGGGATTTGTTGTTGTAAAAGCTTGATCCGATCTTCAATGGATCCCATTTTAATTTAGTTAACAAAAAAACAATTGTTTATTAGAGTGCAAAAGTAATATATGCCCTAATATGGAAGTTATAGTAAATATTAAATAAGCACAATAAGTAATGATGGTAAGAGATAAAGAGAAACTAAATATTATATATTGTGTATGTGTGTTTGTGTTTTGGGTTAGGGGTGGGGATTTGCTTTGTACATAAAAGGCTTGTTTTAAGGGTCTCTCCATCAATCATAAGCTCGCATGTGAATATGTGAAAGGTTATAAATAAGTTGAGCTATAATGACACGATGTCAAGCCCATGTTCAAGCGTAATTTGAAATTTTAATGTTGGAGTTTGATCAAACTTAATCAAGTTTAGAATTTGAGCTCAATATTGACTCTAACCTATATTAAACAAGCTTGATTTTAACTTCTTAAAACTCGTTTAAGTTTGATTTACAATAGAAAAGGTGTCTTTTTCTTCTAAATAAAACAATACCGATATCCAAACATTACTTGAGCTCAATTTAGCTCATTAGTTAATGAAGCTAAATATTATAAAACTTGACCTCGACTTGATCAACTATTTAAGCAGTTCAAGATTGATTCTGCTATTGTCATGTGTAACACAAGTAAATTTCCAGTCTAATTTCGGTTGCTGATGTGAGTAGATTTGGATCAGTATACTCCTAGGCATATATGTGCTTATAATATAGCTTAAACTTAGCAAACGGTTGGACTTCATATTACAGAAAAATGTAGAACAATGGAATTTAACGCCATCAAACTTTTATGGGTGAATGTATTTAGTATATGTTTTATCTCCTTATCTTTGAAATCGAATGCTTAATTTTTAAAATCTTTGAATAACTTGATTTTAAACTCTCTTTTACCATTTTACTCATTGATAAAGTAATAATAATAATTAAAAAATGCACATATCATGAAAAGTCATTTAGGAGTTTCAAAAAATCTTTTTGAAGATCAGATAGAACTTCAAATATAAGGAGTTAAGTGTATATAAAGCAAACATAACAAATGTGTATACAATTTAACCAGTTTTAGATGAATATAGTGACTATTAATAAAATCCACGTTATTAATATCTAAATCAATCAATTAAGTTAATTGCCATCAGAATGTTATTTATTTATAATCTGAAGATAAATTATTAAAAAAAAATATTTGCAAAATACAAAGTTTAATTATTATAGATATTTCCCCCTCTTTCTTTCGTTTTCTTGTCCATCACTCGGAGATTGACAAATGCCAACCAACTATCCATCCTTAAAACTCATATATATATATAAAGGAGGCCCCTCCGAATCCAGCCAAACCATGAAATGATGCATTTTGTTTGTTTCCTCTTGTCCAAAACATCATGCAGTATGTTTTGTAATGCGCCTCCATTAAAGCGAAGTGGAGACAGGAACAACAGAAATCCATCATTTGATTGCATACGAACATTAAGATAAATACATACAGATAGGCCTTACCTTGGGAACCTGAACCCTTGCATCCAGCCTAAAAATTGCCATCGAAACTTGCAACTTTGTACACGGCAATGCCATCAGATATCAAGATTATGAGAAGAAACTCAATGGATAATGTATATTACGTGAATATACATGTGAGATATAATATCTAATGATTTTTGAATATATAACAATATTAATGAGTAATTTTTAAAAAGGTGTTACCTATATTGTCGTATATTTATAGTTTATTGATAGTTACTAATTAGGTGCGCATTCACCTAGTGAATAATCTCTATACTGTTTGCTATTTGAATTGTATTTATATGTCAACTTACACTTTATTACATGGATATACGAGATCTATTTGATAAGTTGCATATCCTTTCGTCCTACAAAAGGGTCAATGGTCACTTGGAAGATACATACCACTAACGATTGATTATGATATATATATTACAAAATAGTTGCATGGACAACTACTGATTTCAAACTAGTCATGATTCGAGTTAGATAGGTTGTTTTATACTAAACGTCTATGAGGGTCCTTAATGTATTATATCAGTAATATAAGAAACTCTTCCGTTAAGAATTTCTATATTTTATCCACAAAGTTTTTAAGGGAGCTCTTTAACATTTTACCTGTATATTTGTATTGATGTAAGGGTAGTAATAATATAAGAGCTAGAGAAATTTTAAAAATAGTAAGAACACTCTATAAGGCCTTACAGATAGAATGGAGAGCTCCTCGAATGCAATATGGTTCCTTGACATTTCAATTCTCTCCATTTCCTCAATTTTTCTTCTGTAAATGCTGTCAATTATCATATAAACTCAATAGTCTACTAAAAAATCGAAAGTGAAGTTTCAAGACATGAATAACATATATATGTATATGAAATTAAGATGTAGTATATTTCATATCACTACAGTGGAGCAAAAATTATTAATGTATTAACAGATGATCACATTGTCCTTAAAGGTTTAGCCTAAAAAAAATATATTTAAAAAAAAAAGAAAAAAGAAAAAAGGTTCGGTTTGGCTGGGTTTTGAATTGGAGTGCATTTGGGGCACTCTCGAGGAGTAGGTGGGTAATCGTTTGATTGGGTCTGGGCTCTCAGGGCGCACTCCACCTAGTCGACATGGGCGCACTTGGAGCGCATCTGGGCGAGCGCCAGGGTGCACACTCAATACGACCCAATATCTACTCTTATAGTTATATCATACATTCATCAACATTTATTCTATTATTTAAATTTATTTATCAGCTTATTTATCTATGTATATTTAAAAAGATCAGATGATATATATGAAAGAAGTTTCGGGGAAAAAAAAAACCTAAGGACTTAAGAGAACATTTATTGAGATAATATTGTTCTGATTTTTTACTATTACTTATTTTTTTATTCCCATTAAGCAACAGTATCTATTTTCCGTTCATCATTACATTATTGTAACTTCTGGGTTTCTTAATTAACTGTTGATTATTTGAAAAAAATGACACAAACGTCCAAAAAGAGCTCATAGTTAGTTTTGTCAGATGCTATGAATTTTTCCTTTTTCATGTTCGTTAATTAATTATGGGACAGTATTAAAATTACCATCTGAATTTTTATGTGTAAGTGATTAATCGGAACACATGAAATGGTTAAATGTTAAAAATTAAGAGGATAGAACTTGATTCAATCACGATTCAATATGGTAAACAAAAATTGAATCAAATTGATTTTATGATCGAATCATACTCGACTATGAATTTTGAAATCCTATTTCTTTCTTAACTTCTTATTAGAAGCCCAATCCCAAAATGAAACTCACCTTTTGTAATATAATTATCACTTCATTTTCTATTCAAACTCCATTTTCTCCTTTCTTTACTCCATCTTTTCCTTCGTGTGCATTCATCTCTCTCTTATTTATAATTCTGTTGTCCACTTCAAATGAATCACGCAAAATACTGTCCCGAAATTTTATTATTGAAACTAGATTCCAAGAATTCAATTGCGAGAATGGAAAGTGAACAACATTAGAAAACTATTACTTTCTTACACCAATTATGATACATAATCCGAACTATGTAGAACCTGGTCGACAAATAGCCTTATCAGCTTGTCTTTCCACCTACTTCATAATTTAATCTTGTCCATCTTTTACTTTTGATATTTTCACGTTTGGTCTTACATTGGCAGCCATAACCTAAAACCAAATTTACATAGGAGAAACTTTATGACGTAATTTTAAATATAATACGATAGATAAAAACAAATAAGAACTCATACATAATACATATATCACTTTCATAAATCTTTTTTCGCATCAAAATGCTACCCAAACAAAGTAAAGATATAGTGGGGCAGAAAAAAAAAAAAAGGAAGGAAAGGTCCTCTAAATAAATTATCAAGCCCTTTAACAAATAACGGAAACTTAAAAAGGGAAAATTGCTTTATTTGAGTTCGAAATTTCATGCATATATATGGTGGATGTTGTTTAATCCGTAGATATCACCGGAATGTCAATACTTAAAATAAAATAAAATAAAATGTCATTGTCATCATTTCATATACAATAATGGCATGTACACCCCGCAAATTCCCAATATGTGACTAGCTTTTATCCTCATTACGTTTCTTTTTAACATGCTCAAGGTTTAGTGGTTTTCATCTCCTAAAATAGGACACCATCGTGCGCCCATTATTTCGATTTTCATAATTGCCGAAACCTGTTTAACCAATAATGTTAAAAGCAGCAACACTTCTATAGTGGAAGTAGGTATGGATAATTACTATAGGTAACGTTTTAAAAATGGAGAATGGTGTTGCAATGTGGTTAGCTGCCTATCTTGTGTGTTGTTTTTTTTTTTTTTTTTTAACATTGTCAAATTCGAGTTGATTCTACAATTCAATCCACCTTGACCTTAATTCAATTTTTGATTAAACCCGATTTTCTCTTTAATTCTTAATCTTCTTCTATAGTCGGATCAATCGCCCAAATCAAAATTGACAACAATAGTTTTTCTTTCTATCTTGTGCAAATGTCCTTATAGTTCAACGAACCCATGAGATGAATCTGACTATCATAAATAGCTAATCTTTGAAATAAATTAGAAACTTAAATGATAAATTCAAATGTAATTATTAATATTTAATTACTTTTCTAATTGAGTTATTAACCTTTTTATAATTCTTACAAATTAGGATTTTACTTTCCATCCATCAATGACACGAGACGGCTCCTTGGTCGACAATGATTAATTGTATTTTAATGATTAATAATTACAAAAATAAAAAAATAGCAAAAGAAAAAAAAATTAGAGAGAAAACAAAACACTTACTCCATGCCCATGGTACGTGGTGAATCGAAAAATCTTCACCTTCCATTACTGTCCTCCGTTTCTCTCCAAAATTCCAACAGTACCTTACCTTCTTCCATTATCACTTTCATGGTAAAAACATAAAAATACATTTTCAAACCTTATGTTCACATGTTCATGTATGGTTCGAATTTTTCACTTCATTTGATTAGGACATCTGATAAGGAAATAATTTTTCTTTTATCGTATCCATTTAATGGGATGACTTTAGTTTGTGGTCACAGAAATCTCTTCACGAATGTTTCTTCTACTTCTTCTTTGTCCACATAATTTTTATATGTTGTTGGATTGATTTCTCGTAAGCAATTGAACTCAGTAATAAAAAGAATATTTAAACATGCTTTGATCTCGCCAAAAGCTTTAATTTCCCTCCCCCTATCTTCACACCATTCATCCAAAAGGACAAAAAAAAAAAAGGTTTTAAACCCGATGGTTCCCTACTCGAAGATAAAGACGAAGATGATTCACATGTATTAGATGGAGTTACACCTTCTCTACAAGATAAATTTAGAGAAAATATCAAAACCAAGGACAATCGAGCCTCGTGGAGCAAAGAACTGAAGTACAATCAAGTGAATCAAATGACGGGCATAAATACAAATAGAGATTCTATATTGCACCCAATAACAAATGCTTACGAGGAAAAATTCTTCCACTGGAGGAAGAAGCTGTGGAGGATGTTAAAGAAAAGCAAAGTCATGTAGAAATCGATCCCGTAGGTTTTAGAACCATCTCCTTTAGGAAGCAAGAAAAGAAAGAGATACGTAAGCCATGTTTATATGTCATTATTATGAAGGTCTATGGTCCATATTTAGGTTACAAGTTGCTTTCTTAGAAGCTGCAACATTCAATAAGGCTTCTCTATGATTATGAATCGGAATGGAATTCTATACAACCAATTTTCAGAACAAAGAAGATTTATGGTTTGGAGTCATAGATACGTACAAGCATATGGTATATGAGTGGAGTTTGTGAATAAGTTTCTGATTCGATTATTTACCATAGTTTTAAACCAATACTTCCAACCAAGTAGTTTAATAAGCCAATGGGAGTTGACATGCCACACCATAATAAAGATAGTGATGTAAAAGCTGAATATAGAAATTCCTTAAATAATTTTGCTAGCAACATTTGTCCTAAATCAAAGCATGTCACAACTATGCTGTTTAAAGATAGAAGAGGAAAACCATGACTCAATTATTGCCTAGGCACCCCCTTTGCATGATTTCCTTAGAGATTAAGAATTCACTCAAATAATTTACTAGCAGGTTTTTGCTATGTTAATGGATAGCCTAATAGTACCAAGCTATACTAGGCTAACAAATATCTTAGAACATTAGGGGAGCTAACTTACTAAGGAGAAGAAATACAATCAAAGAGGCGATAGAGACTTTGAGCCCGACATGCTGGTGCTACTAGAGACAACAATAGACTTAAGTTGTTGTTGGTTGAATTTAGTTGATAAAGGTTTATTTCTTTAGTCTTGAAGATGGGCTTGGGCCTACAAAAAGAAAACATGGTTAGTGAATGCTGAAGTGTTATTTGCTGTAGCCACTTTGATACTTAAATCAGCAAATATGGAAGAGAATGAATAGGATTAGTGCATGGATGCCTAAATTTTCTTACATGGGGGTTTGAACCCTATTTGTAGGCGAGGGAGGAATAATTTAAAAAAGATACGCATCTCGCTCAAATAGGAAAATACATCTCTTGAGTGGATTTGTCCTAAATAGGTAAGTGTGAGTTATGTTCCAAATTAGGTAAGTTGGCATGGTCATGCGGACTTTAGTACTTAGGGTCTAGATGACCTAAGGTATGAGACATCCTTGGGTGGTCTTCCTAGTCTTGCGATCTCATCTTTGGTACCATAAGTACATGAAGGGACCTTACCTAGGGCAATTGTGTGGATGGCTTCTCGAGGTTAAGAGTAGTAGTAAGTCATGATCCTTTAGCTCTTAGTCCACCAAGGTCACAATGGGCCTATGGAGCCTACGGTTTAAATTCTTCCATCAACATAAGTTACTCACTTTTATTTGCATCGACATACCTTATGTTAGAAATTAGGTAATGTTGGAGGCTAAACATGCCCTTACTTAACAAATGAAATTGGTACTTCCAAACTCACTAAACTATATTTATAAATTTTGTCCAATTTTAATAGTTAGAAGAAATTCATTAATTTTATTTGAAAAAAGCATTTTGGAATATGTTCATCAAGGTAATATCATATAAGATTCATAAAAGTCTAATGCCCACAAAGTCTAGAAGTAAGGTCTAATAACTTAAAACAATCCATGAAAATCTACATCTAAGTATAAAAGTCTATCATCTAAATTGGTAACAATGAAGACAAACTAAATGTTAACATCACTTTAATTAGCACCATCCTAGTTCCTAACATAAATGTTATATCCAAGCTTATCATATAGACCAACATAATACATATAATCACTTGAAATCATTAAGTTCAAAGGAGTAAGTTGTGAAACCTTGTACTTAATAACTGCACAGGTACGCTCCATACCATACCATATGCATTCTTAAAATTCTAATACATCAAATAGGTTTTAAGATATTTATTCAGTGACAGCAAACAACATAATTTAATGTCTTAAAATCTAAAGTGGCTCATGGCTTTGAATAAACAGAACTAGGAGTGAAGGGATTTGAATCTTGTCATAGTAGGCAAATGAAGGCTAATAGGAATGGTTAGATTACTAAAAGGAAAATAGTAATAATCTCCTAGGAGCTCACTAACATATTGGTTATTAATTAATATAATTGATCTATAACTTATTAACACTCGTTATAACTTCATCCATGCTCAAGCCAACCTGTTAATAATTGTGATTCGTTTCTATCAGTTGCCCATCAAGCTATACTTATGTATGAGTGCCTGAATACTAGATCCTTCCAGGAATATGCTCGTAGACATATGCTTAATTAAAGATCATGGTTCATTAACTTGATATATCTATAGACAAGCACGTATATGTTTTAATTAGCTTCATATTAAGTTTAGTTTACCAATTTCAAGTACACCTATCAAACAATAGCTATGGTGTATCTTGTTGTCACAAACGAAGAAGATAAACCATCTCTTAAACTTGAATATCTAATATATCATGCCCCAAAGCGGTAGAGTCGTAATAACCCCGCCGTATAAACCATTCTAAGATAGAAGTTGGCCTTATAACTGTTATCATAGATCTGATTTACATAAGACATCTACGACTAACCCGCTTTGAAGTAAACGGTTTGTAATTTAAATAAATCATTTACTTAAGAAAAGTGAGAAAATATATATATATGTTAAAATTCGGTTATTACAGTTAACGTTTACAATATTTATCCGTAATATATTTCTTAATTATTACATTATTTAGAAATGAAAAAAAAATCTAAAATAAAAGCTTAAACCTTAAAAATATATGTGTGTTCTTTAAATATTTTTCCTCACTCCCTAGGATCCAACAGTTACTAGCATTAGAGTAATTGTAAGCCGCTTTTTAGCCAGCATCTACATGACGTCTATAGGGATGTAAACAACCATAGCTCAGTAAGTTAGGATGGGAGACTTAAAATTATATTATAACATAACAAAGTTATCAATCAACTTATTAGGTATAGTGCATATTCAAGCAAATGCTATTGCATGACGTTATCCGGCCCATCGTGAGATTAGAGAAATTGCGTCCGTTCTAATCCAGGTTGAGGAGTTGTCGTTAATACAACAGCTCATGACCAAACCCAGGCTTGTGCATTGGAGGCACTGCTCCTCTCATGACTACCTTCGAACCATTGTCTTCACCCTCGTCGCGACCTCCTCTCCTGTCACTTAGTTCGACGAAAGATGAAGAAGGGACTCTTATGCAATTCTACGCTATCCTTTTTTAAGGGGTTAGTATTTGGCCGGAGAATCCTATGTTTTCCTTAATGGGTTGTCATATAGGTTCGATTATGATTACAAGTCGTATATTTGATTAGGTCCAATTTAGGGTGATCAATCATTTCATATAAATCACACAATATAAGCTAAAACAACAAACAAAATCATAGTATCACTCATAATCAAGCACATACACACAATAGACTATCTAACAAATACGACCAAGTATAATCTTAAGCCTCCAAAATACAGCATCATATTAATCCCAACTTACCTCAACTTCTCGCTCACTCACTCGAGGTCCGACTCGCTCAAACCATCGCCGATCGACCCTATAACACAAACGTGGTTTCAGTTTTTCATATAACTATTATAAGTTCGTTTTATCCTATAACGCTTATTGTTATGTTTTGTTTAGGGTTTAATATACCTAATTATCTAGGTCTTAAGTCTTTTACAATTATTCTAGGTTTGGAGTTAGGCTCGGGTTCGGTTTCTGCATCGATTTCTAAATTAGGTTCTAATTCGATTTCTAAGTACTGTTTTATACTTAAATCCTAGAAATTCGTTTCAACTTATAATGTGAAATTAATCACATTACTTCCAGATATCCTAAATACCATCATTACTCTTAATCGGTATTTTATTCCACCTGGTACACTTAAATCCTTATTAGTGTACCGAATTTACTTTTGATGTGAGAAATTTTTATATTTTTCATATAATTACATAAATTTAAGTTTTCTATCAGTTTTATTATATATCCCTATTATTTATATAATATCAATTTTTATCCTAATATTTTCTATTTATTATATTTCCAATAATTACATATTATGTATTATTACCTATTATGTATATAATATACATATAATATTTATATCACTCTAATTACTATCTTCCAATATCAATTATCATTTCAAAGCATCTAAATTCATCCTAAATCAGATTTTACACCTAATTGCCCTAATTTACAAAATTAACTTAAAATTTACTATTTTTCCCTATTACTCATTTACTATATAATTAACTTAATAATTACATCTAACACCCTAAAGGCTACAAGTATCATACTTCATTAGATTTTAACATCCTAAAACATATAATTATTCACTAAATCAGTAATTAACCATTTAATTATTTAATTAACCCTAAATTACCCATTTTATGCCTCATTTTAAGGCTTAAAAATTATCTAAAATTTTCAAAAATTAATTTTTGAAAACAGGCTTCATAGCACTATTCTATATCATCTAAATAGTCTACACAAAAATTTTGGGTTCAAAACTATACTCCTAAGGTTATTTATTTCTAAACTGAAATATGATCGGTTTTATATGATTTCTTAAAGATCATATATCAGGAGATATATGTTCATCAAAATAATATTTTTCCTAAAAACTACATAAAAAAATATTTCAGAATAACAAAATTCATAATTTTTTAAGAATATTTACTATTTTTTACAAAATTACACAAAATCGCGCTGGAAATCGAACTCACTGGTCTGAGTGGCTCTAGCCACCGCCGACCACCGTGGCCTTATCGGCCGGTCTAGGCATTGCCACCACCGTATGGTGGTGATGGTCGTCCACTCCCAGCTGCTCATCTAATGTTGGTTTCCCTTTATGGCCCTAATTGTATAGTTTTTCTTTTTTTTTTTTTCTAACCCTAATTTTTCTATCAATTTCGCCTCTCCCTATTTTTCTCACTCTCCAAACTGACCAAATGAGCTTCTGAAATTTTCTTGCTATTTATAGAGTTTTAGGGAAATTATTGTGCATTAATTTGATTAGACAACTACCTTATCTTTTCTTTTTTTCACTTTCTATTTGTTGCATTTTAATTGGTTGATTTTGTTTCTTCAATTCCAGATTGCCACACCTTATTTCTAGATTTTTCTTGATTTTTCCTTAATTAATTATGAATTTTTTTAATTATTTAATATTATTTTAGCATATTTCGCGTATTTTAAGTAATTACGCGTGTTTCTACCTACATATAAATTCATATATAGTATAAATAAATATTCTTAAATATTATTTATGTCATTTTATGATTTTTAGTATACATATAATTTATTTCTAGCGATTCGTTAATTATCGGAATACATTTTTCGCATTTTCGATAAATAACGAGTTATATACTTAAAATTTAGAATTTTTATATTTTTTTTATTTTATTGCTTATTTTTTTAAATTCGAACTTACGGGATTATTTTTACTAATATTTCTAACTTTACTTATAATTTAGACTTGATCGAATCTTTCAATCGATCGAAATCTTAATTAACTGGTTGTGGAGCTTACACAATAAATATGCAACAAGAAGTACTTATGATGATTCGCATAACTTAAAATTCTAAAAGGTCATTTTCTTATTTTCTTAAGTAGATCTAACACCTAATATTTTATTAAACACTTTTATTAAGGAAAAACAATACTTTTCTATTTTCTTTTGTACTATCTAAGTATGGTGGTAGGTATTTAATGAAGGGTGTGATTACCTTCCACCAAGGATAGGTCATATAACCTCCTCACCCATTAAGATTTTGTGACCCTTGGTGACCCACCCAATGGTAAGGATAATTGATTAGCCTAATCACTACCTTGGAGGTGATTAGTTAGACTTTTAAAATTTGATTGTTTATTTAGCTGACTTTCTTTTTTTTTTTAATTTATAATTATATTATTTAATTAAATATGTTTAATAATTTTTATTAAATTAATTATTGTGTACGATGCAAAAGTTGATAGCATTAAGGATGGATTGAGTTTTTAATGGTTTTTATAAAAGTACTTTTTTGCAAATGTTAACAAAAGAAAAAAAGGTTAAAAACTTAACTATAAATTAGGTAATGTTGGAGGCTAAATGTGTACTTTTCTCTTTTAGATTTTATTCAATTACCTTTCTTTTTTATTTCATTAAAAGAAGGAGAAATTGTAAATAACATCTAAAATTTTGATTTAGATGCGAATATATCATCTAATATCATAAAAGTTTATTTTAACACATCCTAAACTTTAATAAATTAATAATATATAGGATATTTTACCTTTATACTTAAAAAAATTGTACTAATAGTAAAGTTTATATAGTATTAAAGTACATACCAATAAATTCAAGAGTGTATTTCCTCACCATGTTAAAAGTTTAGAAAAGTATTTGCCAATTTATCATAATTAAGAGGTGTTGAGACATATTTTAAAAGTTTATAAAATATATTCACATTAATATCAAAATTTAGATAATTATCGGCATTTATTTTCTCTCGAAAGGAAAACTCATATCCTCTCTTTTCTTCACCATACGAGGTTTCTCAATGATTGTCATGGCAACGAAACTCGAGTTTTAACCGTTCGTGCACTCTATTTTATGCTTTATTTGATTGTTCTATTTCTAGCGATGGATTCCTTTCTTTTTCTTTTTTCTTTTTTTTCCCTTTCAACGTGCATTTGTTCCCAAAAAAGAAAAATAAAAAGTGCATTACTAGTAAAACGACGTGGCAATTCTTTTACATATTTTTGGGCGTGCCATGTCATATATACGTTAAAACTTTGGAATGATTTTTAGGTCCTCTTAAGTTACAAAAAATAAAAAAAGAGGAACAAACAAGTAGAAAAAAATGGACGAACCACGTGAAGAGAGACTCTGGTCCCGTAGGCCGATGCTCCTCTGCAATTGTGGCCGATAACATATAATGTGTTGTCATCTGCGCGTTGGTGATTAGCGCAAATCATTGTACGAGGATTTGACATGTCCAGAATTTTGTCCTGCGAAGTATCCATTTTTTAATGGCCCCCCACCCCACCACCTCTTCTCTTCTTTCATCTCAATTACCCCTTTTATATTATTTCCAACTCCTTTTCTTAATTTTACCGAAACTGGTGAGGCAAACAACTCATACTCTTTATTTTCTCAGCACAACCCTTTTCTTGCTTTATTTATTTAGTTTTTATTTTCAGCTCCTTACTTTTTTTTTTCCTTTCTTTTTTTTTTTTTACCTTTTTGTCCCCCATCTTTATCTTACATACAGCAGAACTAGAAAAATTATGTATTAAAGAAGAAGAAGATGATAGATAGATAAGCAGCCACTGCAACTACCAAGTGGGTGTCCGAGTAGAGTGAAATAAGTTCCGTCATCCTCCATCGTCAATTAGGTTATTCTATCAATTTCTTTGCTCTCAATCGTCACTAGGGTCATAGAAATTTCCCCTTTTGTCATTCACCAATCATGTAATTTATCAATTTTCTCTATGTACACATTATTCGAGTGTTATAGCACAAAAATGGAAAAATTCTAACAACAAGAGACCAACCCTTTGCCTTCAAATCTTAGTCATATGATTCATTTTTTTTTTATTTTATTAAAGGTTTGGTGATCTAATCTAAAAAGAACATTTTAGTTTAATACATAGGAACTTCGAATCACGACGTGTGATTATGTATATGTTTGAAAAACATAACAAGGTAACTTAGGGTTTTGAATTCTGGTCTGATTTCTGTAGGGGATCGAATTAATTCAGCCAAAAGAACAAAAATGGTGAGGGGCAAGATTGAGATGAAGAGAATTGAGAGTGCAACTAACAGACAAGTCACGTTCTCGAAGAGGCGTAACGGGTTGCTTAAGAAAGCTTATGAACTCTCAGTTCTTTGTGATGCTGAGATCGCCATCATCATCTTCTCGCAGAAAGGAAAGCTCTTTCAGTTTTCCAGTTCCAAGTAAGTTTTCCCTTTTTTTTTGAAAACTAGAACTTCTATTTCTTCTTCTTCTTCTTCTTCTCTTCTGCTTCTTTTTTTTTTTTTTTTTAAAGATCACTGGAGCCTTTATTTATTTATTTTTTTGCTTTCGATATTATTATCTATTTAATTTTTGTTTATGGAATTAGCGGTCACGTTGGCACAAAAAAAAAAAAAATAATAATAATAATAATAGCGTTCTCTACTTCTTTTCCCTTCCTTATTTCCCTCAATTTCAGTTGGTGCAATTTGATTAGTAAGTATATATATATACATATTTTTTCTTTTTTTCGTTTTTTATATCTGGTATATTGGTTCAATTTATCAATGTGTGTGATTATTTTGGCAAGAACTTATCATCTTGAACTCCCAATTATGGAACTTGTAATTAATCTATTTTTCCAGACTATTGTGTTCGTAATTTATTCATAAATTCTATTTATTTATTTATTTTCGAAATTACTTCCGTGGTTTGCTTTGCTTATAGATGGTACTGGAAGCATTGAAGTACCACAACAACTGGCTAGGCCTATCTATTCTTGAAACTTATGATTAAATAGTACTCCTTTGTCTCTGAGTGATAATCTTACCCTTTTCTTTCAATTTCCCCTTTGACATTCATATCACATTATCATATTTCAAGTACAAATACGGTAGTATGTGAATGAGTTAGCTTGTGCCCATATGGTAAACCCAAATTCTGCCATCAAATAATTACTAATCCATTATTCTTTCAATAGTCAAATGAAGATACGGGCAAGTTATACAATAAAGTTCACCTTTTGACCGCGATCAAATACTATCATATTTTTTTCACATGCTCTGTGGATTGATCTACTAGTTTATTAGTATAAATGCTTGGTCTCTATAATTAATTATTTATATTCATGTAAATATTTGTTTTAGTAACCAAGGTATAGAAAAATTATAGTTTTACTATATTTTCCAAATTATATATGCAATCTTGGTCTCTCATGATTCATTACGTGTGGGATTTTATAGTCATATAAATGTTTGTTGTTAACATTTATATTGGGAAGCAAGATGGACAAGTTCTGGTTACACCACAAATTGCTAGTTCTATGCATTATGAAAAAGGGCAAGTGATCTTACCTTTAAATGAATCTCATTAACTTAACCTATTTGTTGGAGATGCTTCCTGGATATGGATTTCATTTGATATTAATTGTCATTGTTGCTCTCTATTTAGAATCATAATATAGACATAGACAGAAAAAAAAAAGAATCCTAATAGAGAAAGTTCATCTACTCTTTTTCTCGACAACTTTTATACATGTGATTGAAGGAGACGTATATGAGGACATCATTTAGACTCATGAAATTTAGATTGGAATTAGCACAAACATTAGTTTGTTTATCATCTAATTGCACTTTCTTATGTGTGCATTAGATCGAACTTTCTTTGCAATTTTACTACCCTATTTTTTTTTTTTCCGGATGTACCTTTTACAAGATGGTGATGATGGGGAATTAAACCTATTCCGTTCTTAATATAGAAGAATAAGTATTCACATTGGTAGAGTTATAAGGACTTAACATATACTTCTTGAACATGCAATATATTTTATGTAAAGAATGATGAATTTGAATCGATCAAATTAATTTCCAAGCTTATTTGCCTTCTATAGAATATTTTTTTCATTAGTTTGTGTAAGTTTTATATGATCAATTGGCTAGTTTCCATATTAAGTAAACCTTTACGCATTACAAATTTTCAAAGAAAAATAGTGGACTTATACGTAGAAGAAAATAAAAAAGAGGTATGCATTTTTATCTAACATTTTGCATTATAATTTTTCAGCATGCAAAACATTATTGAACGGTACCGGAGTTGTACAAAAGACGTGCAACGCGACAAGGTTATGGATATGGAGCAATATGTTCAGGTTGGTTTTCTATTTTCATGCAGTGGTTACCGTTTCATTTCATGTATTGCCTTTACATGATAGGTGCTTTCATTCGATCACAATTTTATGCCAGTAAATGTATGTAATATTGCACAACTCCACTGCATATTTTGAAAGGTTTTAATGGTATTTACTTATCACATGAATCAATTAGTAGCATGCAAGTATTGATAAAAATTTGATATGTAAAAATATAATAGGTATATATATATATATATATGTATGCATCCCTTGATTATATATATATATAGAGAGAGAGAGAGAGAGAGAGAGAGAGAGAGATAACAGCTAGATATATGTGAGGGAGAAAAGTGAGCTTTTTGAAGAAGGTAGATGTTTACCTAATACCCTATCAAACTACCTACTGCAACACACTGTTTTGATATGGGAGGGTTTGTTGGTAATTTGATTTAAGTATAAAATAAAATATGTTATTAACATGTGCAATACGTGTGTGTGTATATATATTAAATCATGGATTAGCATGTGCACTCTGCACATAGCTATGCAATTATTTTAATTGTTCACAAATAATCTATGTGCTAATTGCACCATTCAGGGCATTGAGAAAATGCGGTTTAACATTTAATTTCAGCTTATAATAATAAAGAGGGAGCGACTAACTTCCAGTAAATCTCATGACTTTGAACAAGCGAGTAAAATATGTCCTTGTTAACCTTCACCTGACAATACAATGGATGGTAAAAGCTAACTACTCCTAATATTTTAAACTAATATAAAACCATTGTGATCTAATGACATGAATGATAATCTTCCTACGGGATGGATTAGGTTCGGTCCTCCCTTCCTAACCTTAAGTTGTAATATGTAATAGTTGGGTTAGGAGGGAGAGAACTAATGAAAGAACAGAGTCACCAGTTAATATCTAACATATGCAATTCCTATTTTATCCAATAAAATTAAACTTTTAGTAAAGATCAAATGAATTTAATGGAACAAATAAAAACTGGTCTTTTCTTGTCCTTGCTTGATGATTTGCTAGACAATCTGCTATCTGGCTTCCATCTTTGATTATATGCTTTATTGATCCACCCATCATCCTAACAAATCTTTGATTTGGTGAACCAAATTTTAGATTTGAAATCGTCTTGTCTAAAAATTTAAGTCTATTACTTCTTCTTTGCTTGTAATTATTTCAACTAATACTCTCCTTGATTTGTGGGTTGAGACTTTTGTTTATTGAAATCAATTACTTTGTATTGCACGATTAAACAAGGGTGAAATAATAGTACAAAAGATTAAATTTAGGATCTTCTAGTTTGGTACCACAATAAATTTAGCTTTATAACCATTTGTTCTAAAAGTTTATATCCATGGAATGATTTTGTACAGAGACAATCGGTAATCCTCTCTAAGTTAAATTCTCACTTGTGGTTAAAATTCTTCTCATCATCCTTTAGAAGAAAGATATATACATACATATACATACATACATATATATATATATATATATATTCAAAATTTTAAGACTACGTAAATATAGTGATTGGATGTACATGACCACTTACTAAAACCCCCCATGGAAAACCTATGCTCCATCCATATCCTTCTAAAACGGAAATGCATTACCAATTTCAAACCTGATAAAGAAGAAATGGAAACTAGGGTTTTGTCTCTGTGTTTCGGATGAGATTTTAATTTGGGTCTATATTCCGCCATTGTAACTTCAATTTTTTAAAATTATTAGTCTGATGACATTCTCCCCAGAGGTGCTCTGAAGCATTACAGTTCATTTAATTTGAATTTGGTATCCGATTCCAGAAATCTCATTGCTCAAGATATGAAGATACTACAGTGAGTCCTTCACTTTAGTTTGAGGTTGACAATGCTTTAGAGTTTGCCTTTTCGGGAGCATTTATAAATTTTTTTTTTTAGAGTTTATTTTTTTCCTTTTCATTTGTTATGATAAAACTCTAGAATTGTCAATGGTCTCAAGTGGTTACAATTGGCTTTCAGCAGTGTTGTTTTGGATTAGAAAAGTGTTGGGGTTGAAAAACCCTATATTAAATAGTATAATTGTCAAAGTATAAATATACCCTTAATAGACTAACTTATTTCTAATACTCCCTTTCAAGTTAGAGCAAATATAACTTGTTACATATATAACTCCTTTGATTCCTTCGAAGTGACTTGGTAAAAAAATCAGCAAGCCGATCTTCTAATCTGAGATATGATGTATCAATTTTCTTATTCAATAGCTTTTCATGAACAAAAGATAGTCAATTTCACTGTGCTTTGTATGTTCATGAAATACTAGATTTGATGCTACATGTAAAGCTCTTTGGTATCATGTATCAACTTCATCAGTTGTGATTGTGGAAACCTAATTTCTTCTAGCAAATGCTTAAACCAAAGTACTTCATAATAGATGTTGTTGCTCTATACTTAGACTTCATACTTGATCTTGCTATCACAATTTACTGCTTGCTCTTTTATGACATGAGATTACCGCTAACAAATAGACGGTTCTATAGTTTGGTAAACTAGCCCAATCAACATCTGTGTATCCAATAACATGGACATACTCATAGTCTTTACATAAAATACCTCGACCTAGAGAGCCTTTGAGATAATGTAGAATACAAATCATAGCATTCTGATGACTGATATGAGGTGAGTTCATAAATTGGCTTACTATAGTAACTGCAAATAATATTTCAGGGTGTCACAGTGAGATAATTGGGCTTATTAACTAACTTTTTGTATCTCTCTAAGTTATCTGAAACATCATCTTCATTTGGCAAGAGCTTATCATTAGGATCCATGGGTGAATTAATTGGTTTTGCTTTGATAAAACCAATGTCAGACAATAGGTCGACATTTTTCAATTCCAAGTAAATATTTCAAACTATCATGTCCTTAGCTTTGAACTTTGGTGTCTGAAATTTTTCAATTTCTTAAATACTTTCATGGTCATCTCTTGAGATTACAATATCATCAGCATAGACAACCTGCACAATTTTACCATCATCATATCGGTAAAAGATAGAGTGATCTAAATTACATTTGCAAAGACTAAATTTCATTACAACTGAACTAAATTTACCAATCAAGCACGTGGAGATTGTTTATACTATTTAGTTTTAAATAGGGTTAGGGTTTTGTTGGCTAGGGTGTCAATTTGGGTGGAAGGGTTTCAAATCAAACTAGGATAATGAATTAATTTGGGGTTGCAAATGGAGGACCATTGTTGTGCTAGGGTTTCGATCGGAAAAGGGTTTTGGTTTAATTTGGGGTTGATGTCATGAAAGTGATGCTGGTATTTATGGTAGATGTTTTAAATGGTGGTGAAGGTGTGCTGTGGTCGTAGTAGATTCCTATAATTTAGTGGTGCATCAGTTAACTAAGCTTTGATATTGTGTTGTCTTGGATTACGAAAGTGTTAGGTTGACAAACCTTAGTACAATAATATGTTAAATGGTATAATTACGAAGGTACAAATATGCCCTTAATAGACTAACTTATTTGAACAAGTAGTAACGTTAGTGATAGGTGCAAGTAGTAAGATAATAGTTAATCATTATAAAAATATCAACAGAAAATATGGAAAATGATTTCCATTTAAAGAAAAAGGAAATCATTTTCCTCATATTTGATTAGTATTTTCTATGGTTGTTAACAACCGTCATTGATAGCTTGCTAAAGATAAGGGAAAATTGGGTATTTCATTGACAGGAGGAAGAATCTTACATGGCCTTCCAAAATTAGTTTCATAAGCAGTTAATCCTAAATAATTTCATAAATACTTTTCTCCTACGAAATAGTTAAGGCTAGATATATCTGTAACTCTCCTCCTAGAATTAGTTTCATAAGCAATCAATCTTAGATAGTTTCATACTGACAAGATAGAGCATGAGCAACTCTATTTTTAAATACTAACTTAAATTAATCTTCAAAACCACACCTAAGCAATTGGGACAACAAATGTTGTTGATCAGGAATAGCAAAACTATGTTATAACAAGTAATGCAAGAAACTATGCTAAGTTCTAATAACAAATTTGCATCTTGAAACATACGGATGCTAATGTTGAATATAAAGCACTACAACCATTTAGCTAAAGCTTAGCTAAAGAATGCAATAGTCCAACCATGTTGCATGAATGCTTCTCCATGAAGCATTGTTTTCAGTAATAAAAATGTCTTCAAAATTAGGCTTTGAACAAATAGGGGTTAAAACTAATGCTTGTTGTAAATGTAGGAAAGCTTTCTTAGCTCACTCGTCTAAACAAACACCATCCTTCTATAATGAGCTAATTAATCTAGGTAATTCATGCCATAACCTTTCACAACCTTCTGACAATACCCTACTAACCCAAGAAATCCTCATAATGACTTGACATTGGTAGAAGTATGTCACTCCAAAACACTATTGATCTTAGTTAGAGCCATTTCACCCCTTTATAATGAAATAATACGTGCTAAACATTCTTCTTCTTGTTCACTAAAGCCACACTTATTATTAGCTTTGTGTTATCGTTGTTGCAACTCTTGCAACATGAGCCTTAAGTGTTGCAAGTGCATTTTCCAGTTGGAACTATATATTAAGATGTTAGGAAAAACACCAATATGAACTTGTGAAGATATGGCTGATATAAGTCATTCATTATTGATTGAAAAATAATTGGTGCATTTGTTAAGGGCAAAAGGCATTACCTTGAATCATAGCTACCTTGATATGTACAAAAAGTCGTCTTATGTGTGTCGGCCATATTGACTCTAATATTAACAATATCCTGTGTGTAAGTTAATCCTTTAGAATGGTAAATTGCATTGTGAATTCATCTAATAACTCTTCTATGATCGAAACAAGATACTTATTAGGTAAAGAGCTAATTAAGGGTCCTATAATCTTTACATAGTCCAATGGTTTGTCTTTTTTTTTTTTTTAACCAAAGTTGTTGCACTTGAGAATAGACTAATGCTTGCTTGAATTATGCCTATTAAGGCATCATAACTATCTAATTTAAAAGCTTAAACTTATAGATAGAGTAGTTATGATGCTAGTTATAACATGGTATTAGAGTAGAAGATTTCGAACTCAAATCCTTATGTCGTCATTTACCTTTATTTAATTAAGTCATTTACTTGATAGGCTCCGGTTAGCGTCTTATCCCATAAGTAAGAGGGTGTGTCAAGTGATAATTTTTTGAAGATGGTTGTGGAGTTTATGTTAACATGATGTGTTAAGTAATAAATATAATAGGTCACACAATGTCTACAAGTTTAAACTTTTAGATAAGATGGTTGTAAAACTAATTTTAATAAAGTATCAAAGCAGAAGATTTTTAGCTTAAATCCTTGTGCATCCCCCATTTAATGAAGTTGTCCCTTGATGGGTTTAATAAAAGTCTTAGCTCATTATTGAGGGAGAGTTTTTAGATAAGATAGTCCTTGAGCTAATCACAACGATTCGCAACAAGCATCTTTGCTGCCAACTTCTCCATTTCATTCTTTTAAGTGACGTCAAGCTTCACGTTGCTACGATGGACGGTGATCAACAAGAATTATCGATTCAAGTTGCTAGCCTATATGGTGATGTTGCCTCGGTTCAAGATTCGTCGAAGTCACTCCAAAATATGCCAGCGAATGGGTTGCATTTCAATTGTTTAGCGTTTGATGTTCCAGGTGACATTTCGTTGACTTCAAAGTTGAATGGCAAAGCTCCAATTGGCCCTCATATTCTCCATGGGGCAAATTCCAGTAGTAATGTACCGTCTGGATTCGAACTGCTTCTCGTCAATTTTTCCGTGAACACAGTTGATGAGCACCAGCGCCTTGGAGTAGATGAACTCCATCAAATCCAAGCTTCTCGTTTGGATCTTCCTCTTTTCGATGGTTTTGATCCCGCTCTTTGGCTCGCTTTAATTGAAAATTACTTTGCGGTCACTCATAATGTGAGGTGCGTAAAGTGGCGTTGGCTTCTCTGTGTATACACGGCCATGCTGTTCATTGGTTGCAATTTCTTCAACAACGATTACTTAATCTTACTTGGCTAGTGTTGAAAGGGGAGTTGTTGTGCCGTTGTGGTGGCCTTTCACTGGCTAATCCATACAAATGCCTCTCCGAACTTCGACAAGTTGATTCTATTGAACCTTTCATTGGTGGATTTGAGTTTTTGGCGTCGCAAGCTCCACCAATGACTGAATCTCAACTACTTGGCTGTTTCTTGGGAGGTTTGCGGGAAGGAATTCAAGTGCGATTGAAACTCATACTCCCACTTCCCTTGCTATGGCGATAGAGCTCGCCAAGAAAGTGGAGCGCAAATTTGCCTATGGAATTGTTCTGGCTTCTCCTATTGATCACGGTGCCGATCAGTTTAATCCTAGGGCTGATTGTGTTCGACACAAGTCTTTTTCCTTGGATCACTATTGTCATACTTCTTGTACCTTGGTGTCCTACAATTATTACGCAGCTCGTTCCCTTAGTGAACCTATATCTTCTAAGGGAAGTGTGCCTCTGCATTCTACTGTTCGTCATGAAGGGGTGACCAAGACCGAGCCCACTGTTTCTTCTTCGCACCATCAGCCTAGAGACACCGATGGAAGAAATCTCATGGCAAAAAACAAATGAGTAATGTAGAGTTTCATGACAAGTTGGCCAAGGGACTTTGCTTTAAGTGTGACCAACCCTATTCTTCCACTCGCAAGTGTCCTAGTAAATCTTTGCGGGTGATGGTTTTGGAAGAGAACCAAGATGGTTCAGATTGTGTTTGGGAACAGGTTGAAGAAACAGATTTTTTACTTCAAGCTCCACAATCCGTTAACAAAGGAGTTGGATAATACTTCTTCTTCAGTTCAAATTCTGTCCTTGAGGGCAAGGAATGTCTTGAGGGGGGATGGAATTGATACGAACCGGGGGTAGTACAATGTTTTTTTCTTTCATGTGCAGTATGTGCGTGTAAGTAGTATGTGTGCAGGTGTAATGTGTTAGCAATGCATAGATGCATGCTTATGTGGCATTCACCGTTACTTTAGATATTTTAGCTAGTCAACACTATAAATAGCTGGAGAGTTAGTTAGAAGGGCATTCCAGATATTCTTCTTCTTAAAACAGTTTGCTACAATTTTGAGCTTATGCTCATGTACTTAGGTGAGCTTTTTGCTCATGCCTCCCATCTAAAGAGAGATTAGGGTTCTGTAGATATAATTCATATATCAAATTAATAAAAGTACATTCATTTTCTCCTAAATTCTACTGCTGGATCCTATCACCAAGTGTAGTTACCCGCTAAATTATAAAGGAATCAAACTTTAGGCACATAGGTGCTTAGTGTGTCATTTTCCAAAATAAAAGAAAATATTTTTTTATTTTATTATCATTATTATAATACTAATAACATTCTTTACTTTTTTATTTTATTCATCATCATCGTAAGCATTGTTATTTTTGCTTTGATCTTTTTTTAATTTTATTCTTTCAGGCCTTATCGTTAAATTAAACCTTTTTTGTGTGAAAACGCATCCTTTACAATTCATTCATTTCATTGAATAAAATAAAGAGGTTTGAATTGAATTCAATGGGAATCAATTAGATATGTGAATAATTGTATATATTTGAGATAGGAAAAAGAATCTTATATGACCTCTAGTTGTGAGGGCTTGGAAACCTAGAGCTACATGCTCCTATCATAATCTAATTGAAAGAGAAAAAATTGGGATATTGCATATCTATCTATTACATGATTTAGATTGTAACTTACTAAGTGCAAGCTGTTGTCCACCTTTTTCAAATACTTTACATCCTTATATGACATTTTAGGGCACTTCCACTATCACGTCAATCACTTACATTAGCACTTTTTCCACATTAGCCATTTGCCACATCAACCATCTTATTCTTCCTACCACAAACTCTAGTAGTTGGAGGTGCATATGTCACGGCATACTACTCCTAAAGCTCTCATGCGTCACTTAGTGTTCTTGATCATATTAAGGAAGATTAAGTTAGTCTATAAATAGTCGCACAACTTTAGAGAGAGAACCTCTGAGATCGAATGAATTACTCAATGTTTGAATGAATATAATTGAGGAGGATCATCCTTATATATACAAAAGGCCTATTCGAATGAATTACTGAGATTAATTTGATCTAGTGGTTACAATTCATCTATACCTATCGAAGCCACCTACCTTTACCTACTTAATGTACAAAATATTTGGATATTTCTATAGGCCTTCTGGAATCTTCCAATCTTCTAGAATTTTTTATGCTTCCAGAAGCTTCCATTGGACCTAGGACTTGTTTGTTTGACTTGGGCTTCAATCATTTCCTATTTATGGGCTTTAGGAACCTCTTGGACATAATATTTTCTATGCTAGTGACATTTTCCCTCACTCGATCTGGTGATGCCCTCATCATACTTTCTTTATGGAACTTTTGAATTTTGTCATGAAATTGTGCCAATACTTCGACAGGTTCCTAATTAGCTTCACTTTCTAGTAATCCCTTCTAAACAATCATATATTCATGGCTTAAGAGTTGGCCTTGATATTGTCAGTATATCATACGAGTCTCGTATATCAAGCGAGGCTCTTCAAGAGATCATCCTTTCTAGATCTTCCTTGTCTTCATGATAAGGCTTTAACATACTCATATGAAACACTAGGTGGAACTTAATTCATGATGCCAACTCAAGCTTATAGGAGACCTTTCCTACTCTTTTCAGTATTCTAAATTGCCCTTCGTATCTCCTCAATAGTCCTTTATGTAACTATCCTTTTGTACGTTGAATTAAGTGTAGTTTAACCAACACGTGGTCTCGTACCTGGTATTCTATTGGTCTCCTCTTCCTGTCAATAAACTTTATCCTTTTGATAGATCTCTATAAATAAGCTTGAGTTAAATCCTTGCTTTCTTGCCATTCCCTCACAAACTTGTATGATGGAGGGCTGCTAACTCCATCTTCTAACTGAGTGCATCAGCTACTACATTTGTCTTCCCTGGCTTATACTCTATATCAAAGTCAAATTTCGCTAAGAAACCTTATCATCCGACTTGCTTTGGGGAGTGCTGCTTTTGTGTTTGAAAATAGCTTGTGGCCGCATTATTTGTCTTTACCAAGAACTTTCCTCTAAGGAGATAATGCCTCCATACCAATAAACAACGGACAATTGCGATCATCTCATTCTCATGTATTGTATATTTTCGCTCTACTCTCAAAGGCTATTGGGTATCCTTCCTGCATCATGACTTCCCTAATAGCAAAGTCATTACTAGCATCTATATAAACTTCAAAGACCTTATTGAAGTTTGCGATGGCAAGAACTGGTTCCTTTGTAACTGCTGTCTTCAAGGCATTAAAAGCCTTTTGTCTCTCTAGGTCCAACTTTTGGGGGGCATTTTTCTTGAGTAAGTCTATTAAAGGAGTGGCTACTCTTGAATACCCTTGGATGAATCTCTTGTAGTGATTTGCCAACTCAAGGAATGATCTGAAATTTGTGGGCTTTGTAGGCTTCTTCCATTCCTTAATTGCATAGAGTTTTCCACTATTCATGGAATTACCCTTTTACCTACAACATTGCCGAGGAATGCTACCTCTTCCTATGCAAAGGTGCACCTTTCTCTTTTTACATATAACTCTTAATGCTTGGAACACCAACTAGAGGTGTTGTACTTTTTCTTCCATTGTATGGTTGTATACCATGATATCATCCAAATAAACTATCACAAAGTAATCCAAGAACGGGGTTAATACTTTATTCATGAGTGTATAAAAGGTAACTGGTGCATTAGTAAGTCCAAATGGCATTACTAAAATTCGAAAGCTCCATACCTTGTAATATATGTCGTTTTAGGCTTATCTCCTTCAGTGACTCTAACTTGAAGGTATCCCGACTAGAGATCAACAAAAGTATTGTGCCTTGCCTAGTTGGTCAAAGAGATCAAATACTAAGGGGATAGGATACCTATTCTTCACTATAATCTTATTTAGAGCTCTATAGTTAATACATAGACGAAGTGAGCCATTATGCTTCTTTTGGAACAATACTGGGGTTCCAAATGGTGCCTTTAATGGTCAAATAAAGCCTACCTCTAGCAATTCCTTTAATTGAAGTCTAAGTTCTTCCAATTCCTTAGGAGACATACGATATGGCACCATTGTTGGTGGTTTGGCTCCATGTTCTAGTTCGATTCGGTGATCAACTTCTCTTCTTGGAAGAAGTTTCTTCGGTAAATCAGATGGCATGACATCCTTGAATCCTTCAAGTTCCTCCCCTACTATAGGTGGAACGTCTTCCTACTTCTCTACCCTATCCTCCATTTTTAAGGTAGCTAGATATGTTGTCTCATTCCTTTTTAGACCTTTAGCCAATTCCATTACTGAGAGAAACCTAGTAGCTTAGCTTGTCTATTGAGTTACTAGAGCAACACATTAGGTCTTCCCATCTAATGTACAAAGACAGTTGGCTTGAGGAACGATCAAGGCATCGATGTTGTGTAAGAAATCCATACCAATCACAAACTTAAAATCATCTAATGGTATCACCTCAATAGATACTTTCCCAATTCATCCTCCAATGCATAACTCTAACTCTTTAGCTACCTTGGTTGTAGGGATTTCTTAGGATTGATGGTTTTGAGCCAAGTCTTAGCCTTCTCAATCTTCAGCCTTAGCTTGCTAGCTGCTCCCTCAAAGATAAATAAGTGAGAAGCATTGCTATCAATAAGCATATTCATTTTCGTACCTGCCACCATCACCTTTGTAGACATCAATCTCTTATGCTTATCAACTACTTAGGTCTTCTTGGCTCAAAGGATTCATAGTGAACCTAGTTGAGCACCTTCCCCTTCATTTGAGCTTCTATCCACCACTGAAGTTGCTAATCGATCCTTCTTTAGGCACTCCCTAGCATAATGGGGCTTGTTGTAGAAATAGCATTTCAGCTAGCATTGCTTACCCCTCTTACCATCCCTCTATTCTTAAGTCCTCTTTTGTTTGCCCTCTTTGTCCTCTACTCTTACTTTTCCCTTGGACAAATTGCCACCCTCCTTCTTTTCAAATTCACCCTTCCCTTTACTCGATGATGGTCTAGATTTAGTCTTCTTGAATTTCATCAAGCCTTTATCTAGTGTAATGGCTTTGGAAATATCTTCTACCCTTCTTCTCTCTAGTTCTAACTTTGCCCATGGCTTTAGCCTGTTAAGGAACATGATGAGGGCATCTTCTGGGTTAAGATATGGAATCTCCAATATCAATTCAGAAAATTCTTGCACATGCTATTTTACCTCATCCTTATGGATTAGATGATGCAATTTCATCTTAGCTTCTTAATAAGCATTTTGAGGAAAAAAAGAAAAAATTAGCCCTTTGAGTTCTTAGATGAACCTAGCCCATGTGTTAATCTCATTTACCCTGCTATGCTACCAAACCATGGTAGAATCATTCAAGTATATGGCAGTGGTATGTATCTTACCTAGTTCATTGAAGATGCCAATAGCGTTGAAGTACTACTCAGCCCTATAAGAAATTATTCACTCTACGAGTGGAACGTGTTCCCTTGAAGTACTCGAGCTTTGGAACATCCACCCTATAGGCCAACTAGACAGTCATACCATTGGCTACTACTTCTCTACAAGCTGCCAACTATTTCTTCAAGTCTTGAATCTCTTAGCGCATAGTCACAATAATAGCTTTAATTTTAGCTTAATAAGCTTCTTCCTTGGCCCGTAACGTATTCACCTATGTCTGTAGCATCTATCCCCTCTTGTCCATTGCCTCATCTTGCTGCTTCAGCTCTTCTACGGCTTGATTCAAAGCCCCTTGTAATTTGTCATGGAGTTTCTCCTCCAACTCCTCTAAGCTACATTGGTACTCATCCAGTTGTTCCTTTACCTCCACAATACTCAACTTTGCCTTATTTTCTATAGCAAGAAGCGAGTTCAATAAGTCCTTGGACTTAGCCCTCTACCTAGTCATGTGGCGTTCCCCTTGGTCATCCTGTTCCTCGAACATGGAGACCTTGTTGTCACCTCCAAATCCTTGAAATGAGATTTTGGCTCTCCCTTAAACTTGAGCTTTTATACAACCTATCATGGACATATTTCTCATAGTGCTCCATTTTGATACTTAGCATTTCTAACCACATTGAGGAAGGCTAAGCTACCTTATAAACATTCGCACAACTTTAGAGAGATAAAGTAGAAAGAGAAACTCTGATATCAAATGAGTTACTCAATATTTGAACGAATATAACTGAGGCGAATCACCCTTATATATATATAAAGCCTATACGAATGAATGATTGAGATTAATTCAATCTAATGGTTAAAATTTGTCCATACCTATCATGTCCATACCACTTAATGTACAAAATATTTTGATATTTCTAGGGGCCTTATGGAATATTCCGATCTTCTAGAATCTTTGGTGCTTCCAAAAGCTTACATTGGACTTAGGCCTTATTTGTTTGATTTAGGCTTCGATCTTCTCCTATTTATGGGCTTTAGGAACCTTTTGGACATAATATCTTTTATGTTTGTGACACATAACCTCACTATTATCTGAACTAGTTAGAGCTTGAAGTATCTGAGCAGGTCAAGTCATTGCTATTGCTTTTTACCACCACTAACTGTTAAGTTTCTACAATTTATAATCTCCTCAATTTAGTATTATGATATTTAATAATTTGATAACTCTTTTGAAGAACCATTTACTAGGAAACTATACACCCTAGATATTTGTTAAGGTAAATTGCAATACACCCTTTTGCTTTATATGCTTTTAGAACTCTTATCTTTGAGATTAAACACTTAACACCCAAATGTTCAAAATTTCAGACTCCTAATGGCCATTTTGCCCCCTGAAAAATAATAAAAAATGATTCTAGTATTTTTAATTATTTGATACAAGAACAAATTAGTAAGTTAGTACCTAAAAGTACATTTTTAAAGAGAAATATACAGTCTTAAACTTTTATTTTTCTAGTCAAATTCTCAACATTCAATTGTTCAGAGATGAGGATTTTTTTTTTTTTAACACCATTAACTTTTTTTTCACTTTTGACACGTGGCAACACTCGATTGATCTATATAATTAATTCAAATAAATAATACAATTAGACATATAATAAAAATAATAAATATTTAAAATAGGTATAGCTTTAACACTTGTTTGTAAAAGTTTAAAAATGTTAAGAATTCAAATTGCTCAAGAGGAAAGAAAAAAGAGAATTGAAAATATATTTTTCCTTTTTTTAATGATTTGAGGTCTAAGTGCTCAAAGATAAAAGAGTGTAAGTACATATGGAGCAAATATAACAAAGTGTATTTATAATTTATCCTTTTTTTTTTTTTTTTATAGTGTATAGTTTGCAGTCTTCATCACGAATTTGTAGTTTGTTATGTGTTCATTCTTTGTTTTCTCTACTAACAGAATGTGGATAGCAGTGATTACTTTTGTACCAAAGTTCCACCATCCTTCATGACTAGACATGTGATACAATCCATGGATTCAATCTTTTTGTTATTCAATAGAAAATTACATAATAGAGAGGGGAAGATTACTTAGTATCAATTGTAAAGAAAAGAACTTTTACGATTAGAGTAGGACTACCAAGCCATTAATCTTCAGAGATACACACACTCTCTCTCTACATTGAGAAAACCTCCCGTAGAACTCACAACAATTTTAACAAACTGACTCTCTCTCTCTCTCTTTTGCTCCCTGCTATGTATTTGTACACTGCTAAAATATGTATTTACTCTTCTGCCCTTTACACTACTATACTACTATACACATTTTCTACCAATGTCTCTCTATTCGTTACAAAATGTCTTTGATTTTTCTCAGCCTCATTATTCAAAAGAAAACTCAAAATATTCCAGGATAGTAGAATAAATTCTCTAATATATATCTATATTAGATTTCCATGGAAAATCCGACATGAATTTAAGTAGCATATCCGGCTATTTGTCAATATCAACTTGTCTATACTTAGTGGAAACACTTCTTGTGGTCTCCAGTTTACTGTTTTATGGATTTTCAACTAGTTTCCTATTTTATTATGTTTCAAAATTAATTTATTTTCTAATTTGTAGTTCCTAGTTTATTTTTCCATTATATTGCTTAATTGTATACTTTAAAAAAGTAATTTCTTTATTATTATTATTATTATTCTTTATTTTATTTATTATTAGAATCATCATCATCATCATTATTATTTTTGCTTTGATCTTTTTTCTTTTAAACCTTAATACCTTATCACTAAATTAAACCTTTTGTGTGAAAATCCATATTTGTTGAGTCCTGTTTGATATTTCTTATCAAAATAGCCATTTAATCATATTAACCCCTTCTATCATAATTATTCATTCATCCATGTAAACAACCTACGTTATTTCTGCGTGAAGGTTTTGTTAGAGAAACTTCGTGCAACCCAGACATATTATAACACTTCTCCATTTCGTTAATCATTTGTTCTTGCCGTTTTACTTAAATCAGTCATGTTAAAAAACGCATTCTCATTCCACTTGTTTAATATAGTACCTCGTTAAACATCTTGTTGCAATTTCATGTACCGCAATTGATTGATCATTCTCTTTTCAGTCGTGGTGTATGTCCACATGCTAGTACAAAGAAAAGAATTGGGACGAACCTCTTGACTTAATTTTGTTAAGGACAAATATGGAGCATGATCAAAACAGGCTTTGTTTCTAATGTTTCATTAAGCAGTTACTCCTATATAAGAAAAAAAGGACTAATATTACGTTTATTAAGCATATTTTTCTATCATTTTTACTCTTACATGCCTTGGAAACTATTCAAGGGGCTTTCATTCATTGTATTTATAGTTTCTTGAGTTTACACATAGACGTTGCTATTGAGGATTTGATTCCTTGGATTACTGAAATTAAGATTTTAATTTCCTTCTTAGTTTTTGAGTTTCTATCAATTTTGTGATAATGGTGGACAATGTTACTAGTGCCATGCATAGTATTGATTTATTTTAACACTTTTGATCATTTTATAGATCATGCACTATATCAATCATTGATTTAGTTTATCTTAGCTCATTTTGTGATTAGTGCATCATATCTATTCTTGGAGGGTGTTGCTAAAAGTGCGTCTTGATTCATCCATATCCCTTTTTATTTTTCGATTCATAAATAAGCACATAAAACATCATAGAAGTATCTCGTTTATCATATTAAATCTCGAAGCCCAAATTTCCATCACATATTCAGTTGTCTTGAGCAATGAATTCGCATCGGTTGGATCGAGATCGCATCACCTTGTGTTCATCATCTTCTACATACTAAGGATATTGTTCTTCCTTGCTAGATTGTTACACGGTATGGGACAAGTTGATTGAACTCTTAAAATTTTCTAGTCATAGGTTTTGCGTACGGATTCTCAAGCTTTTAAGGATCCATGCTCTCAAACAACTTTTGATTATTCGCATCTTTCTCTTTCATAAACTTTTCTCTATCAGCATCATTTTGATTGTCCATTTGCCCTTCTCAACTCAACCCACCTGTGAACAATCCTCCTAAACTCAATGATAGAACTTCGTCTAAAGTCATGATACCTTCCTTGGCGGACCTAGAACAATAATTTTGCTTTTGAGGCTATGTTCTTGGCTTTAATCAATGCCTTTAGCACCTGACAATCAATATGCTTTTGAATTCTCGTCCTCATACTATCGATATACCTAGCCACTTGCTGGCTTTCGCTCATGCAAATCCTTCCGCTCTAACAGTTGTCAAAATTCATCGTTATAATTGTGTAATGATGTACTACCTAATCCATACTGACCAAGAGCAACTGAAGCCGAGTCAACTTTATCCATTCTTTTTCCAAGCTAAAAGCTTACGAAGGAAGAGCTTATTCAACTCGAGTTTGCCGTAGTTCCATCTCTGGAACTGAAGCCAAGGCCCAAGTTCAAACTTCACCACGTGAACGCTACAAGCTAGTCTCATCCTTATGCCACACTGATATTATTGGAACGATGTCTACTCATAATTTGGAGGATAAAGAGTCCAATTCAAACAATGCCTTGTATGCCGGCAAACGTCGCCCTTCTTTCAGCAGTCTACACCATCATGTAGAAGCGACACCCATCAACCTGCGATCAGTCAATCTAACCCCCTTTTCCTTTGGTCTCTCCATATTTTTAAAGAATCTATCGATTAGTAGCAAGTTAATCTGAAAACTCCTTTGAACTTAAATATCGATAAAGTTAGGGCCATCAATGGTTCATGAAATAGCTGCTTACCCTTGTTTCATGGGTAGTCTGTTTTCATGATCACTCCTACTAAGTCTACCCTCTACACATACATACATGCCTTCCACTTACTCGGCATATGATGCCACTTATGGGTGCCCAACTACTGATGACACTTCCCTCCGCACCCGGAACAAACCAACCACTGGTTCCGGATGCATCAGTGTATCGTCTGTGAGGAGAATAATCTCACTCACCTCCATATCCTTCACCGCAGCCACCTCTTCCACTGATCTCTAATGCCATAACAGGATCCTCCAACCTAGCAAAGTGGGTAAGCACTTCTTGAAATTGCTGGTTCATACCTCATCTTAGGTCTCTAATGTTAAGGGTTCAAGTTCTCCGCTGATCCGTGCAAGAACTACCACTATCGTTGACTCTGACATAATACCAGGATGAACAAGGCCCTGATAACACTTGACGTACGCCTCTAATATTACGGTTTCATAGACTTAAGTACACATTGTCATGCAAATTAGACCAAACACATAAACAAGAGAGTATGCTCTCAAAGAGATTTTTAATATTTTAGATGACAAACTGTTAATGAAATATTCAAGAGGGATATTTATATGAACATTTCAGAATAATTATGCTAAAAGGATGAAATAGGAAACAAATTATAACATAAATTGACTTTCAAATGCCTGTTTAGAATCTAGACAACCAAGATATTAAAAGAATCTGGACAGCCATATAATGAAGAAATAATAAAAAAAATCTTGTTTCCATTCAAGGTACTTGACATTCATAAAAAGTATGTAATGAATTATATAAGTTTAATACATCCTTATTTATTAGAAAGGACTCATATTCTCCGAAGGCTTTACAATCTACTATTTAAGGAAGTAAAGAAGTTATATTCTAATTTTAAGATGCTTTGGAACAGCTTGGAGAAAATTAGAAACTTTCCAATCATTTCCCATGTTTTGCTAGACCAATAGCATGTCAGGATACTTGAAGTTAGCAATCCATAATTGATAGGACTATAGTACTGAAAATTCAGCAACAATTATGAAGGAATCGAAATTAAGACTCACCTGAGCTCTAAGCTCAAAACCGGAGTTATCAACTCAGAACAAAGAAATCTGATCTAACTTGTTGTGGAAGGTTCTGAATGCCCTTCCTAACCGTCTTCTTGATATTTATATGTAACCATACCTACTTAACTTGTCACCTCAACCACACTCTTGCTGCTATTTAATTCTAGGCTTACCACATTGCAAGCATTTTATTGCATGAATGATACTCCTTTATTTATGAACAAACCCTCATCAATTATTTATATACAAAGACATGCAATATACTCCTACCCTATTGTATTTGCAATAGGCCAACTCAAGTATCAATTATTAAGAGCCGCAACCACCTTTGGTCTCCTAGAGTGCACATAAGAAATGGGTTTTCTCACCTTAGTCATATCAATACTCACCCCCACCCCCCAATGAAGAGTGCCCTTGTCCTCGAGGACAAAAGAAGGAAATTGAAGTTGGAAAGCGACCTTATCCATCCATGTAGCGTCATCGGCCCACTCCCCTTGCCAATGAACAAGCAATTGCGGTACATCCCTTCTACCTGGCTATGAAATCGACCACCCAAAATACAAAAAGGAACTCAACTACAAGGTTGATCGGCAATCATCAAATTGGATGGAAGCTCCGAAACTACAGGAGAAAAACCCATTGATTTTTTTAACAAAGAAACATGGAATACCGGATGAAGCGGGCAACCATTAGGAAGTTTCAGCTTGTGAATAGCAGCCCCAATTCTTTCTTGAATCTGAAAAGGTCCATAGAAGTATGCTTCCAACTTAGAAGTATGCTTCAACTGTAGCTTAGCATTCACAGCAGGACAGAGACGAAGATATACCCATTCACCCACCACAAAAGAAATATCCCAACGATGCTTATTTGCTTGCTGAAAATTCTGAATTTGGGCGAACTCTAAGTGGCGCTTCAAAAGAGCTAACACCTTATCTCTCTCATGCAAAAGACTGTAATAAAGCCTGGTCACCAACCTCTTTAGGAATATAAGAAGGAAATACTGGAGGCGGACGACAATAAACAATCTCAAAAGAAGTCATACAGGCAGTAGAATAATAAGACGTGTCATAAGAATATTTTGCCCATACCACCTAATTAGCCCAAGTCTTTGGTTTGTCAAATGCAAAACCATACAAATAGCATTCTAAACAACGATTTAATACCTTAGTTTGCCCATCTGACTCAAGATGATAAGCAGTATTATAATGAAGATGAGTACCAAGAGATTTAAAAAGCTTGCTCCAAAATTTACTAATAAAAAGAGGATCACGATGACTCACTATTGCCCAAGGAGTGCCACGCAACAGTATGATTTCTTTAATAAATAGATCAGCTATTGATCTAGCTGAATAGGGGTGTTTCAATAAGAGAAAATGACCGTATTTGGACAAACGATCAACCACCACAAGTATTACATCATGTCCCTTTGATTTGGGCATCCCTGTGATGAAATCCATTGACAAATCTTCCTAAACAGCAGCTGGAATTAGAAGATGGTTAAGTAATCTTTGCTAGTGCGAGAGTTTGAGCTTTATTAGGTTGACATATTGGACATGCAGCAACAAAAGCAGTAATGTCTTTATGCATTCCAAACCAAAACAAATTAGAGGATAGCCGTTTATAAGCACCTAAGAAACCTGCATGTCCTCCAATTGGAGTAGAATGAAATTCTTGATGAAATAAATTCACTTAATGAGAAGCAGCTAGTATAACTAACTTCCCATAACGATATAGGGTATTATTTTTAAGATGCAACTCCTTTCCAACGTCCTCTCCTTCCTGCAAAAGTTGAACTTTTGCTGCCAAACAAGAATCTAACAAGACATCAACTCTAATGTCATCTAAGTTTGGTCAAATGGGCCCCGAAATACCACAAAATTCCATGTCATCTTGTATCTAGGATAAGGAATCTGCTGCTGAATTTGTAGAACCAGCTTTGTACTCAATATCAAAATCATATCCCAACAATTTAGAAAGCCACTTTTGTTGGTTTGGGGTCATAATCTGGCAATGGAGAAGGTGTTTATGGCTTCTTTGATCAGTTTGGATCACAAATTTTCGCCCTAATAGGTAAGGATGCCAATATTGAATAGCAAGCACTAAAGACATAAGTTCTCATTCATAAGTTGACTTGGCCAAATTCCTATCACTTAAGGCTTTGCTATAATATGCAATAGGTTGATTGCGCTGCTTTAAAACGGCCCCTAACCCACACCCAGAAGCATTACACTCAATAATGAAAGGTTGAGTAAAATCGGGCATAGCTAGCATTGATACACTCACAAAAGCCTTTTGCACCATTCAAAAGGCTAAGAGTGCTTCATTAGTCCTTGGAAGCCATCCTTTTTTAACACATCCGTTAAGGGCTGGGCAATTTTACTATAATCCTTAATAAACTTTCAATAATATTTAGATAAACTAAGAAATCCACGCATGGCTTTTTGAGAAGTTGGAATAGGCCAATTCAGAACAGTTCTTACCTTGTTAGGATCCATACTAACTCCATCATAAGAAATGATATGATTTAAATATTCCAACGGAGTAGCACCAAAAGAACATTTCTTCCGATTTGCTTTGAAGTGATGAGAATGCAACAAAGACATATCTTCTCCTAAGTGTGCTAAATGCTTGTCCAAATCCATACTAAAAACGAAAATGTCATAGAAAAAAAAAGCAGCACAAACTTCCGTGAAAATGGCCGAAACAAATCATTCATAGTAGATTGAAAAGTGGCTAGAGCATTATTAAGGGTAAAAGGAATCACTAAAAACTCATCGTGACCTTACTGTGTTCAAAAAGCAATCTTTGAAGTATCATCCTCCAAGACTTGAATTTGATGATATCTAGCTCATAAGTCAATTTTTGAGAAAATTCGAGCATCATTCAATTCGTCCAAAAGTTCATCAATCACTAAAACAGGGTATTTATCTGGAACATCAGTCTCGCTAAGTTCACGATAATCTACGCAAAACTGCCATGATCCATCCTTCTTCTTTACTAAAATGATTAGGCTTGAAAAAGAACTTGAGCTCGGTTGAATATTCCCTGCTGCTAACATTTCCCTAACAAGTTTTTCTATCTCATCTTTTTGCACTTGAGCATAACAATAGAGTTCAACATTTATAGGACCCCTTCCCTTCTTAAGCGGAATTTGATGATCCATGGTACAATTAGGAGGTAATTTCTTAGGCTCATATAAAACAAAAGAAAATTCTTCTAATAAAGCCATTAATCTAGAATCATCCACCATAATGCACTTCTCCTTTTCACAACTTTGCAAATGCTAAATTACGCTTGTAAACTCATAATCTATTGTTTTACACAAAGACTTATAAGAGGCACAAGTACGATATGAAGAAAAATCACCGTATAATATTTTTTCACTCTATTGCTAAGGAATTTTCATGATCATTTGCCGCCAATCAATTTTTACCTCCCTTAAAGTCTCTAACCAAGTTATGCTCAAGATTAAATCAACACCCCTAAGCTCAAACACATAATAGGCAATAGTAAAAATATGGCCACATAACAACATTCACATCAGCACATACACCACGGGATTCAACAACATGACCATCACCCAATTTGATGTGAAACATTGAAGTTTTGTCTACTCATAGCCCCAATTTAGTTATCAAAGTCTTGGAAATAGAGTTGTGGCTCGCACTATTATCAACTAAAATAGAAATATCACGACTTAGCAAGGTACCTCGAAATTTTAAAGTTTTTCGAGCATTTAAACCACTTAAGGCTAGCAATGAAAGCTGGGATTTTCATTGCAGCAACCATCTCCTTCCTCTACTCCATGCACAACTTAGGATACTCCTTCTATAGTTAACCAATCCTCATCTACAACATCAGAACTTTCTTCCAACACCAATATCCTTAATGATTTGTTAGGGCTTCGATGACTAGTATTAAAAGGTTGATCACAATGGAAGCAAAGACCTTTGCTCTTTTATCAAGATGCTCTATGTAAGACAATTGTTTCGGCCATGAGAGGATCGATTTATAGTACGTACCTGGTTGGAATTGGGAGCAACACCTAACGAAGTACTTGATGAACTTAAGTCATTTACATACGGTGGTTTCGATAAGGAATTTTGACTAGCACCACTAACCTTGCCTCCATTTGGTGGCTTAGAAGTTACAACAACGATATTATCATATGGTTATGGATATGGAAGTAAATTGCGTATAGTAGGTGTTTGAGAAAAAGATCGACCCATAGATGACTCATTCTTCATATATTTAATATTCATGTGACTTCTAGCATATGGAGACAAGAAAACCCCAACCTCAAACTCTCTTTCCATAGTAAAAGCCAAATCAATCGCAGTGGCCAGAGTGGATTGCTCTAAGGTCTGTATATGCACTCTAATATCTTCCCACAGGCCACCAAGAAAATAGCTTAACACCTGCAACTTTGTTGCTTTAGGAGCTTGTGATAACAGTGCCTCAAACTCATCAACATAACACTCCACTATAGAAGATTGCCAAAGAAGATTGCCAAAGAGTGGAAAGATTGATAAAAGGATTTCCGGATGTACTACGGTTGAATTTTTTAAGCAAAGCCGTAGTAAATTCATTCTAATTAAGTCCCAGATATTGTTGCTTGAGAGATTTCAACCAATAAACAATTCTCCCACACATGCACAACGAAGCCAAGGCTACCTTCCTTTCATCTCAAGTTGTATGAACTTTAAAATATTGCTTGGTTGCCGCAATCCAATTGACAAGATCATTTCCATCAGAAATAAGTAAAGTGATCTAAGCTACATTGTTTTCGAATTCCTCCTCAATTGCTAATTCATGTTGTTCAACTTCAGCAGAATTGTTGATAGTCACGAATGTAGGTGATTGATCATGCGCTCTAAGCTTAAGATTGGAGGACTCTGCGGCATGAGCAATTCCTCCTCCATCAAATGAAACCAGTTTGCCCTTCTAAGCCCCTAAAACTTCTTTCAACATTTCTTGAATCAACACTATAGTGTTCTCTAAAGTTTGTTTACTTCATCCAATTCCATTTATTTCTCCTTTGAAATTCTTCCGATGGTGATCTATGGAAGAAATCTGCTGTTGTATTTCCGGGAGGCCTCCTTGAATCTCCGCCACGCTTTTCTCCTATCTTGTCACTCAGCTCTTCGTTTGAGTCATTTCACCCTTATGCTAGTAAGTTTCCTGGCAATGGAACCAAATCGTTAGAACTAAAATACTGAAACTTCAGCAACAATTATGAAGGAATCAAAATCAAGACTCACCTACCTCTAAGCTCAGAACCTAAGTTATCAACTCAGAACAAAGAAATTTAATTTGACTTTTTGTGGAAGTTTTTGGATGTCCTTCCTAATTGTCTTCCTAATATTTATACGTAACTATACTCACTTAACTTGCCACCTTAGCCGCATTGTTGTTGCTATTTAATTTTTTTGGCTCGTCGCATCAGCAAGTACTTTATTGCAAGAATAATACTCCCTTATTTATGAATAAACCCTCACCAATTATTTATATACAAAGACATGCAACATACTCCTACCCTACTATATTAGCAGCAGGCCAACTCAAGTATCAATTATTAGGAGCTGCAACCACCTTTGGTCTCCTAGAGTACAGATAAGAAATGGGTTTTATCACCCTAGTCATATCAATAACTGTTGAGTTGTTCATGATGTTCCTTGTTTTGTGTTTATCAAGTTGCTCAATTTAGTAAACCCCACTTTGTTAAGTCTATATTGTTCTCTAAGTTTTGGAATTTAGCAGATTAGGGTTTTTCAACAGAACCCTTCTTCTTCTCTTAGGGTCACAAAGTTTTCCCGCCTTCTTTGCTGTAGAAGGAGGCTAAGCTGAAGCATCGTTTATATTCTTCCTCTCTCTTTTACTGCGATAGCAACTTTGATGAATTAAAAATCATGACATAGCTATACAATGCTCGGGATCTTATGGAAGTTACTAGGATGGAAGGAGCAAAAGAAAAACATAAGGTAATTAACTATGAGATGCAAAGGAAAATGTCATGTCCCTCTATACCATCCATCCCAATCCTACAAATTACATATCTGCAGTATATAAAGAATATTTGATGCAAGCAATAAGTCTTTTTCTAGGCATGGCAATTTGTGATACCGTTTGAATTTTATCCTAAATAAACAGAAAAAATAGCCCATCCACAAAATATTGTTGTCATCCGTGTCTCCTCCAATAATTTATTTCTGTCAATATATATAAATGAATAAAAAGGACTTGGATATACATTACATATAGTAGACGGTAACATGTATGTTCCCTTCTTGGGCAATCGATGTCTCTCTATTCCAAGTTTTTAAAACCATCAACGAAACAGAAATGTCTCATGGTAAACATTCACAAATTAGGTGTAGGCCTAATATAAAAGAGTTTCATGCTCTAGCACAGGCTCTTGTTGGCCTTTGCTTGGGGCACCTAAATTTGGGCATGCTCGGGCATGCTCAAACATGTGGTATGTCTTCACTTCACATGCTTATGTGTGGGCACACAAGCTTGGACACCCATTAAGTATGCATGTTGGACGATGATGACTTTTTGCATACCAATTTTTTAGCTGAATCACAACCTAATGTATCAAAAGTAAGTTATTTATATATATACATATTAGGGAAAAAAAATTAACAAATATTTCATTACTGTACATATGTTTTATAGAAATTACAAAATAAATTTATCACCACCAATAATAACAAAAAATCCAATTACATTTTTGATATTCATGCCTTTGCCTCTGCTTCTACCTATTTATCCAATGGATCATGGGTTAATAATATGAGCTTCCAATCTCGGAAACAGGGTGCCATAACGGGGTTATCTTACCTTCAATGATCAGCATCATTCCATCTCTCAGGCATATAGACATCTTGATGTACTCTTGTTTTAGTGAACATCGGAAAGGGATAAGGAAGACCTCCTTAGCTAAAACCATAGTCTGATGGGACTGAGGATGCTGGACTTATCAAAGATCTCGTGCCATTAAGGAAAGCATCCGGGCAAGTGTTACTCGTACTTGATGAATAAGCAAGAACTCTAAAGTTGTCTTGATCTTCGCCTCCATCATTGTACCTTTGTGCTGGCAATTTATTGAATGCTTCATAGTTACCACTATTGCCACCCCGACTTTTTGGATCATTTGCTCGCTTCTCTGCGAAGATGTGGCAAGTGTAAGTGAATGTCAATCAATTGATTGGACTGTGATACTTGTGATGGCTATAGCAATCTTGCCTTGTACAGCTTGTACAAGTCATTCTCTAGGACTCTTGATCGTATGCCCCATAGTATTTTGCTTGGTATCCCAATATTTGCGTACAAGTAATCCCAAGTTTTGCAATCATTACATCTAAAGTTGGCTTGAGTATCAAATCACCAGCATATTTAAATAGATTCCGTGTGACATCAACAAGATGGGGAAGTGCGGCGTCAGTCTTAGGAAAGTTAAACTTGGCAAGTGGTTTGTTGGCTTAAGGAAGGATTTATGAATGACTTCCATCTTCTTTCATATCACTCGGTAGGTCGAGCGGTCCTCCTCTAGCATCGCTATCTGGCTACTGAAAGAATAGTTGTTGTGAAATGTAGTATGACCTTGTTGAACCTTCAAATGGATCCACCATGTTTGGTAGTCAAAAGTGGAGCCTTTTATGTATGACCAAAATCTACACGGCATTATTATTTTATAATCATTATTGATATATTTATAAATATGAATGTCATTTAACAAGCAGTAGATCTTAGGGACGTGTTTTGCTAGTCCACAAGCGTTTACCCTAGCATGCACCATTAAGTATAGGATATAAAGCAACTGTACATGGAACAACTTCCAATACGCAGATTGGAAACAACTCATTCTGTCCCAAAACTTTGTTGTTCAGGGAATTATTGTAAGATATGCTCGACAACCTTTGTATGCGTCTCAAGCGCATTACAAAGTGATGGTGATAGCAGCATGCGTTCCAGAGAATAACATAAATGCAATAATACTCTTTTGTAACCTCCAACGATTGTCAATCTAGTGAATAGTGATGCATAAGTAGCCATCTTCATGGAGTGATGGTAGGCCATCCATATGCGTCGTATGACGAAGGTGCTAAAAGGGAGAAACCTAAGCTTAAGGGTGTCTTGGCATTGTGAGAAGAGATTGCATCATATCATTCCTTTGTGTTTGTCACCTTACATGATGATACTTACAGCCCGTTTACTTCATTGAATTGAATAAGGAGTAAAATGAAATGAAGATTCTTATGTAATAGAATAAGGGGGTAATGCTAATTATAGTGTTTAGTTGTACAAAAGTTCCATTAAACATAGACATGTAATAGAAATTAAAAAGTCAATTTTACCCTCATCCTCTTTTTTTCCAGTGCTTATTTTATTTTCAAAACTCTGTTTTTAACTAACAAAAAGAAGAAATTCAACTATCGTCTTTAATTTGATCTTTTCATCATCAAACCCTCGTCTTCAATTTTTTGTTTTTTCCCTCAATCTTTAATTTAAGGATTTACTTGAAAAATTTCTTTGTCATATTTAGTTTCAAAGAAACAAAAATATAAATAAATAAAAACCAACGAATGGTATACATTTGTTCATAAAATAGATTTTGACAACAATGATTTTGCTTCTTTTTTTTTTTCTGCACGAGAGTTAACCATTGTTTTGATCCCAAACTCCAATATCAATTTTTTGTCCAAGCTCTAATTTCAGTGAATCTTGATGATGTTGGTTTCATTTTGTTTTTGTTTAATTAAGAGCTTACCAAAATACTTTGATGGGCATGAGAGTTGTAGAGTAGTTATTGGTGGTAAGCCATCGAAGTTAGGTGGGTGACAGTGGTGGTGCGATAATAGGTGAGAAGAAGATGGTAGTAGTGGGTGATAAAGAAGAAGAAGAAGAAAATGATAGTAATGGTCATTTTTCTTTAGAATTGCAATTCATAGCTACAAGTAAGGAATCTCGATTCTTAATTTTTAAAAATCGGTATTCCTTGATAATTGTGATTTCGTGAACTGAACGTGTTAATAGAGACTTAGTAATGAATAAGGGGGAAATGAAATCACTATTCCCTCAAGTGAACAAGCAATTAGGGTTTACTTTCTCCGTCAACCACTCCCTAAAAGCGGGATATCCCCCAACATTTAAAGAGATACTAGCTGCCACCATCGTGTGAGGCATTCACATGCATCTCTTTGACCAAACTTAAAGTTATTGGAGGTGTTAGAAACACAAGGGTATTGGCAACTGCAGATTTGTTGTCATAGAGAATTTCAGTAACTGGTTGTGGAATTCATTCCTAATCTTTCGTGATTTTCCTCAAACTAAAAAAAAAAAAAGCTTAGTTTTGACTTGATCTAATTACTGTATACTTTATTTTGGCATTTAATTAAGCTAAAATTGCTTCCTTCTTTTAGCATTGCACGAAGCCCTTAGAGAAGCATTCCCTTCCCCGTAGCCCTTCTTTCTAGATGGGAGTGCCTGGAGCAACCTCATATCTTCAATAGAGTTAGTTTCCTGAGGTGTAAAGCTGGGATTTCAAGTTATAAAGACCTCCTTTTAGGTTATCATGTAGTTACTTTTGTTAGGTTCTTTGTTAGCATGCAAAGTCATCCATCTTATGAAGATGCACTTCTAACAAGGTCACCTGCACCTCGAATGCTCAAACAGTCTTTGCCGCCTTCTTTTTTTCATCTTATGCTTAGCAAATCTAGAGCCCCATTTTATAATTTGGAATACTGTCAATAAGATAATGTAATGGTTTTTGTGGATGATGGAGAGGTGATGTTATGAAATAATTTCTTCTTGACATGCACCATTGCTTGATCTTCAAGAGCTATGAAAATAATGTAGATGGTATGGTTATAAATGCTCCTCCTAAATTAATAATTTTAAGCTTTTAGATTAGATGATTATGGAGCTCTTCTCAACTTAGTATGGCAACAGACAAGGAGATTAAAAGTCTAAATTCGTGCATCATGGTTCCACCCCATTTAGTCAAGCTGTTCACCTAATAGCTTTAGTCAAAGTCTTTAATGGATCTATAAGTTTAAATTTTTGGATTAGTTAATCAGATGATTATGGAGCTCTTCTCAACTTAGTATGGCAACGGACAAGGAGATTAAAAGTCTAAATTCGTGCATCATGGTTCCACCCCATTTAGTCAAGTTGTTCACCTAATAGCTTTAGTCAAAGTCCTTAATAGATCTATAAGTTTAAATTTTTAGATTAGTTAATCACGGTGCTTAATCTAATAGACCAAAGATAATTATTTTACAAAGAAACAATTCATAAAATTTCTGTCAAGCTCTGATAGTAATAACATAGCAAGTATGCTAAGTTAAGCTCAACTACACCTACTGTGGAGGTTATGAGTTCAAATTGCTATTGAAACCAAATGTGCTTGTCTATTGTGAGTATAGTATGGAAGATATTAATTCCATCGTCTGCCAATATCACATAGAAAACTTTAGAAAACTATTGGATTGAAGTTTAACTCTCAAAAACACACGCACGCATGTTTTTGCACTGTAGATAAAAACATTGTGTTCTTAATATTCAAAAAGAATGTTTGAATTTCATCGGCATTTTTTAACGTATTCTTTGATAAGATTTTTTTTTTTTTTTTTTTTAGTTGTGTTGGATTCTCTTCATTGAAGTTACAAATCTTTTTGTTTTTGAAAATCATAGACATATCGGGAACAAACTTATATTCCTTACTTTTCTAATGTCTAGAAAATATTATCCTCCTTGAAGTTTCAATAAGCTCATGCTTCAAATATATGTTTATTTACTTCAAGCTAGTGATTGAAGACATAAAAGGTCATTTAGATGAATGGAAAAATTCACTTTTCCGAGGATATATTCATTACACTAGTTCGTTGTTATACTAATGGTAAAGGGGATACTATATATTGGACTAATATATTAGTTGCATCACATTTAGTTTTTATTTATCTTTTTTCTGGTGAAAGGATGCAATAACTAAGAAAATATATACAAAGCCCGTAGCATGAAGCTAGGATCAAAAGCTGGAGCATCAAGCTCCATGAGTCCTGCCCATCTCAGGCAGATAAGTACGAACAGTAGAAATATTAATAGTTCTCTTCTCCTTACAAAAGCCAAAAGAAATAGTCTTTTTTCAATAGAGATAAACAAAAGGAAGGGGGAGAAGGAAATTCAGATTTTTCGTGTTCAGCAACGTGCGCTCAACCAGCAAGAGCATCTGCATCTGTATTGTGCTCTTTTGCAATAACTTCAATCTTCCATTGCCTGAGGTGGGAGAGCTTTTCCCTGTACGCAATCATAACATTATGATACAAAAGTTTATAGTTAGAGTGCTCCTTTAATAGACATGCTGCAGTTGAGGAATCAAGTTGTATTTCTACATCTAGTAAGTTAAACATAATACAGCAGTGGAGTTCCCATTATAAAGCCCACAGCATAATGGATAGGATGTCAATGGAACCGACTTTTTTTGCAAAGCCAAAAATTCATGGCCCATTAGAATCTGTTAGGACACCTCCAGCAGTTGCTTGATTGGTGGAAACTAAGAATGATCCATCAACATTTAATCTAATCCGGCCTTGACAAGGAGGCCTCCAAGAAAGATTAAATTTTTCTACTTTGTAGTACTTTCTTGAAGATCTTAGGTGCACCCAATATTTATGCGCAAGGGCTCGAATTGATTGAACCAGATTCTTTTGTTGATTGCTTTGATTAAATAGAATCTGATTCCTTTGTTGACATATCTTCCATAGCATGATCGCAAAAATGAAGGAAGATGGAGGATACAAGCTATATAGGTTCCTCTTGTGCAGATGGGAATCTGCTTTTATCCATAATAGAAAGGATTGTTCAGATTCAGGATTTTGGCAAGGAGTAGTTTGCCATAATTTCATAACATCAGCTACGCTTGGGCATAATAGAAATGCATGTAAGTGTGATTCATTTTGTTCTCCACATCTTGGGCATGATGCTAAGTGAGAAATACCCCTAGAAGATAAATTAGTTGCAGTTGGAAGGGAGAAATATGCTAATCTCCAAAGGAAAACTTTGACATTCGAAGGAAAATTAGTTCTCCAAATCCAATTCCAACTAAAATTTGTCTTCCAATGATTTGCTAAAGCAAAATTAATATCCTGCAATGAAGGAATTCCTCTAAAGGTAGGATGAAGAACTCTTTGGTCCTTATAATTTTGTTCAAGTTTAGAGGACCAATATGATTGAAAAGAAGGCCAGATAAGTAGAAACCAATTTTTAAATCATCACAAAGTGATTGACTTCCAACAATAAAAAACAATAAGGTTATAGCTTGACCTAGCGAGAGGCCCTTGAATGAGAGATCTAACTTGTCCTACTCCACTCTAAGAATATGAAGAAATGATAAAAGAAAAAAACTAAAGGAAGTGTACGAGAATAATTCATCATATTAGTCATTTTTTGGTCAGAGAATATATACAAGGAGGCCGTCCTCTTATTTTAGAAAAATATCAGGACAAAAATAAAAGAAATGACTAGTTGCCCAAAAAATGATCAAAATATCCAATACATTTATTGCCACATTGACCAAAAAATAAAGATACAAAAGAAAAAAGGTAACAAGAGATTATAGCTAATAAAAAAACAAGTAACAGCTAATAAATGACATTGATTTCATACACTCCCCCTTCAGCTAAGGAAGTGCTATTAGTCACTTCCAGTTTGCAACAAATCTCTAAAAAAAAATTGCTTGGACAAGGATTTTATCATAATATCTGCATTCTGATTATGAGAAGAAACATGTTGAAGGTTGATTCCACCCTCTCCAATCTTTGACTTAATAAAATTGCAATCCAAATGAACTTGCTTCATGTGGTTATGTTGAACTAGATTCTTTACAATACTCAAGGAAGATTTGCTCTCACTCTAAATTATAGTTTCTTCAGCTTGTATATTCAAATCATGTAACAATCTTTAAAGCTATATCACCTTACAAATTCCTTAGGCTATATCTCTATATTTTTCTTTTGCACTATCTACTACCGGCTGCTTCTTGCTCCATGTAACAAGATTACCTCACACCTTTATACATATCTTGACATTGACTTACAATTACTAATATCTCCACCCTAGTTTGCATCAACAAAGGATTTGATACATCTATTTTCAGTTTTTTTAATAAAAAAACCCTTACCCGGAATTCCCTTCAAATATTTAAGAATGCAGTTCACTCCATCTATGTGATGCTTTGTCGAAGCATGCGTAGCTTGACTAACAAGGCTTATAGAATGTGCTAGACTAGGCTTAGTTAGTGATAAGTAAATGAGCTTTTCAACTAATCTTTGGTACTGACCTTTATCTATAGGAGCATCACTTTCTAGATTACGGCTCTTCCAACTCAAAGGTAATGGAGTATTCTAAGGTCAATATCGTAGTTTACTTGTTTCCTTTAGTATATCCAGGATGTACTTCCTTTGACTACTAAATATCCCCTTTTTACATCTTGCCACTTCCATTTTTAAGAAGAATTTCAAATCTCTATGTTCTTTTGTGTCAAAATCCCTCCTTAATTTTCATCTTTAGTTGAACGATCCCATTCAAATCATCACCTTGAATGATAATATCATTGACATACACAATTAAAATAGATTTCAAACCATTTGCATTCTACTTTGCAAACAAGGTATGTTCAGCTTGACTTTGTTTATAGCCCAGTCTAATCAATATGTCTTTAAATTTTGTAAACCAACCCACGAGTGATTTTTTCAAACCATACAAGGATTTATTTAATTTGCATACTTTTTCAATCATGCTTTCCGAAGTAAACCCTAGTGGAATTTGCATGTATATTTCCTTCTTTAACTCTCCATTCAGGAATGCATTTTTTACATCTAACTGATGTAATAGCCAAAATTTGTAGCTAATGATAAAATTATCCTGATGGAGTTCAATTTTGCAACCAAAGCAAAGGTCTCCCTATAATCTATTCCCTATGTCTTAGTATACACTTGAGCTACCAAATGAGCCTTATAACGCTTGATACTTCCATCTGATTCATGCTTTATATTGAATGACCATTTAAAACCAATGATCTTTTTTCCTAGAAGTAAATCTACAATTTCTCATGTATTGTCTTGGTACAAGGCTTGCATCTCAGCCAATATGGCTTCTTTCCACTAAGGCTTTTCCATAGCCTCAAGTACATTTCTAAGAATAAATTCCTCATCAATATAAGTAAGACAAGGTCTATATTCAAGTGACAACTTATAGTATGTTACATAATTTGACATAGGATATTTAGCACATATCCTTTTTCCTTTCCTCAATGTGATCGGTAAGTCAGCTTCTCTTACTTCTCGATCCTCTGATTTTGACTCATTTAATCCCACAGGCTAGATCAGTCTCAGAGATTGACGATTGATCATGTAAAGGAGTTTTTGGCCATCCAGAATAAACTTTAATGGAAGGTGGATTGGGAGTGTTTACTTGTCTTGAAGTAGAGTCAGGTTGAGAATCTAATGGTGAGACCATGACAGGACTAGGAGGCAACTTCTCCACTTCGTCAGATTTAGGAGAACTTTCAATTTCATGTGTTTCAAGATCAGACGCTTACTAAACATGATTGGAGAAGATATAGCAGGAGAATGAGTGGAACTGGTGTTTTTTGACATCATATTTGGAAAGAGAAATAGACTAGAATCCTTGTGTTTTTTCCTCCCCTTGGATCAAATGACTAAAGTAAGTTTGATCTTGAAGACAAACTATATCAATCATAGCAAATACTCTTTTTAAAGGAGGATGATAACACTTGTAACCTTTTTGTAATGGAGAGTAGCCAATAAACACTCATTTGAGTGCTCTTGAATCAAGTTTGTGTCTATTTGGAGAATTATTGAGAATAAATGTTGTACACCAAAACACCTTTGGAGAAAGAGAATTTAATAATCTCATTTAAGGATAAACTTCAAGCAAAACACTTGTTGGAGTTTGAAAATTGAGCACTTTAATAAGAACACGATTAACCAAATAAGCAATTGTAAAAACAGCTTCTCCTCATAAGTAATTAGGAATAGAACTAGCAAACATCATAGATTTAGTGATTTCTAAAACATGTCTATTCTTCTACTTAGCCACCTTATTTTGTTGAAGAGTATAAGGGCAAGAAGTTTAATGAACAATCCCATTCTCTCTTAAATAATTCTCAAAAATATTGGAGAAATACTCTTTTCCATTATTAGTTTAGAGTATTTAGTTATTTACATTGAACACCTTTGAGATGAACTTGTGGAATTGCTAAAAGACATGGTATATATCAAACTTATCATTTAGAAGAAAAACCTAACAAACTTGAGAATGGTCATCAATAAACGTTGCAAACCATTTATGTCTAATGTATGTTGGTACACAAGAGGGATCCCAGATATCACTGTGAATTAAATGAAATGGCTTGTAAGGCTTCTATGGTTGAACTCTATAAGAGTTTCATGATAATTTAGTGAGGATGCAATATTCACAATAGAAATCACTAGATTTCTATTTTTGAATAAACTTGGATACAAGTGATTCATATACTGAAAATTTGGATGACCTAAATGCTTATGCCAAAGCATTATGTCTGACTCATTGGACACTAAGTTCGTAACTCACTTTTGACTCTAGAATCTGGACTTGTTCCTGTGAAATAATAAAGGCCATTATATCCTTTAGTATTGCCAATTGTTTTCCCCAAAGGCTGATCTTGTAACACACACCAAGTTGTAGAGAAAATTACTTGACAATCCAGGTCTTTGACTAATTTATTTACCAACACTAAATTATATTTGAGCTCTGGAACAAACAAGACATCTTCAATTTTAAATTAGCCATCACAACCTCTACTTTTCCTTTGGCAGCTATATTGTCACCATTAGCTACTGAAACTTTACTCAAGCTATCACAGTTATTAAATGAGCCAAACCATTTTTGTGAATTACACGTGATCAGATGCTCTGCTATCCAAAACCCAGCTGTTATAACAATCAGCATTATAAGGAGCATAAGAATTACCTTTTAATGCCATAGCAACAGTAGAAGAATCGCTTGTCTTACTTTTATCATAGGAAACTCCCTGTTTGATTAAAGGATTGTTGGAGAAAGGATATTTGGTCAGATGTAAAAACAAAGTTAAATGTCTGAATTACCTTTGCTCTGAACCTTAGTTATATGCGCTGATTTGGAAACATGACCAGCTTTCGGCCTTTTACCCTTTAAATTATCAGGTTTTCCACGTAACTTCCAGCATGTTTTCTTAGTATGATTAGGCTTCTTACAATAATCACACCAAGGCTTCCCTCTATTTGATATATCATGTACCTGTTCTACAGCAAGTGCTAAAGTAAGAGAATTTTCTTCTGACATTGTGACATGCCTTCTATTCTCCTCCTTTCTCACATCTGCAAATGCCTCCTTAAGACTGGGAAGAGGTTGTTTTCCAAGTATCTGACCTTGAACTTCATCAAGATCAGAATTTATCCATGTAAAAAATCAAATATCGTGTCTTTTTCAAGCATCTTTCGATACTTGAGATTATCATTAGCACATTTCCAATCTATTTCATAAAAAAGATCCATCTCTTGCGACAATTCAATTAGAGTGTTAAAATATTCAGTTACACTCATATTACCTTGATTTGTCATCCAGAGTTTTGAGTAAATCTCAAAACACTGAGATGTGTTCTCTAAATCAGAGTAAATCTGTTGGACATTCTTTTATATTTCTTTAGCTGTATCACAAAAAATATATGTCCTCCCTATGCTTAGTTCCATTGAGTTAATAAGCCACATCATGACTGAGGAATTTTCTGCTTCACATGTGCTATACTCACTGGACTCAACATCTAGTGCTTTGATGGCACTCATGAGATAACCAAGTTTTCTACAATCACGTATCGTCAGCTTTACTGACTGAAACTATTCACGAAAATTTGCTCCATTTAATTTGTGTTGAGTAATTTGAAGCGTGTAATGATCGGCATTTGGAGTGATGGTTATGGATTTATCAGATTCCCTGGACCAAATGATCCAAATTTAAGTTTGATGGTTGGCGTACCATTGGTTGGTTTAGGTTGAGTGTTGGTCATGGTGGGTTAAAGGTGATTGAGTAGCTCTGATACCATGAAAAAATAATAAAAAAAAAAAACTACAATAAGTATATGAGAATAATTCATCATATTATTCATTTCTTGGTCAAAAAATATATACAAGTAGGCTGTCCTCTTATTTTGGAAAAAGATCAGGACAAAAATAAAAGAAATAACTAGTTGCCTAAAAAATATCAAGATATCCAACGCATTTATTGCTATCTTGACCAAAAAATAAAGATACAAAGACAAAAAAAAGGTAATAAGAGATTACAGCTAATAAAAAAACAAATAACAGCTAATAAATGACATTAATTTCCTATAGAGTCAAAGCAAAAACTGGCTCTTTTCCCTTTTCCCACTTCCAATTAAGACAGCAGAAGACATTTGGATCAAGGAGTCAACTTCTTTAAATTCTTTTGCAATATGAGGTAGAGATTGATAGCTCATTGATTCTACATGTTGGGTTAAGATTTTGTATTTTGTTTTTAAAAGTTGAACCCAGCAAACTTTCCTTATTTTTACTTCAAAGTATCTTTTAATTGCACAAACCCTAATCCTTATATGACGATTAAGAAGACCAAGTCCTCCTTCAATAGGCCTAGCAACTTTTTTACAACTTAACCAGTATATTACTTTCCTTGGGTCATTTCAAGCCCAATGAAAGTTATTGATGATTTGTGTCAACTTATCAACAATTCCTAATGGCAATTTAGCCGTTTGCATGCAATAAGCTGGTAAGCTTTAAAGTACTAATCTAGCTAAAACAATTCTTCCAGCTATACTTAAGCACCTGACCTTCTAACCACTTAATTTATGTTGGACTTTTTCAATGATAAATTCAGTTGAGCAGGTTTAAATTGAAGCCCTTGTTTTGGTGGAAAACCAAAGTATTTCCCAAAGGAATTTAACTCCTTTATCACCATACTTTGAGATATCTACTACCTCATGGTGAAAAGGGCGTGTTACACCATATTTATTATTGATATTGTCAAGCTTGTTTCTTTTTTACCTTAATTCCCTCAACGTCCATTTTTCAATGGAAGACCTTGTTAACCTGGCACTATCAATGATCGTCAGTTGGCAAGTGAGGAAGTATGCTGAACTTTTGCATTGTCTATGTTTTAGCTATGTTGCTTATAGAGGTAGTTGCCTTCTGCACTTACCAAAGTCAACTTTTCTAATGAGTTGGTTTGTAAACATTATATTTCAATATTCAAATAACATGATTTGGAAAAGCTCATATATTTGCATTTAGTTTATCATTATTTGACTTTAAATATAAATTATTCTAGCCTCTACTTGAAAAATTTGGTTAAGTAATATGTATTAAGATTAGTACTACAACCATCTTATATAAAAACTTAAACTTGTAAACTTCTTGTTGGTTATCTTATTTATTCTTTGTACTTCCTACACTTGTGGGTTGAGATTTTGACTGAAGTCTACCAATTGCACAACTTAATTGTAAAAAGGTTGAATGACGACATAGGATTTAGAGCCTTGTGCTTTGATATCATGACAAGGTCAGCAAATTTACTGTATATCTACATGTATTATAGTGTATAAGGGTAAAATAGTACTTTTCAATGTATTAAGGTTACATATTCAATATGTTATATATATACATCATGTAACCACTCTTTCTCCATGTAGTACAATTATACTTTCTTTCACTTCTACATAGTATCAAAGCCAAATCAGACACAAAAACAAAAACCTTAAATTATTCTATTCTCCTTGTCTTTTGCTAATCTGATTTTTCTTTTTCCTTCTTGCTGTCAACTACATCTTAGTCCCTTTCTCCTACCGATCATCCCTCTCTCACCAGAAAACAATGCTAACTCCACTCCCATCCACATTTGAAAATCCCATTATCATCAACTCCACCACGCTACAACCACTATACCTCTCCTTTGACTCCTTGTTTACTTCTAACACTCGTTCTCAAACACAACATCCTTTTACTCCACTATCCCATAACTCTCTCCAATCTCACAACACACTTCAACCACATATCAGCCATCTCCAACTTCTTTCCAATGTCTCTTCTACCATACCACTACTTTTCAACCCATTCACCGAAACTATACCCTTCACAATCCCCTATCTACGAACATTACAATGGCTATTCTTATCGAACTTGCGGTGGACAATTATCAAATCTAGCTCACACTTGCGACATCTTACCTCATATCCTTTGATTTGTACTACCATGTTGATGGTACTATTTTGGCACTCTCACCTACCTCTACTCTTTCCTTTAGCTCTATAGCTATCACCAACCCTGCATACATAAATTGATTCACATCAATCACACTGTTCGAGCCATATTATTAGCTAGTTAACCAACATCTTTATTGAGATTTATGATACTCTCTCTACTTATGACATTTGGATTACCCTTTGCCATCACTTCCTCGAGAATTCAAAGGTAAGAGAAATTGAGCTTAAACGTCTTTTCTCTCTTCATTTGATGATGAAATATCTCTGCGAACTCAAGTCTATTGCTTACCAATTCTCATTTATTGGTGGTGGTCTTAATACTACAGATCTCATATCTCATGTCTTACGTGGTCTACCTTGGGAATATGATGCATTGGTTACCACATTAACTCACATGCCCATTCTCTTGCTTTTGAGTAGGTACGTGCCAAGCTAATAAATCAAGAACAATGGCTTAAAAATAAAGTTCTTGATGATCACCCTACCTTAGCTCCCATAGCCCCATACACTCAAAATACCTCTATTCACTCCAAGAGTTGGGCTTGGGGTTGCAATAGACTTAGATCCAAGTGGCACGGATGCCTCACCACTTCTAACTCACACCTTGAACATCGCTTGAATAAGAGATCCTTTATCATCGTTTAACCTCATGCTCGCTTACCTTATCGTTTTGCATCAATTTTGTTGCCTTCTTTAGCTTCTCTTTTCGCTTCATTGTTATTTGTCAAATCTATGATAGCCCTAGCCACTCTATTCCCTAGTGCTACCATTAGTGCAATAATGCCTATTTTGAGATCTTAAAGTTGTTTGTTGTATTATCACTTGGTAAATCCAATGAGGTTATTTGGTATCCCAATTCTAGTGCAACACATCATATGACATACATTAGCATCCATGAAAATTGCTCACATCAATAACCAATAGCTCCTCACTTCACCTGAAAAATCTTACATGTCCCTTCACTCATACACAATCTTTTTTTTGTTATCAATTTTTATAATTTGATAATTCTTCCTTCTCTATTTAGGACTTGAGCACAACTCAACTTCTCATCTACCAGCAAACTAGACGTTTGCTCTATCCCATTTGTTTTTCTTCAATCAATCCCCCATAGTCGCTCCTTGCCACTATTACCTCTACTCTCTAGTGAAGTTTGGCACTCCAAACTTTGCTATCCACATCATTAAGTCCAATTCTCTGCCACTCTTAATCACAAGTTGCCCTTTGAACCACTATGTAACCACCTTCTTGATCACTTCTTCTTACACACTTTTAATTGTCTCTGCTATCTAATTATCACAGCACTAGCCCCAAACAAATTATCCCTACAATCCGCTTCCTGCATCTTTGTTAGATACTCTCTTAATCACAAAGGTTATCATTGCCTTGATCTATTTTTGAGACATGTTTATATTAATTGTCATGGGATTTTCCATGATTCCAGCTTCCCTTACACTTCATTGCTTGCACCATCCACTAAAAACAGGCCATGAGACTTTACTGCTTCATCTCTAAACTTCATGTTCACACCAAGTCCTACCATTACCCATACTAACCACAAAACTTCATCATCCAAATATAAGCCTTATCATAATTCCCCTACTCCTCCATTTAATACCCTACAAACAACCATTATCACTTCACATCAACCAACTTTTTCCTCATCCCCACCACCTCCAAAGGCCCCCCATTACTAAGGTTTATAACAAACAATGTCTTAAACAACCCTTACTCTCTTCCTTGCCTTTGCCTCCATCGTCGCCTACCATCCCCCCATCCTCTCATGACATGGTCATAAGATCTAAATTTGGAATTAAAACTCGATAGATTCTTAACCTCAGCATTTACATAACTCCTTTTGAACCCAAACACCATACTGAAGCCCTTCTTTACCCTGATTGGTATGCTGCAACGAAGGAAGAATTTGACTCTTTACTTCAAAATAAAACCTAGGTTCTTATACCCTTACACCCTTCTCACAATGTTGTAGGCAATATATGGAAATTTTACATTAAATACAATGCAAATGGCATGGTTAAAAGATACAAAGCTCACTCGATTACTTAAGGATTCTCTCAAAGAATGGGTCTTGACTACACAGAAACATTTAGTCCCATTATCAAACCCACCACCATTCACTTAATTCTCTCTCATGTCATCTCATCCAACTGGGCTATTCATCAACTTGACATTAAACGTTTTCCTTCATGGTCATCTCAATGAAACAGTCTTCATGAAACCATCTCTTAGTTTGTACATTTATGTTACCTTAATCATGTATACAAGCTTCAAAAATTGCAATATGGTCTTATATAAATACCTCGTGCTTAGTTTTTTAGCTTTTAGTGGTTTTCTTATGTAGATTGGGTTTAGGCAAAGGTTGATAACTCAATGTTCATATACTTACGTAGCCCCGACACATTTGTCCTCTTGCTTTATGTTGATAACATCATATTCACCTAGAGCAATCCTCATCTCCTCTCTCACTTAATCTCCACTCTGTCCTAATAGTTTACCATGAAAGACCTTGGTGATCTTCATTCGTTTCTTTGTGTTCGTGTAAGTTACACTTCTTGTGGTATTCATTTGTATTGATCACAATTCACTCTTAACCTCTTCAAATGTCACAATATGCATTTATCCAAACCAGTATACCTCTATCTTCCCATATTCATCTTTTATGCTCATGGTGCCCTTCCCCTAACCAATCCCTTTACTTACTATGACATTGTAGATGTACTGCAATGCCTTACTATCACTCGACTAGACATTAATTTTGTAGTTAATCAACTCAGTCAATATATGCATTAACTGAATACTAATCACACGCATGCCATGAAACGGGTTTTAAGATACCTTCATGGTAATATAAAAATTGGCTTACTTATATCTCGAACATCAAACCTCTTTTTAACTAGGTTTGCTGATGTTGACTTTTCTAGTTGTCTTGGCATTCATCACTCAACCATTGAGTATGCGATTTTTCTTGGCCGTAATCATATCCCTTGGTGGTTCAAGAAACAACTCACTGTTTCATGAAGCTCTACCAAAGCTGAATACTAGGCATTGGCTTATGCTATTGTTGACTCCACCTAGATATGTCACTTAGCTCGAGAGGTGAACATTCCCATTTAGACTCTCATACTCTATTATATGATAATTTTAGGGTAGTATATCTCACACGCAACCCTATTCAATATGATCAAACTAAATATGTGGAGATTAATTATCACTTTGTTTGAAAAATTGTTGCGGTTGGTCATTTCCATGTTTGATACATTCCTACACATTATCAACGCATCAACATTCTTACAAAGAATCTCTTCATGACATCATGCTTTGATCATTATATTAATCTTATGCTGACCGTCGTATCATAAGATTGAGGAGACATATTAGTACTGTATATCTACATGTATTATAGTGTATAGGGATAGAATAGTACTTTTTAATGAATTAGGGTTTCATATTTGATCTACTATATATATATATATACACACACCNCAAGATATTTTGAAAGATAAATGATAGTTGAAGGTTTAGTAGGGTTCCTCGTATACCGACGATGGATATGATGCACCGACGATGGATATGATGTACCAACGCCTCACATGGGTTTTGGTCGCACTTGATATTGCGTATAAGTGTGACCAAAGGTTACTCACCACTAGTTTACACTTAATGGGCTAGTTAAGAGTAATCGAGAGCAAGTAAGATACACTTAGCTTACGCAAGAAGAAAAGTGTCTACATGTCGATTCTATTGATTGTTGCGGCTATAACATTACATGAGTATTTATGTGACCCAATTAGGGTAAGTTCTAGGTTAGTGTAAATTACAAAAAAGGATTTCTACTAGTAAAAGAAAAGGAATAATTTATAGGGGGAATGTTGTAAATAAGTAAAAAGAATATCCGATGATAGAAGAGGACAGTATGAATGTCAAGAAAATCAATGTGTGTGTCAGCTATCCATTCTATGGTCTCAATGACACTATGGGCCGAGTAAAGTAGGTTTTGAATAAGTCAGGTCAAGCTTGGTAGTTTGATAGCTTGGCAGCTTGAATGTTCAAGGCTGAAAAAGGGTCGTTTCTAAAGGTGACTTATTGTTGGGTTGGCTACGGGAGGTTGGCTCCAAACAGGTGTAAACTCAGCTTTAGCATGCATCAGGTCTGCATTATACTGATTTGATACTTGGCCTTAGGTAGAGGCGTTGTACAGATGTCACCTCGATATACGGTTTGGTTACTTTGGTAGCTTTTTGGATGAGGTGGAGAGCAAAGTAACTCAACAAGTTGAACTGGGGAATGTACCGTTCTTTTGAGTTTTACTCTCCTTGGACAGCTCAACGAGCCATATGAGTAAGTCTCAGAGCTTGGGAGCACATGATTGGTCCGTGATTCCTATCAATAATGAATTCATTTTATATGATTTTAGTTGTTTTGACATAAGTTTTATAAATTATATTCACTTATAAATTAGGATTTCCTAAGTAGTTTGCTAGTTTTATTAGTTGTTTTAGGTTATGGAATCCTCTGGAATTTTCCTCTAATTTTCGCTAATCTTAGAGTATCTAAGAAATTATCCTTTGATTTAGATTATGAACTTCTTCATATTCAAATTTCACTTTTAAAGTCACCTCTAATTCCGCTTCTGAGTAAAGTCTTTAGTGTAGTATTCATTCAATAATTCTCTAAATTATCCTCTATATGTAACTAATTTGCTATAACCTAAGAATTTATTCACTTTTCCTCTAACTTTAGCTAGGAACAACACAAAGTAACACTTTATTCATCAATGTATATGTAATGCCCCAGAACTTAAGATACCACAACTCTACCATATGTCCCTAGCTTCTACTAACAAGTTAGGTGTTTAGAAACTAGCAACTTACCTAAGATCCATAGATTAATTACATAAAATCTACCAATTCACAATTAATAACCTTAAAATTACTACTGGAGTGGGATGTTGACCACTTAACTCCACAGTCAAAATAATAACATAATAAAAAATATCATCACTCCATAACTTAAATTACGAGAGAACTTTAAATCATAACATGGAGTCTTACAGCTCCAACAACAGTTAAACTACTAGATTTAGCAACAAGAGTCATAGGTGACTCCAAAACCACACAAGTCTTCGAAATAAGTAATTATGAAGGAAATAAATACAAATCCTTTAGTCCACCCCTACAACTAACTATGATGCCCTGGCTCCATCTTCATAATAATAATACTCTCCCTTCTCATCATAATATAGATAGTTAAATACATAATCTTTAACATAAACCGTATCATCTATCTCATAACCTGTCTTTGCAATTGAAAAATAATAATCCTCGTAGGGTGAGTCAAAGCTTAGTACAGGATACTATATACATGTGCTTGAAACACAAGTATCAATCAAATACACACACAAATACCTTTATCAAATGTAGTAAGCAACAGTCTTAATGTTTCATTTACGTCCACAACCATCATAGTCTTAGCGTCCTAAAACTTAGGGTTACTCACTACCCCTAATATGCGTTATCTATAGATACTACATAAGTATTGGTGTTGGGTACTCCTCGATACTCGAGTTCCATAAACCGACTTAGATCTACTTGGGTCATCAGTATGGGACTTCATAGAGAACAATGTCTCGTAAAGATCACCAGGTGTCTCACCAACACCACTAGACTCGACCAGTAAGTGGTTGAAGCTAAGCATAACTAGCAATACCATTAAGTCTAAGTTTCAATTAATTCGGTTTATATTCACTAACCTAACACATACATTCAACAATCACATATCCTGTACCTGGAACTCTTATTTCAAAATGATCCAACACCATGCATCCTTTAGTACTTGTTCAAGATATAAAAGCTAGCTTAAAATTTAGTAAATTCGCAACTTGATGCTTCTTTCTCCTTAACTCTACCCTCTACTCCATACTCTGAGCTTCTAAATCGCACTCTAATTTCATACGCATACACGTACATCACATGTCGTCGCATGGCCATAACTATACTTAGCCAATCACATATACTTTATGATGCCCATACATATAAATACGACGTATACTATACCTGAGACACACATACTCACACACGATACACATTAACCTACACCTCATACATACACTTATGATTCACATTGTGAACACTAATGCACACACCTTCGACTGCACAGACACACATGCAACCGCACATCATACATCACATACACCTACATAAGACACAGTATACATATATTGCACATCCCAACACCACTCAGCGATACCAACGAGATGTAATTTACATCATAATCGCATCATCACTACTACATTAACAATATCAAAACCTTCATTCTCAAAACTTAAAGGAACCCTAAAAGCATAAATTGGAAAAGGTAGAATGAAGATAGAAGGATGACTTACTTGATTACAGAAGAAAGATTGACTCTTGATGAATTCCTCTTTCAATGACATAAATCTTAATTAGGGATTTGGGGTTAAGATGAGTGTTGTAGGTTTTTTGGAAAATATTGTAAGTTTTTGTGAGAGGGAGTTATGGCAACTGTAAGGTACAGTTAAATGATTTAGCAATTAATGTAAATTTTACTTGGACTAAAATGCCCATAATATTAATATGTAATCACGTGCCATATCGATATTTGGATCTTTTCCCATGACAGTTTTGCCCTTCGCACTTAATATCAATTTACATGCCATACTAATGTTTAAATCTTTTCCTATGATAATTTTTCCCCTAATACTTGATATCTAATTACATGCTATACTAAGGACTAGATATAAAAATTACTTATTTTCTTTAATTCCCTTAAATTAATTAATTTATTATTTTTATTTTTAACTTTGGGTTTTACGGTATAGCTTCCTTACTTCCCAAATTCCTCCGTTAACATATCACCTGTAATATCCCATAATTTCAACCTACTAACTTTCGAATAGTTCATATCCTTAATAGAGAAATATATACTTATAAGTTAGATCAATAGGTATAAAACGATTTATACTAACGTTACTAGTGACCACAAAAATATGGACATTGGCAATAGAATAATGAATATAATGATATTATTAGTGACACGAGATAATATGTAAAAGTAATTGAATTCGTATAAACCTAATTGACTAGATATCTTCTCTTTGTTCAATTGATTGGAAGTATTCATGAGTATTGAAATATCGAAATTACACCTAGATTTAGATATACAATTATATAAATTAATAATGAATTGATTGAAAAGTTTAGTGCTTGGGATACACTCTAAAAATTATTATTTATAATGTCTTCGGAATTAAGTTAAGTTTCCATGACTAAGTAATAAAAAAATAGGTAATTAAAAGAAGTAACTATATATCTTTAATATTTTAAATTAAGCTCATTTATATATGATTTTTTTAGAAGTATTAAGTTTGTCGAGTTTAATCGCTATAACGTAGAGTTTAGTAATTTTAGATATATCTTAAAATAAATCTTTTAGAACCAACTACGTGATCATAATGATAAATATTAGTAAGTCAAATGTTATATAAGATGTATATAAATAAGTATAAAAAAATTAATATAACTATATATTATATGTTTCTAATATTTTTATTGATAATTACGTTAAAACTCACCCGAAATAACAACATATAAGAGAAAAATAATTGCGATTATAAATTATTTTTTATTGATAATGTTAGCGGTGAAAAGAAAGAATATTCTTTGAATATTGTAAAAATTAGGATAGGTATTGAATAAAATATAATAAATTTACTATAATATCTTTAAAAAAATATTTAATATTCTATCTACCTTAGTTAGGCGGTGAAATTGTAGCCTACATATGGTTTTATGCCATTTACGAGGAGCTAGAAATAGAGAAAGAGAGATGGGGCGAAGAGAAGAGAGAGAGAGAGAGAGGAAGAGGGGAAGAGAGAGAGAAGGGGGGAAAGGAGAGATAGAGAGAAAGGACGAGAGAAATTGAGGATACAGAGGGAAAAAATGAAAGAAAAGAGAAGGAAAAAAAAAAGAAAGAAAAAAAGAAGAAGAGAAGAAGAAGAAGAAGAGAAGAGAATTAAAAGATTTAAATTTTTAGATGTTCAATATTTTCAGGTAACCTTATTTCTATAATTATAAGTGTTGTTTTTTAATTAATATTTAATAGTTATAGAAAAGACATATCTATAGTCTTATTATTTTCCTAAATAAAGTATTTTATCCGTATCATTTCATTCTTTTCGAATTTTAAACTTATAATACTAATAATTATAAGATTTGTATATTATTAGCACCGATTCTCAAAATGAGTGAATCTCTAGTAATAATCCTTTATTAGAGTTGTTAAAATTGAACTTTATATTTTTAGAATTTTAATATCATTACTTCCATAAAATTTGAGTATATATGGTTTATTATATTTTGTTATAAAATTGTGTGAAAATATATTTTCATTACATAATACTATATCAATATGATATTAGTTACTATACAACTTTATTTATATACTAGGATTAGAAACATCCTTTAGAAATAATTTTTTAAATGAAATACGTATCACGTATAGTCAAGTTTATACAAACTCTATAACACTAACCTTATTAAAATTGAATCGCCTTAGGTAATAAAACATATGTTTTTTATAATATTACAGAAAATATTGTCCTACGATGATCTTTTCATAATTAAAATGTAATATAAATAATAGTAAGTATGTTTTAATACAATTGAAATGATATAATATAGGTGGTAGTATAACTACATATATTAGATATTATTAAGTAAATTGCTATAACATATAGAATAAAATAAAATACTTAAAATAAATATATGTATATATATAATGTGTGTATATATAAATATATATATATATATATATATAGACGAAACTCTATTGAATAACTACATAAATAATATCTTAACTAAATACTAGATAAAATCTTAACGTTTTCGTAAATCTTACAAAAATTGAATATGAACTTTGATATATATAGGATTTCCATGTAAGTTAAGCCCTGATGTCTTAAATTTGTAGGAGTGAGCTTCAATACAAGTAAGTGGGATCAATGCTTCACAGCATTCTAGGGTATTGTTTCAAAATATCTAAAGATTTTGGTATATATTTGCTTGTAATTGTAGTTAGCTATTTATGTGTATGTATGTAATACTTGTGGTTGAGTTTCGATTTGTTATAATGGGAGTTGACCTTTATGTTATGGTTATTTTACGAAAATTATTATACTTAAATTATTTGAGCTTGGTTGATCATCCTAAAAATGAACTAACATAAACTCAGCTTAATATCTAACCTGATATGCATTACAACTTACTAGAGGTAACGGCTAAAATTCTTGGGCCAAACATGAACTTCCTTCAATGAGAATAGCTAAAATGGTTATTTCCCCTCTCTTAGCTAAATTAAGTGATAGGAGAGGAGGCTATAATAAAGTTGAGGACCATGGTTCAAAGGTGGTTACGGGAAGAGGGTATTCTTCATTGTATAAGCTTCGATTAGGTTTCAATTCACGAGTGTGTGATCATTAAGCTCCTCAATTAAGATTAGAGTGGACATAATTTCTTTAATTTTACGACGGACCAGATAACGTTGTATAATGGCATTTACTTGTATACGTACTATATCTAACTAACTTAGTTGAGAACCTTATTGGTAATGTATTGAATGCATACTTTTGTCTTCGCCTTACTTACTGAGTAAGTTGTCACTCATTCCTCTATTATTTGTTTTATAGGTTCTAAATGGATTACAATTGCCTATCCAAAACCAAAGCATTAGCAAACTGGGATAGGAAGTGAGGCATAACAAGGAATGGCTGGTTATTGTCCTTAGTATTAACTTTCTTAACTTTTAAGAAAAACTATATATAACTCATCAAGGGACTTAGTAGTTTTCAATATTTTAAGTCTGTATATGAAATAATATGTATCTATAGGATTTACTATCACTCTTTTGCAAGGTCAAATTTCAAGTTTATGGTAAATAAATTTGTTCAAAAGATTATTTGATAAGTTTATGACATAGGTATCGAATTGGATGCTTCAAAATGGTAGAGTCAAGTACGCTTAGTGTAATCTAGGTCTAAGATAGTAATTGTAAAGTTAATTTTTATCTTAGAATAGTTTATATGGTGAGATTGTTACAACTTCACCTTTTCAGGGCATGATATCACCCTTCATCAATTCTTCAATTTATATATTATCAAACTACTCATATAAGGCAAAATCTTGACTTCTTATAATGTGTGACATTAAAACTCAATCTAACAATTGTAACACGTTATAAATACATCACTAAATGACCAAACTCAGAATTTAAGTGTGGTTTTTTAGAAAAATATACTAATTTTCATTGAAAAATAATTTCATTCACAATTTGAAGCTCAAAAATCCAAAAATCCAATAAAAATATAAAAAAAATAGTTTTGTGAAAAATATTTTCATAGAAATTTAATATAAGTATGTGGAAGTTTACAAAAAAATTTTAAGGTTGAAACTACATCCTTAAACTAATTTATTTCAATATCAAGAATAGTTTGGTTTAATCGATTTCTTAAGGACATAAATTATAACTACAAAATATATGTAAAATAATATTTTTTTAATATTCTACACATAAAAATGCGTAGGAATACATTTTTGGAGAATTTTCTGGATATTTTTAATATTTTTACTAATTTATCAAAAATTAGACTCAAATTGGACTCTCATTGAAAATTTCTACTCCAGCCACCTATGACGACCGCAACCTTGTTGGCAGGGCTAGGTGTTAGCTCCTCTGTTAGTTGGTGAGGGCAGTTGGTTCCCACTAACCCCTTAAACCCTCGAACTCCTTTAAACTCTAAATTACACCCAATTTTTGTATACTTTTCTAAATTTGCTTCTTCAATTAACCTTAATTTTTCCATATCTCCAATTGCATGTAGATTGTTGCTGAGAGCTTTGTGGAAGTTTTTAGAGCATTTAGAAGTGTTAGAATGATTTTTCTCTCTCTCTCTCTCTCCTCATGAAAATCACTTTATATACTAATTTAATTTTCATGTTAAACTTGATTTATTCACTAAGACCTAGCCTAAGATGTTTTTTGAACTTGTCTAAGCAATTCCCAACCGTCCCATGCTAATTAATCATTTTTATTAATTTTCTTAACTCATTTTACCTTAATATGTGATTAATCAGGTATTTTAGTTAAATATAGGTACATATTTATACAAAAAAATTGCACTTAGTGTATACATGTATATATTCTATATGTTATTTTATGTCACTTAATAATTTTATTATATATATAATTTATCTCTACAAGTTTAGTAATTATTGATACCTATTCTATGTGATTATATTAAATATTTAGTAATATAGTAAAATTATAATATTTTAGTTATTTTATTATATTTTTGAGATTCAAGTCCACGAAGTCTCATTAACTAATATTTTAAGTCCCCTCGTAAATTTCTAAATTAGTTAAGTTAGTTTCACCTGCTTGATACCTAATCGTAAAAGTATAGGCTTTACAATAGTGATCTTTACTTTCAAATTCCATACATCTATCCTACATGTAGTTGTTATTACTTATTTTCTCAGTTTAAACAAAGAGCTATATTAGAAATTCATAGGAAAAAAACGTTATACTACAGTATTATTACTAAAACTTTTTTAATATTCCTTTTCTATCAACTTTTGATTTTCCATGACCCTATTTTCTTTTCCTTTATAATCTCAATTGGGAAAAAGGTTCCTCCATGACTCACTTAGTGCAGGCGAACAATTGAAAGTACAACAAATAAAAAGACAAACTTTTAAGGCACTACAGTAGACACCCCATATAGTAGACATAGGCACCCATATGTTAAGGTGATGAGAAAGATCTCCATGATAACTAAAAGCTCCAACCGCAGAACTTCCGACCGCCTGGTATGGGAGCTGAGTGTTCAACTAACGCAAACCCGGGCAACCAATCCTCCAATACTCATATGCAAATGTGATAAAAAAGACTATCTTTCAATATCAACATGGGTATAAAAGTATGTAGACCATTGATCTGCTTATTTTTAACAACACCTTCTATTAAGGATGTGATATATAAAAATAATGAAATCTTACAATTTTTCATATGGTCTACTATTTCTACATATCACAATATCAATGAAAGGTATTGTTAAGATGATAGACTAATTGCTTTGTCAATATAACGACCCTTTTTTGTCTCTCATAGGAAGGAGAAAGTCTTATGGTGCCTATAGTCTCTTTATTGATTGTGGGTATTCACAGAATACTAGTTAAGGATATTAAGAATGAAATTGTTATATTTTTCATAATATACATATTTAAAAGTAAGTGTACGAAAAAGGAAAGAGTTTATTTATTTGCTATCTTAACTAGGGTGTGTCATGGTACCCGTGAGCATATAATATATATATATATATGTAAATATTATAATAATATATATTATTATAATACATATATTGTGTAAAAATGCAAAATTAGTTCTAAACACTTGGACAACTTTTCTTTCTAAGCACTTAACTTTTATATTTCTTCTATTCAAATTCTCATTGTTTTGAGAATTTTATATTCGGGTCCTTTTGTTATCTCCTCCATTAATATATGATATGTTTGATTAAAAAATCATATACTTCAAATTATTATTTGGGAATTCTACACAAAGTTTTTCGTTTTTTTTTTTTTGTTTTTAATGACAATTTGGTACTTTTATGATTTATTCTTTTAAACTGAGGATGTTGACTATATTTCCCCAGGATTTTTCCTAACTCCATCAGCTAATTCTCTATATAATTCTAGCTTGAAGCCTATAAGAACAAACGAAACGTTATTAGAATATGAAAAAAGATCACATTACATAACAGTGATAACAATGCATGAATATCTTGATCCGTCCCATGACCATCCTTATTTGCAACCATGCACTAACTTTCAATTCTCTAGTATACAGTGTATATCCAATTTGAATGTGCTCCATGGCACAAACAAATCATGCTAGTATATCAAATCAAGCACTTTGATATCAAGTTGTGATAACAGTCTTTGCCCTTAGGGTTGGACCATTTCACGTGGGAGCACTTCTCCAATAGGCAGAATGTGACAAAGCCCAAGTTCTACTTGCATTTCAATTGCCACCATGCGAATGCAATTTCTCCAATCAGGAGATGGCAGCTTGTAACCCATGAAACAACATGGTTACAGGTATATGATGCTTGATTAGTTGTGCGCAGAATCGACAATTAAAGTATGAAAAAGCATTCCTTTCAATTTGTGCATCATGTATTTTGTATACTAGTCAATGGCACAATGCCCCTCGAATAATCCTCAATCATTTTTATCAATTTGTTGGATGAAAATCTTCCTTCGTTCGATTGGTCAGAATGGCCAAAATGAAAATAAAAATGTCGCATTATTGCATTATATTCATTAGTGATGTTTCTTTGATGAGCATTATTAGAGTTTGACATATTATCTTAATATTATATAAAGATCACACATATGACATATTACATAGTAATTTCAGATAAATTTCGGGGTGAAAAACCTAGGAGGTATAAGGTTGGAACTCATTTCCGATATGCTCAAGGCTGGAAGTATAGGTTCTTAAGATTTAGAAGTATAACCTATCTTACCACTTCTTAGAATCACCCTTGAAACATCCACCACGTAATTGTAACATTTCCCCCACCCCTTCCTTACTTCTTTTATTTAAATTATTATGAGCACTCCGAGATCATGATATTGACATCGGAAGCTTTTGAATATTAATTATAAACAATGCAAACATAATGATTTCAATAAAAATACATGTAATATTAACAAAACATAACATATATATATATATATTAATCAACTATCAACTTAAATTAAAGATGTGATATAAATTTAGTTGCTTCACTAGATGCTAGCTAAAATTACAGATTATAAGTGTCTTGCTTAGATTTTCCAGTATATGGTAGCCTATATACATTGAAAAGTTTTAGTGTACCCTACAACGTAGAACCTATAATATAAACATTAAAGGTTTTAGGTATGTATCAAGATGTGTATCGGGTCATCTCATGAATGGGAAATATAAGTTCTCAAAATTTAATACCGTTTCCTACCTTGTAACATATTTTACTCACTTTGAAACCTACCAAATCATGTGGGTTTAATATATATATATATTGATGATGATGATGATCATGATGTGCATTAAACAAAAAAAAAGAGAGGAAAAAATAGATAAAATCGTTATAGTTTATTGATATGAATATCAATCTTCTAGGAATAAGCCTAAGAGTGTAAATAAATCAAGTCGGTTAGTAAACTATTTAAATTTTATTTGAACTTGATTCATAGACAATGGAGTCAAGCTCGGCTGCAAATCTAGTCGAGCTCGTAGAGCTTAACAATGTTAAGCTCGTCAAGCTCACAAGTCTAATTGAGTTCAGTATAACTTTTAGTTTATTTTTATTTTTTAGTTAAGTGATTCCAAAGTTATTTATGAAAAATCTATAAAAATTCAAGCTTTGTTGAGCTAATTGATCAAACTCGAGTTGAGCTCCAGTTTCGAGGTTTTAAGTTAAGCTCAAGTTTGAGCTCAATATTGTAGTGGTTCAAACTCAGCTTGATTGTATCTTTGAATGGATCAAGTTCAAGCATCCCATCTCTAAGTTTTAATATATGATATTGTTGGAATGAAAAAAAGAAAGAAAAAAAAAGAGGGACCTCGAAAGAAACCAATCAACACGATTTGTTACACTTACTAAGACATAGTAATAATGTCGCAATTGGCAAACAAGGTGGACCGACAAGCTAAACACTAGCCCTTTGCGTGGACGTAAGATGTGGTTCCCATTTGATCACACGACCGTTGAAGTTGACGTCTGACTCAAGCATCCCCAAAGCACCTAACGTCCTGTTTGCAACCTGTAAGGATCATAAAGCACTGACTAGGATCAAAAAAAGCGAAAGATGTTAAAGAGCAAGGATTACCCCAGCAAGAGCTAAAAAGATTCAGTGGTGAGTAGAAAACACTTGTGATGTTATTGCCACCAAGCAAGGCGGGCCCTCCTCCAAAAGTTCAGAATCATATCAATTTCCAATTGTCTCTGCTCCCCATTGCTACTACGAAATCTGCCATCGGACCCATCAACCAATACCCGACATATAATAGGTTTCCCCCAAAAAAAAAAAAAAAAAAAAAAAAAAAAAAAAAAAAAAAAAAAAAAAAAAAAAAAAAAAAAAAAAAAAAAAAAAAAAAAAAAAAAAAAAAAAAAAAAAAAAAAAAAAAAAAAAAAAAAAAAAAAAAAAAAAAAAAAAAAAAAAAAAAAAAAAAAAAAAAAAAAAAAAAAAAAAAAAAAAAAAAAAAAAAAAAAAAAAAAAAAAAAAAAAAAAAAAAAAAAAAAAAAAAAAAAAAAAAAAAAAAAAAAAAAAAAAAAAAAAAAAAAAAAAAAAAAAAAAAAAAAAAAAAAAAAAAAAAAAAAAAAAAAAAAAAAAAAAAAAAAAAAAAAAAAAAAAAAAAAAAAAAAAAAAAAAAAAAAAAAAAAAAAAAAAAAAAAAAAAAAAAAAAAAAAAAAAAAAAAAAAAAAAAAAAAAAAAAAAAAAAAAAAAAAAAAAAAAAAAAAAAAAAAAAAAAAAAAAAAAAAAAAAAAAAAAAAAAAAAAAAAAAAAAAAAAAAAAAAAAAAAAAAAAAAAAAAAAAAAAAAAAAAAAAAAAAAAAAAAAAAAAAAAAAAAAAAAAAAAAAAAAAAAAAAAGTGCAAAGTAAACTTTGAAATCTTTTGGAATTTTTACAATTCAATCTTTTTTTTTTTTTCCTTTTACCTTTAGGCAATAACATGTGCTTATTATATGGTATTTTCACTAATATTTATCATGAATAGAATGTCATTAAATTTGAGTTGCTCTTTTTTTTTCCCCTTCTTCTTTAACTTGCAATGGTTAAATAGATAACTATAAAAAACTTCTTACTTGTAAATTTTTTTCTTTCTTTTTACGTCCCACTAAACCTTCTCCCTTTCTTGTTCTCCTTTTGCATCTGTTGTCGATTACTTCAATAGCTTTGCCAAACCTACATCACATGCAATTGGCTTTGACATCATTCTCTACCACTGCCATCTCTATTGAGTCACATTGTATTGGATATATTAAAAATTTTCAAACCCATGATTTTATCTAAAATCATTAAAAGATATGTGAAATCGAAACGTAAAATCGAAATATAAAAACTTAAGTATTTATAACCTATGTAGAATAGTTTTTAAAAAACCATATATATACTTATAATAGTTATAAAAAAAATTCAAAATACATGAAAGAAATAAAAATATCATGTTCTTTTTCAATAAAAAGATTCTTGACTGTAATTTAATACGTATAGAAGAAGGATAAGTAGAGTCAAAGATAAATAATTTTTTTTTCTATCATTTCTCTTTAAAAGAGTGATAAATTGAATAAACCCAAATATTTTAACACATTTTAAGTTATTGATGATACAAACTTAAGTATATAGTTCTCATAAATTTTGCTATTAAAGTTAGAACTTAAATGAAGGTTATGAACATCGAATAAAGGAGTAGATGGAGAGAGAGAAAAGAAAAAAATTGGAATAATATAAGGAAGTTAATTTAATGTTCTAATAGCCAATGGAAAGTAGAAGTCTTGATGTATTATTTTATTTTTAGTCCATTCAACTTACATATTTAGAAATAGTAAACTCGATTAAAACATAATCTTTTACTAAGTTTAACATATAGAATCAGTAAAAAATGTTAGTTTGTACATAAAAACAATTTTATACTTGGATTTACTTGAAAAAACCTTATAAAATTGTAAACTTGTAGAATTGCATTACTATAATCACAATTTTGACAACTATGATTATATAAACTATTTGCAAACTATTGATAGTCTTAGTGGTAATTGTCAATAGTGAGCCCCCTACTTTGAAAAAAACTAGTGTTATAACCTTGTCGTTGATGGCCTTAGTGTAGTTGCTAACAGAAAGTCCCCTACTTTGAAAGAGGGGAAAAAAGAAAAAACCTAGGCTTACAATTGCATTGTAAATAGCCTTAATGGTAACAACAACTTTTGTAGTTGTTGTCTACAGTGGATCCTAAGTACGGGAGGATATGGTGTTGATTACATTAGCACATCCATCCATCACCATTCTCCATATTTCTTTGAAATGTGAGCATAAAAAGGCAGTAAATGTCTACTTATAAGTTTATAAGACAAATTCAATATATATGTAACTTCTAAATAATCTATAAAACAAAATTGATTATTGTATTGTAGTTATAATAAAACTATTGTTGATGCATGAGGATGCCACCAAGTGATATGGTGATGCACTTTCTTAATGTGATGATACAACCTTTCTGTGCAAATAAATAAATAAAAATAACTGTCAGTAAGTTCACAGAATACTTCATGTACATAATTTTCCAAAGTAAGTGTAAACCCCTCTCCAATGGTCATTGTCTTCAACTATAATTCAATGACTTGCATAACTAATTTGGCTAATTAATGGTCAATAAGCCCAACATCATTTAATCGACTACTATAGGTGTTAGGATCTGTTAATACATGTTACATGCGTATACAGCATTTGGCATTTCATGTGATAAGGATGAGTGATTCTCTTTGAATAGTTCTTGATACCAATGTTAAGGCAACCTAACATGCTCTTATGCTACTAAAATAGGTAATATAGCAGTAGCTTCATAGAGTACAAGCTCTTTGAGTTATTTTGTAGCTGAATGCTAAAGGAAGTCTCCTTATAAGAGGAACTAGTAGGCATTTATAAGGAAAAATAGTCTTAGAATATTTTGATAATTAACGTTTCTAATGAACTGGGTCATGCCTATAGTAGAAGTGAGCTTTAGAAGTAGAGATTTGGGCCTAAGAGTTTAAAGGCGTCTTAGTTGTAAAACTCCTTAAATACTAGATAATGGAACTTCAATTATTGAGACTCCTTTTGATGTAGTGGCTTTAAGTATATTGGAACTCCAAAGTTAAACATGCTTAAATTAGATTAATCTTGAGATAGTTGACTTCCTAAAAAGCTGTTACACTATGGGATAAAATCGTACAGTGTTTAATGCTAAAGCAGACAATATATTGATGGAGAAATTCTAGTTGAGTCGTTTCAAGGGTGGTATCAAAGCAATCCATACCAGCTAGAAGGCAAAGTCCCTACCTAGTTATAGTCTTACACTTATATAATGAAATTAATGAAGGGAATGGACTGTAAAACCCTTTAAATGCTAGGTGATGGGACTCTAATAATTAAGACGTCTTTTGGTATTGTAGGTTTAAATACGCAAGAACTCCAAAGTTAAGTGTGTTAAGTTATCCTATGATGGGTGACTTGTTGAGAAGTTATTGCACTAGGGGAAAAAATCATACAGTATTCCATGTCAAAGTAAACAATATCTTAGTGGGAAGAATTCTGATCGGGTCGTTATATTAGTGAATATAAGTTAAGCTTAAGAGTTTATGAGGAATTTTGATTAATACTTGAGTCATATTGAGAAAAGCTATGACTTGATAAACTAATCCTAATAATCCCTGTTCTTAGCTACTAATCCATAACTTTTTAGATCATTCCACAGTTGACCCAATTATACAAATCTTATCACTTATTTAAATTATTAGCAATTCTTATAAACTCTGCAAATTTAACCATTTGAGTGGAAGATTAAGCTCGAATATTGTAAATCACTTTAGGAGTTGATAAAGTTGAGTAGGATAAAAATTTTATTAAGTTATAAATTTAAATATATTATAAGTAATAAAAACCTTAACATTTTAATCGAAACCTAAATTTCGTACAAAAACTCTAAATCCTATATACGCGTAAATGCCTAAAATTAAACTCAAATCTGACTAAAACTCTAAAATTACAATTTTAAGCTTATAAAATGGAATATAACTTAATAATAATATAACCATAGTCAATTGTAATTATCAACTAAATCGTGTATAAATCCTAACGAAAACATTGAATTAACTTGTAAATATTGTAAACGTAACAAGTACTAATTAAGTTAATAAATTTTCATAAAATCCTAAAATTAATTTATAAATATTAATTTTATGATTTTTGTATTTGGAAAAATTACATATATTTATTTTCTTTTTCTTTTTCTTTCTTTTTCTTTTCTTTTTTTTTCCCCTCCTTCCCATTTCTTCTTGTTGCTACATTTTCCCTCTAGTAGCCCACATTTTTTTCACTTTTCTTTTCATCCTTCAGGTGTTAACTTATGTACATAACACCAAATGAAATGATTACATGGTCTTATCTTAATTAATGCATAGATTTGGTTACTTGCTTTTGTTCTTTTTTTTTTTTTTTTTGTTTTCTCTTGCCATTTTCTATATGTTTGGGAAACTTGGAAGCACACTAAATCAAAAAAGAAAAATGAGAAAAAAACCAAAGCAAAGTAAAGCAAATAACACACACACAATTCAACAAATACTAAGAAGAACAAGAAGAAATTAAGGGGAGTTAAATAAATTATTTTACTAAAGAATTGAGGTGAATTATTTAATCATTTTTGTATATATGTATATATACTCTATAATATGTACATGTATATTTAGTATATTTTTTTATGTATGTATGCACAAACATATATGTATACTATACATAGTATAAAGTATGTACATTTTTGTGTATATAATATATATACTATGGATTTCCTTATGTATATGTATGCACACATGACTAAGTATATATATATGTACATAGTATTTTTCTTTCTAAGGATACATATGTATGCATAAATGGGTATATATATGTATATGTACTTAGTATTTATTTTTATTATATGATGTATAGATGTAAATATACATATATGATATATATACATGTAGTATGTATTTTTGTATTTATGTACATATATATGTTATTTCTTTATGTATATATATAGATATATGTGGGCGTGATTATTTATATGTATCTAAATACATAGTATTTTATATTATATGATATATATAGGTATACGTATATAATAGTAGGTATATGCAAGTATATTTATACTTAGTATTTTCATATTATAAAAATTTTCTATATATATATATATATATATATAAGTGCTGGATGTGATATGTATATATAATACTATAATTGTATTTAGTATTTTTGTACTTATATACATGTATATAATACAACCATATATGTATATATGTATATAAAGTATAAATATGTGTATATTATACTTGTACATAATGTATAATTAAGATTAAGATAATTTAATACATAAGTATATTATAAGTATAAATGTACGTAAATGAATAGTACCATATATGTAGAAAATACAAGTATATTTAAATAGTATATATAATATACTATAATATTAATTTAATAAATAAAGTAAGTTAAGATATATATATAAGTGTATCATAATTTAGGAAAAAGTAGAATAAATAAGTAAATTAGAAAATTTAATAAAATGTAGTAATAAATAATAATATATAATTATATCGTAAAATACAAAGAAATAAGAAAATAATAGAAAATTATGAAAAATGCATAAGTGTGATACGTGGCACTCCCATGTGTTGCCATGTTATCACTTATATATAAATTAAGTAATTTTCGTAATTAATAATAATAATTAATTAATTATAAAAATGATAAAGTAGAAAAATTTAAATTAATAAATCTTAAATCTCAAAAATAAGTAATTATAGTAAAATATACCCAAAATAAGAAAATTACAAAAATATATGATATAAACAATTATTAAATCATAATTATACTAAGAAAGGCTTAATTTGATATTTTATAACTTTTTAAGTTAAAATAATGAAATTGTGATATTTTTATCACAGTCAAAACTGCAGGTTACAACATTCAAAACGGATCCTGCTATGAGAAAGTATGTTTGAAAATGATCGAAATGAACTATAAGTTTATAAAGATCTAAGTTAAATAGAAAAAGTTATACGCTATTAACGAAAAAGCTCAAACTGAGCATTTCATAAGAATAGATCGCTAATTTAAGTAATTAATACCAAATATATGAATAGCTTAGTTATTCTACTTAGATACTCATTACCTTTCATATTCTCTAAATGTTAAGTGATCTTGATGTGAATACCGACTTACCAAGTGGACTATTATGATCGATGATAGACTTAATGATCAAGAGAGTACTCTTGATGACTTCATACTTGCTTTGTGCTTATAGTTAGTGCATGTAAATTAAATATTAATAACTTGATACATGAGGTTTAGGTTATGCATGTGTTTGATATTGATTGATTACTGTGCAAAATATTGTTAAATGTGATGATTGAAGATTTGATTATATGATTGATTGTTGCATAATTTGAATGATTTATTAGTAATGTTTGATCACCTCTTAAATTGACTTAATTATATTCAACTCAACTAAAATGGATTATGCATAAGCATGAACATTGCATATAATGTTCCGGCTATCACCTCACGCAATTAGTAATGAAGGGCCTTGTAGGGATAGATTCCCACATGATTTGATTAATACAGTGCAAGAGTATTAATATAACAAGACCCTATTCTTGGCTCGTGGGTTTTACTAGCGTCGGAGATGTTAACCTTGGATGGCTGGGGGTTATGTCTAAAGACTGCTGTTGTAGGGTATGAGTATAGATTGTAAGAGTCATCTCACCGCTAGACTTGGGGATTTGTATACTACTGACTGTTAGGAATAGAAACCTATTTCGTGAAATAGGAAATATCTATATATATTTTTATATGGTTAAAAACTGGAACCCGGTTATGATTGGTGCCGATGTATCTCCAACTTTTACTTTGGAGAGCGTTAAATCTGATGTTGTATGTAATAGCGGTTAACTGCATATATATTGTTTGGTATACTGCTTGTTTGTGCATTCATATGTTTGTTAATAAACCGTTTGATAACTTGCTTACTAGTATAGTATGATGGATAACTCATAGAGCTCTTGTAGCTTACTCCATAATAGTTTTCTTTTGCAGGTTGATAAATAATCGGGCATGAGTTAAGAGCTGAGTGTTGAGTACCAGCGTCGAGATACATAGAAGTTAAAATCTAAAAACAAACTATATATTTTGCTTGAATTATATGTTATAACTTGCGTATGTTTAAGTTTTTGAACTTTACTATCTTATCTTAGTATTTGGTAGGGGATATCGATTCTCTATGGTTCTAGTGGATTATGGAATATCGGATATCCATAGTCACTTATATGTTATATTAAGTTAATTAAATTAAAAATCAAAAACTTAAGTGATTAATTGTTTAGAATCTTGCAATCTTTAACTTGCAAAGCGATTTTCAGATCATTGGTGCAAACATAATATGAAAATTTTAAGCAATCTTACTAGCCTCCCTCTTAGGGTCATGACAATTCTGGCAAAAGGAAATTTAGTAGGCTTGGTCTATTTGATTGGGGTAAGGGGTACGTCTATTCCACTTGTCAAATTTCTTAGTGGTTAACCTACTATCTATCTACTTCTTTTCCTTAAGAAAATTACTAAAATGTAGACGTAAAGATTTGTCGATGCATATTTATGTATGTACATATGCTTGTCTTTCTCATGACAAGGATTGGTGATCCACTTTGAACAGTTTTTAACATTATGTAAGAAATGGATATAGATTAGATAGGAGAAAAAGGTAGTTTCGATAGGCTCTTGTACTCTTGTACAGGTGATAAAGAGGAAGCTTGACAGAGTTTGAGTTCTTTGAGCGATTTTTCGACTAAATGCTAAATAAGATTCCTTGATGAGAGAGTAATAGGTATTTATAAGGAGAAGAGGTGAATGACTACCATTAGATTACTTTAATAATTAATAGTCCATAATGATTGAGTTATGCCTGTTGTAAAAGTGAATTTGGGAACTAGTTTAATAGGCATTAAAGTTCAATTCGAATGAGTCGTGCTCTAAGTTACAAACTAAAACACTTTAGATTACTCCAAATTGAGCTTTATTATATGAATCTTATTACTTATCTAAATAATTAGTTATTATTACAATAGGAATTCTATTAGGTTTAGCTTAATTACTACATAGCAATATCAATCCACCCCTCTAATCATTATTATTCAACTATAAGTTAATATCCTCATATAGTTAATTTGGCAAAAAATTAATTGTTTGCCAATTCTAGTAAAAACCTATGAATTGCTAGCCTTAAATTTATTGGAAATGAGAATAATAATTTCTTATTTGAAACAATGAAAATCATTTTTCTATTTTCCATTGATATTCTTTATAATAACTAATCACTTTTTTCAACTATCAGCTATGTCCTTCCTTTACAATAACTTGTTGCCAAAAGTTATGAAGAATCGACACTTTTTGAGATTATTATAATAAAATAACTCTAGAATAATGATTATAATAAGTATCGAGAAATACTTAATGTGAAATAAAGACACCCTAACGGCATGTTTAATTCATGGAAAGGAATAGTACGGGAATGAAATTGCAATTACGAAGGAATGGAATAGATGGGTAATAAGAGATTAATAGCCAATTATTGTGTGTACTAAAAGGTAGCAGAAATAGCAAAAACTGTTTACTTGCAAGAATTCAATGAGGAATACACAATGAATAGAAGGTGAAATTCCAAAAATACCCTTAGGTAAATAAAAAAAATATAGAACATGAGTTAGAAATAAAACCTTAAATTAGTAAAAAGAAAACCCCATCCCATCTTCTTTATTCCTAATTATTGTACGAAGCCCTCACTATGAACAATCCAACACCATCCATAGCCGATTGTAGTGACGCATAACCTATATCTTAGATGCTCCCCCATTGCACTTCACAAAGGAGCCCTAATCGATAGAACTTTTACGTTGAAGCCCTAATAGAAAATCACCCAACCTGAAATGAAGACTGTATCAGAAGAGTAAAGTTAACTTGATGATGTTTGCTCAAAAGAAAAGCAGAACATTCATCCTATGGTTTTCTTTTTCGGAATAAAAGACGTTAGGATGAGACAAATATTCAATTTTTAGTATTAGAAGGCAAACTAGTGTGTGAAAATTGTTGGATAGACAAATAAATGCGAAAGCTGGAATTAGTTTTGCATTTAAAAATTTTTAGAAAAAAAAAAAGAAAAAGGTTCATATTTACTTTGTTTCTTATTTGTTCCTATTCCATACCTATGATAAAGGACCCATGAACTACTGTAATATGAACTTCATCTGCGAAAAGAAGAAAATAATAAAATAGAGCACATTTTCAAAGCGATTTTAGCAGTTTCTTTTTCCTTCGAGGTTGTTGAGGATAGTAACGATTGGTGTAGGTTTCGGTGTACAACTTCGAAGCCTTCATTTGTTTGGTGAAACTCAATGAACGCTACTTTGTAGCGAAATGGGGAAACCCTAGATTGATGTTCACAGTGGCTGTGATGAGTAGTCAAAATGCTTGTTTGTTGATTATTATATATGGGGTAGAAGTTGTACTTTATGAATTGTATAGAGGGCATTTGTAGAAAAAATCAGATGATAGGTTTAGAGAATATAGATTCTTCACATTTAATAATGAGTCTCAATTCCCACTTTTCATAAACTATAGCATTTCGAGGAATCCTCATTCTATGGAGCCTAGCCACAACTAAACAAGGAAATGTGGGGTTGGTTAGGAAATAGAGGGGGAATAGCAATTCCATTCCCCCCTACTGAACATGCTGTAAAAGTTGAGGGATAAAGTGAGATTTTAGCTTGTTAGATTGGACGGATAGCAACAATGGATATGTAACCCTCTTATCTTTCTTATTGATCTAAATGATGATCCTTTTTCACCAAAAAGGATTTCAAATTAAAGTTTCCCTTACATGTAATAGTATGCTTACATATCATATGAATTAATTGATGGTGAATAAGAGTAGACAAAAAAAAAAAAAAAAAAAACCAATCAAACCCAATCCAAAAAGCAAAATCAATAAAAATTTACCTTAAAATATGCTTCCTTTTTTCTATTTTGGTTTTTAGAACTTTAATTAAAACCAAATTGAAAAATCTACGTTTGGTTTGGAAGAGTGAATCAAACTAAATTGTTTTAATAAACAAAATGATATTTTACTAGTGATATGTTATAATATTTAAAAGAAATTGAAGATTGTACTTATTAAAATGTGTAACAAGTAATTTGTGTCACATCGAGGTATTGTCCACTTTGACTTAGCTCATTGCATTGTTTTGTTCTTAGCGTAGTTACTTCCCAATAAACCATCCATTATTCTTCCCTAAGCATGCTTAGCCTTAAAGTTCCAATAAACTCTGAACCATCACACCAAAAGACGTATTAATTAATAGAGTTTGCCTTCCCCCTTCTTCTTTAGGGAACTAATATCCTTGTTAGTTTTGTTACATAGTTCAAAACTATACAAGGTAGGGATGACTTTATAGGTGCTCCCACACAAGCTCAAGAAGATCCCCATGCTATGGCACTTTACCTTATGCAGTGAATTGTTCTGATATAACTTTGCTATGACCTATTTGGAACTCATCACATAGAGGTATTGTTTGTTGTGATGTGGTACACTACATAATTTTGTCCTTTAGTTTAGTTGCTTCTTAAGAGGTCATTTGTAAAACCTAGTAAAAAAAAAAAAGAAAAAGAAAGGAAAAGGGTTATATAACAACAACAACAACAATAATGTTAGAAATTTAAAATAAGGGAAGGAATAAGATAATTGAATAAAGACTTAGAGACATTGGTCTGGCAACTAAATAAATATCAAGTGTTAGGGGCAATATTGTCATGAAAAAAGATTTAAACATTGGTATGGCTTGTAATTTACTAGGGATAGTATGGATAATATTGTCATGGAAAAAGATTTAGACTTCTCTTTATCCCATATTTCTCTTTGCTCCTTCCTTATTAGGTATTATTGCTTCCCATATCTCCCCACTACAACAATAAATTATTTTTCCACCAAAAGCAAAAACTATACAAAACTCCTTTCAACACTCAAAGCTAAAATTCGAATTTGAGGGCTAAAGCACAATAAAGCTGACAAATCTTCAAGAAAACGTAGAGATATGATAACGTTGAGTAAGCCCTTTGCCTATCTAATATAGAAATTCATTTTTTTTTAAGGAGATGTTATAAAAACCATAAAGATTTTCGTTTTTGCAAGTTCATGCATTTATAATTTGAGTTTAAGGTATTTCTTATCACGAATTATATGTAAGTATTGTTCTTGCTCTTTTTCTTTAAAGAATTCTTAGTTTTGTGGTTTTGGCATAAGTTTAGTGAATGTGGTTGATGAGGTGGATGGGAAACGATGGTGTTATGGTTACAACGTAAATTGCGTATTGTAGGCTTTGCTGAGTCGATGTGGGAGTGTATGGTGTCGGGGTATATGGTGCAGTGGTGTATGTAAGTCATGCATGAGTATGGGACTGTGTGTGTGATGTACGATCGTGCCTTTATGTGTGTTACATAGGTATGTGTGTTAGTATTGGGTGTAGGTGTATGAGTGATCGTGGGTGTGTCGGTGTATAGGTTAGTGTTGTTATGTGTAGATTATGAGATGTTGAAAAGTAAATAAGAGATTATGGAAGGATATATAGAAGGTGGTTTGAAAGCTAAAGGATGAGGTAGAGGGTCGAGTTAGAAGCGGAGAAGAGTTGAGTTGAATTGTGAAGAATTTAATAAATGTTAAACTTGATATTTAATATTTTTGCACATGTGTTAGAAGTTTAGAAGTTTTGAAGAATTAGATCTTATTGAGATAGGAGTACCGGGTACAGGATACGTATTTGTTGATTGTGTGTGCTAGATTAGTGTACATTAACTGGGCTTAAATGAAACTCGAACTTAACTATTTGTTGCCTATGCTTGGCGTTAACCATCCATTGGTCGGGTCCAGTGGTGTTTGTAAGGCACCTGGTGATCTTTGTGTGACGCTGTCCCCGGTGGAATCCCACATTGAAAGGGCCTGTAGATCTAGGATGGTTTTTGGCATTTGAGTGATTAGAGAGGACCTAATACTAATACTTATATAGTATTTATATATTATGTGTATAATGATCATGAGTAACTCCAAGTCTTAGGATGTTGAGACTATGTTGTTGGTGGACTTAAATGACAAGATTTAAAGCCGGTTATTTGTTGCATTTATGTTGATACTCGTATGTGTGCTTGACTCGTTATATGTATGTTTATGCACATGTGTATGGTATCCTATATTAGGCGTTAGCTTACTCTTCGGGGAATTGTTGTTTTTCAACTACAAGTTTAAGGTGTGAAGTTTATGGTGGTTATTTTATGGGGGATGCGAGTTGTGATTATCTGTATTATGATGAGGAGGGTGATCTCTATTATTATGGTGATGCAGCAGAGATAGTATAGCTTAGCTTTTAAGAATGAACTATTGAGAATCATATATTATTGTTTCATATTATATATATTTGGAGATTGTTGATTATTTGGAGTTACTTGTGACTCCTTTAAATGATGTTACTTTAGGTTGTTTGTTTTAGAGTTATATCGTATTCAAGTTCATTCACTTGTAACAGTTGGGTTCGTTTACTATTGTAGTATGTGGAAATTGGGTTGTCGACATTCTACTTTAATTCAAATTTGAGGTATTAAGTTGTGAGTTGGCAGATTTTATGTAATTAGTTTATAGATCTTAGTTAGGTTGCAAGTTCTTAGACACCTGACACGTTAGTAGAAGTTAGGGACACGTGGCGGTATGTAACGTTTTAAGTTCTGAGGTATTACATCATCCATTACTCTCCTTAAGCATACTTAACTTTAAAGTTCCAATAAACTTTAAGTTATTAAACCAAAAGATGCCTCTATAATTATAGTTCCGTTGTTTTCTATTTGAGGGATATTACAAATGTATATGTATTTAACCATACTTTTATTAGAAAATATGTATGTATTGGTCAACTCAAATTTATACTTTATCAACCTTTTAGATAGTGCTAATGCATGTTATTATCAATAGAACCCAATACTTTAAAAGATGAAATTACATGTCATGCGATTAATATTTCTTAGATTATAAATTATAATTAAAATCAGTATAATCAAATTAGGATTTTATTGTTAGAAAAATTTCACAAATCCAATCGGTTTAGTACAAAGCCATAAAAACCACATGTAATGTTTTGGTTTGGTTAGCAAAACAAAAAAATATTTGGTGTGGTTTGTGGAAAATCAAATCTATTCGAATTCTATGCATTCTCTAAATAAACAAATATTAATAAAATTTTAATATGTGATTGTATTTATAATATATAAATGGTAGTAATTTGGAGAACTATCATTAGTATTGTTAGGTGTGTAAATATAATTGATATTCACCTTCAATTTATCTATATACACGATGTATTATAATAGAATAAATTTTTATAGTGACAGTTGAGATTTTCCCAAAAATAAAAAAAAATGCATGACATTTCCCTTCTAAATGTTTGGTTGCCCATCGTCAAGTGGGCCTCGTAATAGTGTATCTATAATGATATGTACTTAACTTGTACAAGCTTCGTTTAGCCCATGCACGTTATTTATTTATTTTTTTAATTTTAGTAAAATATATATAAGTTCTCCGTACTTTCCATATTCATTTCAGCAAGATAGGAACTTGTACTTTCCATATTTCATTATTTGTTTGATCTAATTTTCGACAGCTCCTTAAAAAAAAAAGAAGTTTTCAGCGTTTCTAGGTATCTCATTAATTGCTAATTCCAGTGGGCAATAGGGACCAAAAATTAGTGGCGGTTGATAAGAATTGTTAAAGGTTTCTATTTAAGAGAATTCTACTTGTTGTAATATCTACTCCAATAATTGTTTCTTTTTAGTTGCAATTAAAACTTGTACCATAGGAAAATATTTCAAAATTTTCTATGTAAGAAATTGCCTTTACTACCATTATATGCCAAACAATTTTAAACCGTCACTACTTACCAATTGTTTAAAAGTGCTAGATATACTATAATAGTAAATTGCATTTGCAATTTTCTTTTTTTCTTTTTTTTTTTTGGTTGGAAATCCCATAATGCCCACGTTATAACAATAATAAAAAATTGCTATATCACCTATTCATTAAAATTACAATTACTATTATAATTTGATGATTGCGGTGATTGCACATAAACTATAGTTCCAACAACTCCAATTTTTATTGTTTATTATTTTAATCCAAAGAGCTTTGTCAATTATTAGGACATATGTAATTCATGAATTTTGTACATAATTCTAAATGTAATTTTACTATGAAATTTATTTTCCAACATTTCGTTGTATTAGTTAATAAGGGAGAAAGTAATTTCAAGAAGATGAGGGCAAGACAATAAGTTATAGAAATAAGGTTTTAAAATTTTTTTGAAATCACACAAATACACCTTTTTTAATTTGTATGCTATTTAGACTCATGGGTATATATCTATGAAATTTGTCAAGGGTATTTTTGTAAATAGGAATCTTTTAATTGTGTATCTACATAATTATTAACACTACAGGAATTGACATGTCATACGATAAAAGATGGACATGTAGCATATAACTAAATATATTAGAGCTTATGCATGGTCAATGTAGTTTTTTCTACAACGATGAGACATAAGAGTGTTACAGATGAAACACATAAGAACATATTTGATGGAATGTAATTTTTTTCTTTATAATGAGATTTATAGAAGGTACTTTGCAATTATATAAAGTATTCTCGTTAAATATGCATACTATAGTATTCTATGCATGATTGTATGTGTTATAGATAATTTTAATTATTTTTTGAGTTTTCCCTTATTCACAAGTATATATAGATATTGCACATAATACACATTTATATATTGTGACGAAAAAGGGTAAATCAAAGAGTTACTAGATTGCCCCACTATCTTGAAATCATACAATAAAATTGAAGTTCTTTAGAATCAATTTAAGGCTATTGATGCTGATGCAAATAAGATCAAAGGCAATACAACACCATGGCCTTTGCAGGTGCAAATTTTCCACTCATGAAACTTCTAATTGTGTAATTGCCAATTTCATGTGTGTGAATTGAGGTTAGTAATTCTTTGTGCCACTTTTCTCGATTCGTTACCCTTTCACACCATGCCATCTCAATTAGTAATAATGGATGATATAATCACTTTCAATTCTTTAGGGAAAATTACATAGGATGACATTAATATTTCAAAAAATTTAAATTAAGAATCAATATTTTAGTAAATGGTTAAAACAAAAGACCTTCATTATAACACCATTAACTCTAATTGCATAACGGTTATATGCTATGTAGTACTCTTGTGGTCTTAACATGGAAGACATGTAGCATTGATGTAGCAAATTAAATAAGAAACAAATAAAAAATTGAAATTAATAAAAATAAAGAAAATGCAAAAAATAGAAAAAATATAAAAGATCAAAATAATTGAATAAAATAAATAGTATAGTTAAATATAATATGTATGTAATATATATAATATTATTATATATAATATAATATGTATGTATTATGATATGTATATTAAATATTATATGTATGTATATAATATAAATAATAGAGAAAGTAAAAAAATTAAAAATATATATTAATTTTAAATATATATACATATTATATTTCATATATGTTATCGTACACATATATTATATATATAATTTTAATATATAATACATATTACATGCATATTATATTTTTCATATGATGTATAGTATATATGTATTGCATTATACTATTTATTTTATTTGATTCTTTTGATTTTTCAATTTTTTTTTTGCAATTTTTCTTTATTTTATTTTTACTAATTTTATAATTTTTATCATATTTTTTCTATTTCTTTATTATTTAATCTATCACGTTAGTGCCCTATGTCTGCACTAGTGCCACGTAGTATATAATTGCTGTGTTAGCTAGAGCTAACGGTGTTATAACAGTAATATTTTATTTTAACTACTTATTGAAATCTTGATATCTTATTTGAGCTTTTTTAAAATGTTAATATTTTATTTAAACTCAACCCCAAACATTAATCCTCGCCTATATAATTTTCCTTAATTCTTTATGACTAGTTTGCCTCTATTGAAATCATTGCACATTTAGCAAAGAAATCTTTGATTTAGCATCATCACGGTTATGACTGAAATTCATTTGAGTCTCTTTGATCCCTTAGAGATTCATTCTATGTTTTCTTAGCAATAATATTGGAGGGTGAGATTACTCCTACATCTCTAGTGTTAATATGGCTTTGATTTTATCACGCATGTAGGAGCTAAGCTTTGACCAATTAGTAATGGTTATACAAGAATATTGCTTTAAACTTTCATAGAGGAAATTATTTTTTAATCTTGATGATTGTATGTACGTATTAAGTAGATTGCTTCTACCAAGTGACTACAATTGATTATGAGAAGATTTTCTTCAACCTTCTATAGAAGATATCGCTTCAATCTCAAGGATTGCAACAAACACATTTATGCCAACTATAGTTATTATGATAAGATTGTTCAATCATTTACAGGAGATTACTTTAATATCGATAATTACATGAAAGACGGTTATGTTAGCCATGACTACTGTAATAAGATTGTTTCCATCGTTTACAGATGAGGTTGGTTCTATCTTGATGATTACAAAAGACGTTATATAATGTACCAAAACATCAATGATGTATTTAAGTATAAAAATGTTACATTACATGTGAAAGCAAGATACATGCAAGGGGATCACGATCCCCTTGTCTCACTTCTATGAGTTTTAAAAATGTGAGTACTCTAGCACTCTAAGCCAAGGGCTTACCACTAAGGCATAATAAGCCCTCATGTCATGGGGTTCATTTTATTATATAGAATTGTTGACTTAATTAATGGCACTCTAACCTTTGTATATTATTGCCAAGTTATACAAATGCACAGCGAAGTAGCCATGTTTTAATTGTCTTAGAGCATGAAGGCCTATGACCTTTTTCTTTTTTTTTTTTTTTTTTTTTGTTTTTGGTGGGAAGTAAAGATAATGATCAAGATGTATTATTTCTATGAGGATATGTGACAATGTGGGGTGCATTATAGCCACATTAATGTGTATAAACATGAAAAAGAATAATGAAATGCATGGAATCAAGTGGTTACACAATATCAGTTTTAGGACCCTCCTCAAGCAGTTTGACCACTTCGCTCTTGTCTTGATCGATGATTATATGTAATAAAAAAGAGAAAAATGTATCCAGTATAGTAGGACATATAAAGTGTAAATATGTACATTATATCGACATGGGCACAAATCATGTCTAGTCGACCACCCAGCAAAACATTATGTCTACATGCCCATCGATCAAATTTGCCCTAAGGGCATCTTTAACCCCCTGTTTTAAGTTTTTGGCCTTGCATGTCAATCATTCGAGATTATTTTCATGTTTCCTTGTGTATGTCAACTAGTATACCATGTTGTTATATTTTGTAGATATATACAATATACAGTTTATTAGTTTATCATGTGCACGAACACCTCCATATCTAGCTGTAAAGTGACATTTATGTACTTCTCAAATCTTCTAGCTAGTAAATGGAACCATGGAATGACTTGAGTGGAAAATGTGTAAGAGCACTTGGATTAGGTCGTTTGTGCTTTTAAAGTGAAGAAACTAACAAATTTGTTGGAACAGAAAAAGGACTCCACACGCTATATGTATTGATGTATGCACATGCAATATTTAGGTATCGGTTATGCTTAAACACATAATAGCAAGAGTGGATAGTTTCTAAAAAATTAATATCTTTATTGCCACGTGTGCAAGCATAAACATACCACATGTATATACAAGTTGCTTATATTATCTAAGTGAATCTTTTCTTCTTGAGAAGTTTTCCTTTTAACTTATCGATTTGTTTGCTTGCAAGCGTGTGATGGACCCGCACTAAATTAAAGTAGATTATTTTCCATGAAGAAGATTAGAGCACGTGTTATCGTTGTCTCCTTTGTAGGGGCCATGACTTTTTCAATTGTCAAAGGCCATTCCATGTGGAGCATGTCTCATCTTTAATGGGATAAAATATAATAATTCGACACTATAGAAAAAGTAAAATTTTACTAATATGGCCAAGCATGTATATGTAACTGTTTATTCCCATCTCGGTACATTGGATGTGTCACCTTATCTCTTTACATTTAGGCAAATTGCAATTTTATCTAAATGAACGCTTAAACTTTAAAGAAGTGCAAATACCATTATAGAAAAAGGAGAACAATATGGATGCAAAATCAGCATTATTATTAAGCATAACATATGATAACAATTTTATAATAATTTTGAGATTATAGAGTAACAATTTTCAAATCAAATCCTGATTATTGCAATAGCTTTGTGCATTAGGCACATTTTAAAATTTTCGATATGGTAAAGGACAAAACGTTGTGAAGTGTCTTTTATTCTCTTTTATTTTTTAAAGCGTAAAATGTTAACTGGGGCAAAATAACATTTGCTTTAGAAATTTAGAGAGGTGTTTGTGCTTGTCTTAGAATTAAATGAGCATAATACATAAGCAGAAAAATAAAGAGGGTACAATGCAGTTCGTTTTCATTGAATAGTAGAAAATTACTAGCATATTTGATGAAAGCATGTATTTTAAAGTTAATATTGCCACACTTTCCATGGAAATACGTTTACAAATATGTTGCGTGATTCCTAATGTGAAGGATGCTTTGTTAAGTTTAATTTAAGTATGGTTTAAATTCTTCATGTTCTTTATCCGAAAGCGACTTGGTTTTCTAAAACCTAACATGAATTGGAATGTTTTACTTCATCCGAGTTCAATAATCGAGTGCACGTGTTGTAGGGTTGCCTCTAGTCTGTGATGTATTTACTGACCTAGAACTGTTCACGTTTTTCTACAACAACAAAAGTGAACGAGTCAAGCCAAGATTGTTGGAGTTAAAAAGGGGTTTGAATATTAATCTTCAAATAAGATCACCTGAGTTTAATTATAGGTGTAAACAAGTTATATTATCCATGGACAAGTTACTCGATCTTTACTTAAGTTTGGCTCAAGACAGTGGAGTTGAACTCAAGTTTGAACTTAGGCTACTCAAATAGTTAATCAAGTTGAGCTCGAATTTGATAGTATTTAGCTTGACTAAGTTGTCAGCTTAATTGAGCTCAAGTCAAGTATGCTTATTTATCAAGCTTAAAGAGTTGCATTATTAATGTCATTATGATTAAAAATATATATATTTTTGGATAAACAAGCTCAATGAGTCGAGTTTGAATTTGTCAAATGACATTTTAAGTTAAGCTTAAGCTTAAAATTCTAGCTCAATTGAGCTTAGGGCGAGTTTGAGTTTAAGATTTTGAGTGGAGTTCAAATCAAGCTCAATATTGTACACCAAATACAAACATGGTCTTCAAACATTATATTTCAATATAATGCAATGCAAACAAATAGATGCAACATCACATAATGTTAATTGGTTCATTGTGAAGTTATAGAAATTACATCCACTCGAAATTGAATTGAAAAGTTTCAATGTGACTCAAATTAGATCGATCCTAGGATTGTGCAATTACTACAACAATTTAAGCCTTTAAGAAAGGAAGGCGGGGGCCGAGGTGGGGGTGGGTGGTCAAAACCACCCCTCTAGATGAACTGATGGGGCGATTAAACAATTGAAGCAGCCATGACATGCGCCTTATAGGTGTGATGCCGCCATAGGCTTTAAAGGGAGTAGAACTGCTCTATTAGATATAGCCCCTATAAAATATTATCAGGCATGCGAAGAACACCCCATAAACCTTCAAACATATGTTCATATTCACCATTATTGGGGAGCATATAGTCACCCTTAAAACTCTACAAAGCGATCTTCATCACCCTAAGAAACTGCTATTAGGAAGGGCATAACTGCCTTAAAAAACCATTCATTTTGTGTAACATATTTTTATGGTATGTAACTAGCGGCCCTCTAAGGGTTGGGTTTTTTTTTTTTTTAAATTGAATATATATAAACATAACTAGGAACCTGTATGAAATATTAAAATCATCACTTTGAATCTAATTGGTCCCTGTTATAAAACAAAGTAACTAAATCTAGATCAAGTGGAAGAGTACACCATAATAATGAAATAAAATTAAAATATCTTCCATTGTTGTCATAAAAAAAGATTTCATTGTCTACCTTAAAATTTTCTTTTCCACAATTCAAAAGGTCTAATACAAGTCATTTTTTTGTCAGCATAAAGAAAACTACCAAACAACATAAAATCTCGTTTTTAATCTATTTTTTTTTTTTGGTAATAATCTTATCTTCAATCTTCCTTCATCCTTAACATGTCAATCTTTTAAAATTCATCATCTTCTTCAACCTACAATTGAAAAACAAATTATATATTATTAAAAGGGAAAAGTATAAAAAAGTCCCTAACATTTATGCCTATATACCAATTAGTGTTTAACCTATCATTTGGTCCTTAACATTTTAATAAATTTACAAAAAAAGTCCCTACGTTAATTTTTCTGTTATGTGTGGATATGTTGAGCACTGAAATGGACTAAATGACAATGTTAAGAACCAATTCATATATATAGGTAAACGTTAAGGATTTTTTTATACTTATACGAACCAATTTTATGCTAACATATGTCCATCGTAACGAAATATTTAACAAAATTTAACGGAAAGCCTTCTTTTATATGAGTTGAAAAAATTGAGAACTAAAATGGACTAAATGAAAGGTTAAGGACTAATTTGTAAAAACGTTAAACGTTAGAGACTTTTTTATACTTTTCTCTTGTTAAAATAATGTTAACTTGCCAATTTTACTTTAGAAAAAAAAAAAAACCTACATAAGGTAATGGCCAAGCAACTGTTATGCTAACAGAATCTCTAATAGTTTTTATCCAATTGTACGATCTAAGAAGACATTCATCTTACTTTATTGAAACACAAACAAGAACGTTACGAAAACCAAGACCTAATGGTTCTCCTCTTACTTTCCACGATGGATCAATTTTTTGGTCTATCCTCTTTGCAATTTTTTCCCCATTAAATATGCTTTTCAAAACAACAAAATTCCCTTCCTACTTAAAAGGAAAAAAAAAAAAAGGAAAGAAATAAACTTAAGTTACAATACACATTAGATATATGCTCAAAGATAGTAAGAAACACTTCCAGATTGTTCTCCAATAGTAATCACAACCAGTAGCTTAACTAACTTCACAAACTTCCAGTCTAAAGTATATATGCTCTCTTAATACAATTCCTAGGCTACCGCTCTTACAACATGCATTATGTATACAGTAATACATCACAAGCACTGGAATTGGTAAGAACACACAAGGAAATGTTTGACATTCTCATTGTTAACATTGAAACATTGTTGCATACGTGCTAAAAGTTCAAGCTACAGCACACTATCCTCTACTTCTCGAAAAAACTTGGACGATGATGTAATTATCTCATACTCCTCCTCCTCATCATCATCATCTCCACACCACATCCTTTCATTTTTGTACCACCAAAAGCAGAAGACGAAGAGAACCACCATAGATCGAAGGCAATCTGGATGCGACGTTTCAACTTCTGGGGACCCGATTCTTCAATCTACTGGATTTAGTGGAACAGAATAAACTTCTCTGCTGGAATTGGGTTAGCATTAGATAGATTTAGTTCCAGGAAGGCAACAGCAGTAGGATTTGGTGATTTCTTGTGCTTCTGCTGGACTTTTGTGGATGCTGTCAGGGTTTCGCTGACTTCATGGCGGAAGTTCGAACTGGTGAAAATCAGGAAGGGGCTAATGAGATAGCTAGATCACCCCGCAGTCTCAAGAAGTCCTTTGCGAAGTGGTTGGCGAATCGATCACCCAACAAGGAACCATACTAGGGGTAAAGAAAGCCACAACGTTCAAGGGGGAACCTGTGGTACTGCTCAAGGATGAGGAAATTGATAAACTATGCTCCCCCCTGAGATACGCTTTGATTGGTTCATTCTCATACTCTAGGCCTTCAATGCAAGCAATCAGGGCTTTCTTTGTCGCTAGGGGATTAAAAGGATCGGTTGAATTTGGCCTTATCAATCAGCGACAAATCCTCATTCGACCAGCTCTACAAGAGGACTACATCAGGATCTGGGAGAGGAGGACATGGATGATCAATTCTTCTCGGATGAGGGTGATAAAATGGTCTACGAACGCTCACTTTAACAAGGAAAGCCCAATTGCTCCGGTATGGATTGCATTCCTTAATCTTCCAATTCATTACTATGACAAATCCATGCTTTTTGCATTAGCATCAACATTTGGTACTCCATTAAAGCTAGATGAACCTACTGCAAACTTAACAAGGCCATCTGTGGCTAGAATTCTGGTCGAAATGGATGTATCCAAAAAAAGAAATGAAAGAATTTGGATAGGGACGGAAAAGGAAGGATATTTTCAGCATGTGGTGTTTGAAAATTCCTCTGATTATTGTTTAGGATGTTTTAAAATGGGTCATGCCATAGAGTGGTGTAAATCTGGTGTTAATAAAGGTAAGGAAAAAGAAATTGAAATGGACAAAATAGAAAAGGGAGACAGCAAGAATTATCAGAAGGAAAATAAAGGCAAAACTAAGCAAATATATGTACCTAAACTGCATATTGAGAAGCAGGGAAGAGGGGAAAATGTTGAAGAGGGTCAGTGTTCCAAAACGAACAATGAATTTGAGAAAGCTGTAGTGAACAACAGGGATGGAAAAGAAGTTCCTCCCAATAATGTCGGGGATGATGTTCACAGTAAGACAAAGGCTAATGCTGTAGATCAGCTTTCCCAGAGAGAGTTTGATGCTACTGTGAACGTATCAGAACCAGATAAAATAACCAGCAAGATCATTCCAGTGGAAGCTAATACTGCAGAAGGAGTCCCCGATGCTCTTTCCTCCGATTCCAGGGATGCTCAGGACAAAGACCGAGGTAAGGAGGGAGAGGATACTGATGAATCGTCGGAGGCTGAGTATGACTCAGATTTCGACCCAATACCAAAAGTGCTAAAAGAAAGGGCATTGGACGACTTATATGTAAGTTCTTCAACTGCTGCCATAGCCAAGAACAAAGGTGCACATTCTGCTCCTTCTTCTCCCAGTCACCGCGAGGTAGGTGGAAACTTCTTTACCTCAATCAATGATTTACCATGAATTGCATGTATTGGAACATAAGGGGTATAGCGAATGGAAGGTCTTTGAAACGACTACACAAATTGATAATATTAAAGAAGTTGCAGCTGGTTATGATTAGTGAACCAATGACCCCCAGCTGTAACATAGAAAAAGTAGCGAAATCACTAAACTTTAAAAACTATAGATCTAATTTAAATTCGAAAATCTGGATTTTTTGGCATGATAACATAGAATGCAACTGTTTACATGATGCTGAACAATTTGTACACCTGTCATGTCGATTAAACAACTCACTTTATTTTCAAATCACTGCGGTATATGCGAAATGCTCAAGATCAAGTCGTAAAGATCTGTGGGAGGGTTTGGAGTCCATAGCTGATCAGAATAACTGTCCTTGGTTAGTACTAGGTGACTTCAATGTGGTACTATCTCCAAATGAGAGAAAAGGATGCTCAAAAAATGATGAAGGTTCAAGCTTAGATTTTAAGAATTGTATCAATAGATGTCAATTAGCGGATGCTGGATTTAGGGGATGTCCATTCACTTGGTCCAGAAAGAAAAGCCATGTGAGATTAGATAGAGCTCTAGTTAACAATGAATGGACTGTCAAATTTGAAAGCTTTAATGTAACTCATCTCAATAGAACATGCTCGGACCATGCGCCTCTCTTCGTGGAATTGTCAAACAAGGTAGGAGCAAGGGGCCGTAAGTTCAGATTTCAGAATATGTGGACAAGGCACCACTCATTCCTCAATTTAGTGGAGTCATCATGGAACGCAGATTGCAACTATAAAGGATTAATTAGATTCCAAATTAAATTACAAAGATTAAGTCACTCTCTAGCTAAGTGGAATAGAGAGGTGTTTGGCAACATACATAAAAAAGTCAAGGAGGCTGAAGAACGTGTTAATGAAATAGAAAAAAAGAATATGCTTGATGGACAAGAAGAATCATATATAAATTTACAGAAAGCGAAAAAGGAACTCGTGGAACTGATTGAACAAGAAGATATTTTTTGGAAGCAAAGAGCCAAAGTGAAGTGGCTGAGAGATGGGGATAAAAACAAAAAATACTATCATGCTGTTGTCAAAGAAAGGAGAGCCAAAAATGCAATTACAAAAATAAAGGATAGCAGCGGTTCTTGGATTGTCGGGGAGGACCTCGGTAATTCTGCTGCAAATTTTTTTAAAGACCTGTTATCTAGAGACAGTGAAGTAGAGCCATTTAATTGTCCCAGTTGGGTGTCCAAGATTATTAGTGAGGAGGAAAATAAGAAGCTGGTGTCTGCTCCTACAGTTGAAGAAGTCTCTAAAGTGATAATGGAACTGGAAACTGATTCGGAGCCGGGGCCAGATGGTTTCGGAGGGATGTTCTATAAACACTGCTGGGAGGTCATCGGAAAGGACTTTTACGAAGCAGTAATAGAGTTTTTTGATGGTTTCCCTCTTCCCAGATTTTATACAGCGGCCACCATAGTCTTAATCCCGAAATCAAACACTTCTACTCAATGGAAAGACTTCAGGCCAATCAGCCTTTGTAATACATCATCTAAAATTTTTTCAAAAATCCTTGGCAACAGGCTTAGTGATATCCTTCCTAGAATTATCTCTCCTAATCAATCAGGATTTGTGAAAGGGAGGAACATCCTCGACAACATTCTTCTGGCCCAAGAACTAATGCGTGATTTAAATAGAAGAGTCAGGGGAGGTAACATTATCATGAAACTTGATATGGAAAAGGCATATGATAGGATTGACTGGGTCTTTCTATTTTCTATGCTTGATAGCTTAGGATTTCACTGGAAGTTTACATACATGGTTAAGAGGATTCTATGCGATAGTTGGTTTTCAGTGCTGGTCAATGGGAAATGTTCTGGTTTCTTTCAATCCACCAGGGGTCTGAGGCAAGGGGATCCCCTTTCTCCCTCAATTTTTATCATTGCTGCAGAATATCTAGCAAGGGGATTAGACTTCCTTTTTAAAAGATTCAGCTCAATAAGATTCAGGACATCATCGCAACAATGGATTTCCCATCTCAGCTTTGCTGATGACTGTATTCTGTTCTTGAATGGTGCATCTCCTGCTGTCACAAAAGTCATAACATTCCTTAAACATTATGAAAGAGTCTCGGGTCAAAAGATCAATATTCAGAAGAGTTCAATTTTAATTCCCGACAAATTTAAATCAGCTAACAAAAGGAAAATCGAAACAATTACCGGGATGAAAATTCAAGATACACCAATGGTATATCTTGGTTGTCCATTGGTGGTCGGTCCCAAAAAACGACATATATTTGACACCATTTTTGGAAAAGTTTCTAATAAAATTAATCATTGGTCATCTCTGTGGTTATCTGCTGGGGGTAGAATCTGTCTCATAAAAAGTGTACTAACTTCACTCCCTTTATTCCTGTTCCAAGCTATTAAACCCCCCATATGGGCTATTAAAAAATTAGAGAGCATGTTTGCTAGCTTTCTTTGGGGAGACTCGAATGAATCAAAATCGACGCATTGGGCTGCTTGGGGGAAACTATGTCTTCCCACGAGTGAAGGCGGAATAGGAATTAGGTCTATGAGAGAGTTTTCACAGGCCTTGGAAATTAAACTTTGGTGGAAAATAAGGAATGAAACATCTATTTTCACAGAGTTTATCAACTCCAAATATCTGAAAGGGAAACACCCAAACGAAATGGTGGCTTCAATGGACTCTTCTCCTCTTTGGAAGAGGATTCTAAAGGCCAAGGAGTTAAGTGAGAAATACATTTATCATGGGTTGGGGAAGGGCGAAATAAGTTTTTGGTATGATCAATGGCACCCACGAGGTCATCTATTTCAACTAACACCAGTAACGTACCCAAGGATTTTAGTCAAAGACCTTTGGATTAATAATCAATGGGATAGGGACTTAATAGAAAGGATCCTTCCCAGTGAATACATAGAAGAGATGTTGTCTTTATCCATTATCCCTGGGGCTAAGGACACAGTCATTTGGAAAGAGTCTCCAAATGGTCTTTTTTCAGTCTCCAATTCCTGGAACCTGATAAGAAGGAGAGCAAACGAATCGGTTATCTGCCCTCTCATCTGGAATAAATTTCTCCCAACTAAGATTTCATTCTTCATGTGGAGAGCTGTGAGGTCTTTCATTCCTACGGATGATAAACAATGTGCTTGGGGAAGATCAATGGCTTCTCAATGTGTGAACTGTCTTTCTGAATGTGAGTCTGCTGCACATGTACTATTAAAATGTAATTATGCAAAGGAAGTTTGGAACGGCATTGGTAAAATTTTTGGAATCTTACCTTTCCCTAATATTAATCATATAGATGTAATGTTAAAATATTGGAAAAGTAAGACGGGTAATATTTCAAACCACATTAGGACATTTGTGCCATCAATTACAGTGTGGCACATCTGGGGTGAGAGAAATAATCGAAAACACAGAAATTTAAGGAAGAATGCAAAGGTAATTGTTAATGATATTATTAATGATTTGTTAATGTTCGAAAAGGCATGTCCTCTATCTAAGAAACAAATCAAGGATGATGAGTTAATCTTTAAGAATATAACCTATAGTAGAAAAAAAGCAATTCGTAAAATTACTACATGGAATGCTCCTCCCCCCAATGTGGTGAAACTCAATGTTGATGGCAGCCTCGCTAATGGTAAAGGGGGGGGGGGAGGTGGTATCTTAAGAGACTCCAAAGGTAAATTCTTATGGGGATTCGGATTCAAAACCGAATCTAAGTCTATTGATATTATTGAACTACTTGGTCTTAAAAAAGGACTAGAGTTATGCAGGAAGTACAATGTAAAGAACATATGCATAGAGACAGACTCCATGGTTGTGTCCAAATGGCTTTCTTCAGAAGTAACAAGGTGGGATGTCTGGAATGATATTTCATGGGCAAGGAAGATGATCAAGGAAGTCAAGGCACAGGTAACACACATCCTAAGGGAAAAGAATAAGGCAGCGGATTGGATAGCCAAGGATGCTCGGGGGAGGCAAGAGGATTTCACATTACTCCATTTTGAAGGCTTGTCTCCTGATCTGAAAATAATTCTCAATAAAGAATTAGAAGGTATGTAGCATTGTAGTAATTTTAGTGCACAGCTAGTTCTCTCTAGTAACCATTCTCATTGTAAGGGGAGTAGTACTTCCTTGTTTATTTTCTGTAAATATATCAATGTAAGGGATGTAGTACATCCTTATTTATATTTTCATGCAGGTCAAATATGTAACAAAGAGGTCAGATATAAGCCCCCCTCTTCATTGTAAATCTTTAATTATTAATAAAATTGGGGCTGGCGACCCCCCCACACCCCCCGGTAATCGGGTTTTGCCAATTAAAAAAAAAAAAAAACATGCATTATGTATACTCAACACCTATACATACCAAGCCGACACCACTACATCCCTACATAAGACACACAATACACAATACTATCTACAATACTCAATACTACATAGTATCATTTTTAGCTTCATTCATTAAGTAAATTTAACTAAACATAATATTTTAGATAGGCAAAATACTAATAAGTGAGAAATAGAAAGTCTAAATAAGCACTTATATTTTAAGTATAAAACCTTAACTTAGGATTTTGTGCTCTATAGAGTAATTGTGGCAACTAGGAAGGATTAGGGGTTGAATTTAGAAAGAAGGAAGATTTAATAATAGCATAGATTTTAGAAGAGAATGTTGTGAATAGACATGATGCACTATCACTTATAACTCATTAAATTGAGTATATTATTCAAGCCAATGAATATCATCCAATCATAATATTTAAATCAAGATGTTATTCTTGCATTATCAAATATTAGGCCATGATGCACTATCACTTATAATATATTAACTAAGTCCATGAAATAGTTTTAAAAATTTTGCATACACATGCACATATTATTTGGTTAGCTAAACCTACATATTGAACCCCACAAATACTAGCTGCTACATATTTGAATATAGAAGCTCGATTCTTGTAATGACTATAGAAAAAACCAGCTTAGTCATATTGGGTTTTTGAGTAAATATAACAATTGAAACATGCATCTTTGTACATTATTTTAAAAAAATAAAACATACATTTTTAGCAAGATAGAAATTAGAAATAATTTAAATATATGGAAAAAAATTCACACACCTATACTAATAGATGTTCGGAATTTGGTGTTGGGGGTGTATACTTGACATTTTGTATTGGTGGTCTATGCTTAAAGCCTAAAGTTTAGGGTTTATAACAAATACTTGGTATAGATGGCATATCATCTAAACTTGGCATTAATGAGGGCATTGAACGACTTGCTGAAGGTTGAGATGAGTTATTGCTTGGTTCGTAAGTTACGTTAAGAATGATCTCATCTCACTCATTTCTTGTTTTACTTCAACTAGTTTTGATTTATATTCCATTGCCATCTTGAAGCAAGTTGCTAGACTAGACATTTCACTACATACATCATTCATTTTTTTCCGGATCATTGTTTCCTGAATCCTTGGATATTAATTCCTTTATAGAACTCTATAAAATAAATATAGTTGAATTAGAAATACAAAAATGTTAATTTAGATATTATTTACCTTAACATATTAAATAATTAATGACTTATAATAACTTTAGCTGCTGTTCAATTTACTAAAGTCCCATCCACCTTTGTATAGCAAGCAGTGAAAATATGCTTGCTACATAGAAAATGGCCTAACTTTTCTCTCTATAGGAGGAGAGTGTAAGAGCAAATTCTTTTAGGTATAAAAATAAACAAAAGTTACTGCTCTAATCATATTAAGTCAAATTACAAAGATAAATTATGTGGAAAAAATTCCAAATAGAGAATTAATAATAAATAATAGTGAACTGCAATGCACTAATACTTACCTCTTTTTCATTGACTACTACGAAACTCTTTTTCCCTTTACAATGAATCATTTGTTGTTGTGCTCTGTTCTTCTTGTTCTAATGACTTACTTCCTACAATTGCAAGGAAAAGTTTAGTTAATTAACCCATATAGGAAACAATAATTATTTAACTGAAGTCATGAGATTTAGTACCAAACTTTCAACCAATAATGAATAAGATATTTCCATTATCCTTTAGTCACTCATTCATCATCAAGCAGTTTGCACAACTCATCAAGAGGTATGTGTCACGCCTCAAAGCGACAGAGTCGTAATAGTCTCACTATATAAACCATTCTAAGATAGAAGATAGAAGTTAGCCTTACAACTGCTATCCTAGACCTGATTTATACAAGGCGTCCATGACTGACTCACTTTAAAGTAAACAGTTCGTAATTTAAATAAATAATTTACCTAAGAAAGCAAGAATATATATATACATTAGAATTCGGTTAGTACAATTAACGTTTACAACGTTTTATAGTAATTTATTTCCTAGTTAATACATTATTCAAAAATGAAAAATTCTAAGATAAGAGCTTAGACCTTAAAAATACATATCTGTTCTTTAAATGTTTTTCCTCACTTTCTAAGATCTAGTAGTTGTTGGCTTTAGAGTAGTTGTAAGCCGCTTTTTAGCTAGCACCTGCAACAACATTTATAGGGATGTGAGCAACCACAACTTAGTGAGTTAGGATAGAGGACTTAAAACTATACTATAAATATAACCAAGGTTATCAACCAAATCATTTGGTATAATGCCTGTTTAAACAAATGCCATCGCACAACGTTGTTCGGCTCGTCATGAGATTAGAGAAATTACGCCCACTCTAATCTGGGTTGAGGAGTTGCCGTTAATGCGACAGCTCATGACCAAACCCAGGCTTGTGCAATAGAGACATTGCTTCTCCTATGACTATCTTCGAACCATTGACTTCACCCTTACCATGACCTCCTCACTTGTCACTTAGTTCGACTAAGGATGAAGAAGGGTGTCATTATGTTATCCAATGCTATTCAACGCTATCCCTTTTGAAGGGGTCGGTATTTGGCCGAAGAATCCTAAATTTCCCCTAATGGGTTGCTATGCAGGTTCAAGTTATGTTTACAGGTCATATCTTTGTTAAGTTCAGTTTAGGGTGATCGATCACTTTATACAATACAAGCTAGAACAACAAACAGAATCATAGCATCACTTATAATCAAGCACATGCACACAACCAATTATCTAACAAGCACAACAAAGTATAATCTCAAGCCTCTAAAATACGTTTACCTCGACTCCTCGCTCACTCACTCAAGGTCCAACTCGCTCAAGCCATCGCCGATCATCCCTATAACACAAACGTGGTTTCAGTTTTTCATATAACTATTATAGGTTGGTTTTATCATATAACACTTATTATTATCTTTAGCTTAAGATTTAATATGTTCAATTATTTAGGTTCTCAAATCTTGTATAATTATTCTGGGTTTAGGGCTAGGTTCGAGTTCAGTTTCCACATTGATTTCTAAATTAGGTTCTAATGTAATTTCTAAGTACTGTTTTATACTCGAATGAAATTAATCACATTACTTCCATATATCCTAAATACCATAATTACCTCTACTCAGTATTTTATTCCACCCGATACACTTAAATCTTTATTAGTGTACCGAATTTACTCTGGATGTGAGAAATTTTTACATTTTTCATATAATTACATGAATTTAAGATTTTTATTAGATTTATTATATATCCTTATTATTTATATAATATCAATTTTTATTCTAATATCTTTTATTTATTATATTTCCAATAATTGCATATTATGTACTATCACTTATTATGTATATAATACACATATAGTATTTTTATCACTCTAATTACTATCTCTCAACATTAATTATCATTTCAAAATATTTAAATTCATCCTAAATCAGATTTTACAGCTAATTACCCCAATTTACAAAATTAACTTAAAATTTACTATTTTCCCTATTACTCATTTACTACATAATTAGCCTAATAATTACATCTAACACCCTAAATGCTACAAGTATCATACTTCATCAGATTTCAACATCTTAAAATATATAATTATTCACTAAATCAGTAATTAACTATTTAATTACTTAATTAACTCTAAATTACCCATTTTAAGGCTTAAAAATTTCGAAAATTAATTTTTGAAAACAGGCTTCATAGAACTGTTCTATATCATCTAAGTAGTCTACACAAAAATTTTGAACTCAAAACTACACTCCTAAAGTCATTTATTTTTAAATCGAAACATGCTCGATTTTGTATGATTTCTTAAGGACCACATATCACGAGATATATTTTCATCAAAATAATATTTTTCCTAAAAACTACATACTAAAATTTTCTAGAATAACAAAATTCATAATTTTCTAAGAATATTTACTATTTTTACAAAATTACACAAAATCGGGCTGAAAATCGAACTCACCAATCTAGGTGACTCTGGCCACCGTCGGTGGCCATGGGTGTGTTAACCCATCTGGATGCTGCCACCACCTAGTGGTGGTGGTGGCCATCCACTCCTAGCTACTCGTCGAGTCTCAGTTCTCCTTAGAAGCCTAAACTGCATAGATTTTTGCTAAATTTTTGTAAAACCCTAATTTACTCTCAATTTCACCTCTCTCTAATTTTCTAAGCTTCTTGACATCCAAAATGAGCTTCTGAAAAATTTGGGGTATTTATAGAGATCTTAGGGAATTATTGTGCATTAATTCGATTAGATAATTGACTTATTTTCTTCTAATTTGCCTTTTGTGTTGTTCTAATTTAATTGGCTAATTTTTTTCTTATTTTCCCCAGCTGCCATGACCTAAATCTAGATCATTCCTTATTTTTTATAATTTTTCTTTATTTTTCCTGAATTAATTATGAATTTTCTTTAATTATTTAGTATTATTTTAGCACATTTCGCGTATTTTAAGTAATTACGCGTATTTTTACCTACATATAAATTCATATATAGAACAAATAAATATTCTTAAATATTATTTAGGTTATTTTATGATTTTTAGTATGCATATAATTTATTTCTAATTATTTGTTAGTTATCGGAATGCATTTTACACATTTTCGATAAATAACGAGTTATATACTTAAAATTTGAAAATTTTATATTCTTTTATTTTATTGCTTATTTTCTTAAATTCGAACTTATGGGATTATTTTTATTAATATTTATAACTTTATTTTATAATTTAAGCTCAATCGGATTTTTCAACCGATTTGAACCCTGAATGACTGGTTGTAAGAATTGGCTTTCAAATGACACTTCCATGCTGTCCACTTTTTACTAATAGAATCCAAAATATATTTTTCTCCCCCACTTGAGATGTCAAATTTAAACTAAAAGAAAGTATATCATTACCAAGATTTATCACAAAACAATAAATTTTTGAAAATTTTAGCATGAAAGTAGATCACTTAGCTTCATTGTTTCTCTTACTAGAGTTCCTAAAAAATAAGCTAAATCATTTGCACTTTCATCTTCATTAGGTTATCCATGATCATTGAATGGTATAGTAATTCATGTGTCTCTACAATGGCCCCAAAATTTTGCCATATAAGTAAGACCATGCATCCCTTCCTTCTATGTCTTGTCATCTATGATGTTTAGTTAAAAAAAAAAGAATTTTAAAAAAATGTAAACATAACAATATTTATATAATAGAGAAGAAGTAGCCCTAATTATAGATTAATCAATTACAAAAGGTAACTTACATAATGGAAACCTATGACCTAGTCGAGGCATTAAGGGGGTGGAAGTGACTTGATTTGATGAAGTATTTGCATCGCCTTATTGGGCTAGTTGATAAGAATTGGTTGGATTTGGTAGGATATTTGCTAATCCTTCTTAATCTCGTTGACTTGAGTTGGTTTGATCTAGTGATGTATTTGCTCTTTCTTTTTCAATAAGAGGATTCTCTATTAATAAATGACTTCTTGTTCTTAGTCTCTTAGGAAATTGCTAAATATGAAGAAAATAACAAAAAAATTACTTAAAAGTGGACAGGTTAAATAAATACATAATAAATAAAAGAATACATGTATAAATACATTTCATTGGCTTATGGAGTTACTACAGTAATTGATTAGCGATTATATGCATCTCAACAAAGTCATATAATATCCATTAGTATTGCTCTTGTTTTCAACTCTATAAGAGGACATCATACCAATACTTTTACCACGGGGAATTATGATAGAAATCTTTTTTAGAGAGTGATGCCGAAATTTGAAGTTCTGTGTTTAAAAGCTTCTCAAACATGTTTCTCATAATATTCTAAGCAACTTTTAATACATATAATCTAATTAAACATTTATTATTGTTTCCTAATTTTTGTCCCAAAATCATAAAATATTCAAATTGAGATTATACAAGATTCTACAGTTGCATTTACCAAAAAATAAAAGAGAAGAAAAAATTCTAAAGCTATTTTACTAAAGGAACAAGAATGGAAGCAAAGTAGATTATTAAATACAATATGTCGTTCCAACTAAGTGCACATGGAGCATTTTTCTATCCAACAAATACTTTATCTAAATCAAGAATATTTTGCTTTTGCAAATTGTATGATATTTAATATTCCTAAAGCAAAATATTACCTCAAATACTTGGGCTGGTTTTGTAAATTGGTCATATGTTCTATGCCTTGTTGATCTTGTTTTTGTGATAAGTTGCATAAATTGAAGAAATTAGCTAGGTCAAACATGTAATATGATAAAATCATATCAATTATATCTAAAGTTGTAGAGTAGGTATAACCATATTATTCCTCAGAATGACTTAATATAGTTTGCCTAATGTTGTTAGATTTTGAATGTTGACCTTCACCTTGTTTAAAGCTTTACATGTTGATAGTTGATCTCCTTTTTTTTGCCCTCATTGTAAAAAACTTCATATCAATTATAGTAAAAAAAAAAAAAGAAATTATGGTTCAACAAATATAATGTTCAAACATGATAGATAAATATTAAATAAGACATGAAATAATTGATTCAAGAGAAGAACATAACGGAAAAAACACATGTTTTTCTTAATGAAGGTCAACTCTTATTCATATCATCCATACATGTAATATCACCATAAACTTCTAATGTTAGATTTGCTTCTAATGTGGTTTCATGTATATCTGTTCAAGCCTAACTTATTTCTTTAGACTCTTGAAATTGGTTACTATGGATCTCACTTTGTAAGTATGACTTTACATTAACTACGAGATCCATACCCATATCAAAAGAGTCCTTAGTAATTATTTTAACAACAACATGCCATCCCTTATATTTAGGATCTTTCATATAAAATGCCTGTTGTGCTTATAATGCTAGTATATATGGCTTGTTATTGCATGGTCGTGAAAAATTAACAAGTGTAAAACTATGAGCATCACACTTTATTTTTCCTTGAGCCACCTAATTACAATCAAATAAGACAACTTTCTTATTTCCAAAATAAAAAAGCTCAATAATCCCATAATAAGGGACGTCTCCAACAATAGGAGAACTTTGTACATCTCAGACACAATTCTTGCTTAGCATCTTTCAAAAATTTATAAAATGTTTTAGTTTCTTCATTAAGTTCAACTTCCCTCCTAATATCCGTTGTACCTTCATCATTGGTTGCATCATGGACTCTAAATACTTTATATAACATTGTTTGTGTATCTTCACCAATAGCTATATCATTCTCAACAATAGTACTCTGTTCATCATGAGTATTTTATTTACCATGAGCTATAGGAGGAACAAATAACGAGCTCTCTTTGTGTAACACCCATTGTTCAAAACCCCTCATGAAACCATCATAAATTAAATGTACTTGTACATCCTCCAATTTTGCCTAGTTAACATTCCTAGACTTTTTACATGGACAAATGATCTTTCCATTGATACCATTACTAGCAAACCTTCTCCTTAGATAGCTATTTAATCCAAATACGTACTTTGTACTACATCTTGATTGGTAAATCTAACTTCTTTCCATCTCTACATGAGAAAGTTTAGTAAATGAAAGGAACCAATCAAGAGAGTCATAAACATAATAATTCATATACAATTGTACTTATTCAATGTATTTCATTTCCATAAAATGATCAATGAATAGTTCAATTATTGAATTAACAATTTTATTTTAAGAAGAAATCTCATAAAGGAAAGACTATTAAATTTCTATATATTATCTATGGTGTCCTAGTTATGCATAATAACATATCACAAATGTAGTGAATGATAATACATATTGTGATTATACATACGTATGTTATTATATTGTATACTATATAAGACAAATAGTGAATGAGATATGCTTTGTAATACTTATTATATAATTGTACTTAAATTATACATTATAGATAGCTTATATCTATATATTCTATTAGTAGCTTAAAACATGTTATCAACAACATGTAATATATTGCGTATACACTATACTAGCATTATTGTGTCACATTAAAGTGTAATTCCTTAATGCATATTATGAATATAGTTACTTAATATGGATATATGTATATATACATACATACATAAAAACACATACATATATACTATAGTTTATTATTATATATATATTTAATTAAAGTATGAAAGTCTTATTCCACATCACACGTAGTGTTACAATTCTATATATAACTATAAAAAATTATTAACTTTCAATATTTAATTTCACATTAAGCACTATACATAAATCATGCCTGTTTCACTCTTCGAAATTCAAACGATATACATTTCAACTTAATAGTATCAAGATTTTAATTTGCACAACAGTATTGACATTAGTGGCAATAGACACCTATTTCAAGTAGTAAACTAGATCACAAATAAAGAGCTATGTTTTTAAAAACTGAAATAGAAAATAAAATTGTCAAAAAGTGTATAACTAATATATAGGAATTAAAGAATAAGTAAAGGGAAAATAAGAAAGTAGGATAGTTATCTAAATGACTAAATTATGTCAAATAACTAAATCATAGAAAATGTACATCCATAAGGGACATCGAGGGAGCATGTCAACTACCTTTCTAATATGTACAATAGATAGGATGATATATGCTAATAAGGAAAAAATAAAAAATTTGTTAACTTTCACTCACATAATTCTTTAAAGTTTATAATATACACATCTTGAATATGGGTTAGGCATTCTATTAAGGATTGAAACCTACTCTAGTGACAGATGTAAAAAAAAAAAAAAACCTAGCTAATACAATGGTTTGCTATTGATTAAGCTTTATGGGAAGGGTTAGAAAATATATAAAGTAATTGTTACTTAAATTAGAGGAAGTTGTTACAATTATTTTCCTCAATAAGCAACAATTTCTTTTATTGATTAGTAATATCACAGATAATCGAATATGGTGATAATTTGTTAAAATAAAATTGTTATTACATTCCCACATAATAAAGTAAAACAAATGTGTAGGGAGCAATGTCTTTCCAATAACCAACCATAAATTTGATTTTGTTTTATTTATAATGTTGCTAATCTAGAATCAATTTCCTTTCTATTTATATATATTATACACATATATTTATTTATTTAATAAATAAATAAAGGACATCATTAGTGGAAGGTTAAGCCACATGATCCTTTAAAAATTTATTTTTCCTTTACTTGATTTTAATTTCATCTTTTTTGGGAAACAAAGCTTTTTCGAGTAGTGTTTTGCATTTAGCTTTTTCATACGACAAACAAATGTACACAACTTCATTATCATCAAATAACATCACTATAGTAACTAAATTCATTAAGTAATTGATAAAAAAAAAATCATGAAAACATAGTAAATAGTAAAGTGTCTCACATACCTTAATCACTCCCTAGTCACGAAAATCCTTCGAAGCTCTGCTAAAATTGACAGATCCTCGTATAATATAATGATGTTAATCGGTTACAATCTAGAAATTGTAAAAAGAAATGAAGGTTCGAACAACTTTGTGGATAGATATCCTTACTGTGAATGAAAAAGTGAAAGTTGCTCCTCTGTTGTTTAAGTTGATTTCAATTGTTGTAAACCTAAAGTATGGATCATGAATTAATTAATTGAACCAAAATAGATTATATGTTTTTTATTGAACTAATATTTCAAATTGGAGAGAAGGATAAAAGAAAATGGCACTTATTTTCAAGTAGAAACTTCTTACAGGCAAAAACTTCTAAGTCAACAGCTCTAAGTTACTTCAATTGAACATGCATGACAAACCATGAGAATAATTATCTCTTAAGCTAAATTATTACCAATGTATAGACCATGACATAACATGTTTCTTCAAACTATAAGAGCACCCAATAGTTTACAAATTATAACAACCTATATAATAATATATGCAATGAGAATTATAAGAGAAAATCGAGCAGCTTTGTCTGTGATGCAACATGAATGAAATATGAATAAAATCACATATTATGAACGTTCCTTTTGCTTCTTCTGAATGAATTTATATTGAACCAAGTAATAAATTATTCACTATTACTGTGATACAAATTTTTACATTAATGGAAAGTTGAAATGCTTGGGTACCATTCAGAAAAGAAACTAAAAAGTGTAAAATATGGAACTTTTTCTAGTTTCATTTTTCTATCCTCCATTTTAACTGTTTTTGAAGAGATTGGAAGAGAAATGAATGGAAATATATCTTTTTTCCAATCGTTATAATTCAAATTGCCAAACACAAACTAAAGTATTAAATATCCATTCCCATCAGTATTTTTACTTATCCCTCCTGTTTAATAAATAAAATTGATTGAGTCATATAATATCATTTGATATTTATAATCATGCTACTTGTAAATGACATAGCCTCCATCCAAAAGCATTGAATTTTTAGAATAAAGTGATAATGACCCTTCTGCGTATAGTTTCTTCAGTGACAAGCATTATCACATAAAACTCACAGTTAATTAAAAAAATAGGTTCCCTAAATACTTGCAATATGTCCAACCTACATCAACCTAATTCTTCCATCATATCACATCCATCCACTTGTCAATATAACAGGAGAAAAAAGCTAGCTAATATGTGTTGTGTTAAAACTATAGTTCCTTGCACTCCAAAACTTAATTGCATAGGCTATTATTTCTAATCTTAGAAAACATAATAGCAATTGCAGTAGAGTATGGCAATGCCATAAACATCTTCATTAAGAGGCACTTCTTGCTTTACTGTCTAATATAGAGAAATGGATGAGGATATATTATGTAGACATCTAGGCTTGAAAAACCTCGTTCAAATTTCACACCAGTGCTTTTTGAACATACCTTCATATCCCATATACCTAAATGGATTCTCTCTAACATCTCAATAAATTTATATTAATTGATTTAAGTTAAAATGAAAGATAGATACAAATATAGGTGGAATTAAGAACACGTATTTTGGGTGAACATGTGAAACAATATAATGTGAAACAAAATCAATTTTTCTAAAAGGGGTATTACCATAAATTGAATAAGTGAATATAACATTTGACAAAACCAAATTGAGAGAAATCTAAAGGCTAATTAACTCCTACATTACAATTATCTAGGACGTACACTATGAGGCATATAGTTTGAAGAGTTTTTTTTAGAAAGCCTTTCTAATATAATAGAATTTAACTCACTTTCCTTTCCTTAGGATAGAATCAAAGGAAAGGAAGACTAATTAATATACACATAAATTAAACAAACATAAAGGACTTAACACTATTTTATTCACCAAATAGAATCTCTATAAGTATCCATCACTTTCTAATTGAAAGCACATAAGCCAACCTACAACTAAGTCCTTCCTTTGCCTAATTTGAAAATCTTAAATGGATCTCATGGTGATCATTTCTAATTCATCAATAATTGTAAGAAACTTGATATGGTGTAAATGGAAACCTAGTCATGGGCCATTAAAGTGCAAACAAAATAGTGGCCATATCACCAGTGGAGAGAATTTACTGGCTAAGAAAGAAAGTTTAAACTAATAGACCTTAACTTTATGAAATATGGGGAATATGTCATTTGTAGCATAAGCACAATGATAGGTTGAAGTTATAATAGTTTATACATCACAAACGTTCTAATATATTTTCAGAGATGATTCAATAAAATCTTAATTAATTATTACCACTTAAATACCTTTCTAAATGAGACAACAAAGCTCTAATACAATAAATATTATTGGTAAATAAATTTCATTGAGTATTGTGAGAATATGGGTTATAGCATGCGGTGATGTTAAGGTTAACCCTTAGCAAATTCATTGAGACTATGGTAAAGAAAAATGTAGGATCATGCCATATTTAAATGGAAAAAACTACACATTAACCTAAATCATCCATTAGCATCCTCATCCAGTCATAAATGTTTTCGTCAAGGAAGTTAGCAAAAATTATAAAGAAAATAAAAGCAAAGACATGAAGAAGCCACGTGCAATAAAATACAAATCTACAAATTAAAATAAAGAAACAAGAAGAAAGATATATGACAAAAAAGTACAGTAACATACATGCTTGAGCAAAATCAAACTTACAGATTTAGATATCAATGGAAATAGGGTGAGTTGCCTATTCTTGAAACCCTTATTTTTATGTTTCCAATTTCTTCTAGAAGATTCTTCCAAAAAAAATAAAAATATGTATTTTTATGCTTGATTGCAGTACTTTAGGGCTATCGTCAGTAATTACAGTGAAAAGCTAGCCCATTGCATTAACTTGATCAAATTAGTTTTAGGGTTTTAATATTGACATGATAAACATCTTAATAGGTGATATAGAGAAGGAAAATGGCTATGTGTAAAGGAAAGAAGGTCAATGTGAAGGTTGCATAAGTGAGAGAGGTGGAATGTGTGAGACTATCGAGTATAAGAGAGAGAGCGAGAGGAGAGAGAAGAGAATGTGTGTTTTAGACTTGAAATTGAAAATAGTGGGAAGAGAGAAGACTAGCATAATGCTTATTCATTTCCCTTATTTAATTGAAAACGGTGGATTTACTTTTTAATTAAAATTTCATTTCCCTCTTACTTGTTTAGATGAGCCTGCCCTTACTTATATTTATAGGGCTAATGTTACAATTTATACTTCAACTTTACCACTTTTTACAATTATACACATGAAGTTTCAATTTGTCAAATTATACACCCAATTGCAAATTTAATTATTGCAATTTATATCTCAATTAATTCCAATTTATATTGTTAGTCCATTTAGTGCATAGCCATATGAGGCTTGCCCAACCTCCCATAGGTGGCTGCCGGCCACCCCCTGCCTTAAGGCCATGGGTGACCATCTCTTTGGCATATTATGCCAATTGAACTAACAATATGAATTAAAGTTAGTTAAGATATATACTATGATAACTAAATCTTTAATTGGGTATATAATTAAACAAGTTTAAACTTTATATGTATAATTGTAAAAAGTGGTAAAATTAAGATATAAACCGTGACATTACTCTAATATTTATTACTACAACTTAAGCCTTATTACCCTTAAAAGCCTATCCCATTAGGCTAAATTTGTTGTAGTAAATGGAAAATACCCTCCTCAAACTACATTTGAACCATACCCCCTAACCATACTGTAATATCCTTTCCAGTCATTTAGTTCGATTAAGAGTGGGAAAATGACCGTTTTAGCTATCCTTATTGAAGGGTTCAGTATTTGTGAGACTCGTACTTGGCAATTAGGAATCGAGTGGGTAAATTTAAGATATCGATGTAACTAACCTGATTAATGTAAAAATTTATGTATAGACTTAGGACATTAGTTGAAGAGATTCCGTGGACTCGAATATTAAAAATATAAGAAAATAATAATAATATAGCTAAAATAGTACAATTTAACTATATTATATATTAATCGTAGTCATAACGTAAAATAGACTTCATTAGTTCATAAATTTTTAAAGATAAGTTAGATATGTAATAAAATTTATTTTGGACATAAAATAACATATATAATATACATGTACGCATCGTATGTAATTTTTAAGCATATATGTATACCCGTATATAGTCAAAATACCTTAATATATGTGATTTAAGCTAAAATGACTAAAGAAAATTAACAAAAACTATTAAAAAATTATAAAAAATCATCATGGCAACTGGGATTGAGTTTTTAGGTCGTGTAGATTTTAATGCCAGCTAGGGAGTTATGGAAGTTCATTAACATGCAAGAAATGGGGAGATTTAACGGAAAAATGCAAGATGAGAGAGAAAGAAAATCATATGAACTTCAAACTGGTTTAGAAAATTACGAAAACTACTCCAACATATTGTACATGCAAAGTAGGGTTTAGGAAAATTAAATGCTGAATTAGGAGATTAAAGGAAGAAAATTAGGAAAAATTACAAATAAGGAGTGCAATTTGACCATTAGAGGGTACAAGCAGTTTGAGGATTGCTTGAGCGTGACGGAGCCACAACCATTGCCCATTGTTGCTAACAAAGGAGGAGGGGGCTATTGGTAGCTGGAGCTTTAAAATCCGGTGAGATCCCATTCCTATCTGATTTTGATAAATTTTGTAAAAATATAAAAATTGTCCAGAAAAATATGAGAAGAATTATTATGACATATTTTTGTGTATAGAATCTAGGAAAAATATCAATTTGTATAAATTTAATAGCTAATATATATGTCCTTAAGAAATCGACAAAATCGGACAATTTTCGAAGTTGAAATAAATTAAGTTAATGATATAGTTTCCACTTCAAATTTTTTCTACAAACTATTGTAAGTTAATACTAAATTACTATATCAAAGTTTTTCATGATATTATTTTCCATATTTTTATTTGATTTTTAAGCTAAATTGATGCTTAAAATGGTATATTTAGTGGAAATTATGTGTTTCCTTTGATGATCCTACATAGCTACTGAGTTTGAATCACAAAAGGAGCATGGATATTGTTTTGGATTGTTTGGGGTTGAGTGTTACAATGAGGAATAAGGGAAGTTAATAGTTGGCCTTAAATATAGAAGTTAATATTTGACCAATTTAAGGAATTTGATATAATTGATGATTTGTGATGGAATAAAAGAAGTTATGAGATGCAATAAGAATTATGGAAAGGGTGTTTGAAGTGTTATTGTTGATTATCAATTGATGTGATGGTTATAACTAAAAAAGGAAGTTAGTAAATTAGCTTAATTTAGGACATTGATAGAAGGTAGAGGAAGATTCAAAAGATTTTTTATAATGAATAATGCACTAAATTGATACTCAAAGGATAGGTTAAAGGCAAAAATTCTCAAGTAAATGTGAAAATAGGAGAGGCAAAAGATTAGTCAGAGGATGTTAATATTAAAACTCCTATAAAAAACATGGTCAGGGGATATCTCAAAGGATTTTTAAATAAAGAGTTTAACATGGGAAAGTTGAAAGGACGTCTCAAAGGATAAAATCAATATAATAAATAACTCCTGAATTGCTTAGAGACAAACTCAAAGAATTTCTAACTAAAGGAATTTACTATGAATTCACTTAGAATTAAACTTAAAGGATTTTAGCTTAAAGAAAATCACTATAAATCTATTGAAATGATAACTTAGAGGATTTGGCTAATTAGGGTTAATTGTAAAATCATTAATTGATTAAGAAATTATGATTTATAAGTGAAATTAACTTAAAAAATTTATGACTAACCAATCAAAAAACATAAGAAATCAACTAATGATTAAGGAATTGAGGCATGAAAACTAATTTATTGTGTATTTCTAGGGGCAATTGAAGAATAAGGAGGCAATTGTTAGGAATAAGGTGTTAGTAAACCCAAGTAAGTTGGGATTTGTACATTTTAGCATAATGAAGTATCATGTCAGGATACTTGGTGAAGTAAGAGTACTTATTTGTAGATGTAATTAGTTTATATGTGTGTGCTTAAGATGCTAATTGATGATTGGGAGTTGAACTCCGAGTGCTTTTTACTGATTGATATGTCATGTCTTGAGTGTATGAATTTGGTTACTCACCTGATAAACCAGACTAATCTTGAATTGATTAAAGACTTAACCTAACATTCATGATAACCTAATAAGAGTCACGATTAGGACGTTAAACTAAATATCGACACTTCGATGAGGATAACAAAAATTGTCCTTTTCACACCCTTAGTCAAACTAAGTGACAAGAGAGGAGGTTACGACAAGATTAGGAACCGTGATTCGAATGTTGTGTAAGGAGGAGAAGTGTCTCAATTGCATAAGTATGGATTTAGTTTGATAGTACCATATTAAAACCCCTTAAAATCCAAGTTAGAGTGGATGTAATTACTCTAACTTTACAATGAACCAGGTAAACATTGCGAGATGTGATATCATTTGTCTGTTGCATTTGCATTTAATTAATGATTGAACAACCATATTTGTAATGTACTCTTATGACTCCATCCCCTCTTACTGAGCTAGTGTAGCTCACATCTCAATAGATTGTTTTACTGGTGCAGAGTAGTTTCAGAAGTTGCCTTATTACAGCTATCCATAGATTAGTACCAATGAGTCAAGGAGTAAAGTGATAAAGTCTAGTGATTGGAATAAATCCTAAGCCTCTTTTTTTTTTTCTTTTATAGGAGGATTATAAGGTCTTCTTAAGAGGCCTTATAGTCTTCGTTGGATAACTTTATATAGAACTGTAATGTAGGTTTTACTATAGAGATGTAAAGTTTCTTTGAAAACTTTGGACGCCGGATGTATGAAAGATAATGTAATGAATAGATCTATTTGTAAGTAAAAGAGTATATATGTTGTTAAGTGCTACTCCATAGGTTTAATATACTATAGGTATCCATCTGACTGCTTTAAAGTTAATTGAGTTATCGTTAGCCTGTGTGAACTATATCTATATTAGTAACTAAAGAGATAGCTTCTAGTATAAGTTAGTTTAGATTGCGAGACTATTACAACACCTAGAGTTTAGAGCTTGATAATATTTGGTTTGACACACGTAATCATTCTCCTAGTTGGTTGTTATATATTTCTAGTTAGTTTAAAAGCCAATCTTTAGTTAATTCTTGTTAGGGGCAATCAATGAATTCACAAGCCAAAGCAAACGAAACATAATCATATAAGCTATATTCTAAATCCACAATACAAGTAACAATCACACACAAGACGTGCGCATATTCAACTAAGCTATAATCATAACCAAATGCACTCCAAGTACTCAGACATAGTACTTTAACACACTGCGACGCATGGATCCTAATTTATGTGCACTTCACTGGTTGACTAATCTTGATCGTCCCCTTAATGGTCTTCAACTATCCTTATGCATACACAATAGATTAGATTTAATCCATAATCCTTGAATTAATAGTAATTAATTCATTTGATGTGATTTTAGTTGTTTTAACATAAGTTTTATAAGTTATATTCACTTACAAATTACGATTTCCTAAGTAGTTCACTAGTTTTATAAGTTATTTTAGGTTACAAAATCCTCTGAATTTCCCTCTAGTTTTAGTTAATGTTAGAGTATCTAGGAAATTATCCTTTGATTTAGCTTTTAAACTCCTCCATATTCATATTTTGCTTTTAAAGTTGCTTCTAATTCTACTTCTAAGTAGAGTCTTTAGTATAGTATTCATTCAATAATTTTATGAATTATCCTATGTATTTAACCAACTTGGTGTAACCTAAGAATTTATTCACTTTTCCTCTAACTCCAGCTAGGAACAACACAAAGTAACACTTTATTCATCAATGTATAGCTTCCTTGCATCCTAAATTCCTCATTTAACATATCATCCTTCATCAATTCTTCAATTTATCTATTACCAAACTGCTCATATGAGGCAAAATCTTGATTTCATATAACTTCTAACATTAAAACTCAATTCAAAAACTCTAACACGTTATAAATACTCTACTAAATGATCAAACTCAGAATTTAAGTGTGGTCTTTTAGAAAAATATATTAATTTTCACTAAAATAATCATTTTATTTACAATTTGAAGCTCAAAAATCTAATAAAAATATAAAAAATATTTTTGTGAAAAATATTCCATAGAAATGTAGTATAAGTATAGGAAAGTTTACAGAAAAATTTTAAGGTCAAAACTATATCCTTAAGCTAATTTATTTTATTATTGAAAATGGTTCAGTTTGATTGATTTCTTAGGTACAAAATTATAACTATAAAATTTATGTAAAATAATATTTTTCTTGTATTCTACACATGAAAATATGTAGGAATAAATTTTGGGGGAATTTTCTGTGTAGTTTTAATATTTTTACTAATTTATCAATAATTAGACTCAAATTGGGCCCTTATCGAAAGTTGCTACTATGATGACCACCACTTGGTTGGTAAGGCTAGGAGCTAGCTCCTTTATTACTAGGTGGTGGTGGTTGGTTCCCACTAACCCCTTAAACCCTTAAACTCCTTTAAGCTAAGAATTGTACTTGATTTTTGTATATTTTCCTAAATTTGCTTCTTTAATCAACTAAACTCAACCTCAATTTTTCCAGATCTCTAGTTGCATGTAGATTGTTGTTGAGAGCTTTGTGGAATTTTTTAGAGCATTTAGAAGTGTTAGAATGATTTCTCTCTCTCTCCTCATGAAAATCACTTTATATACTAATCTAATTTCATTCTAAACATGATTTATTCACTAACACCTAGCCTGAGATGTTTCCCATGCTTGTCCAAGCAATTCCTAGCTATCCCATGTTGATTAATAATTTTTATTCATTTTTTTTATTGATTTCCTTAACTCATTTTAGCTTAATTTGTGATTAATCGGGTATTTTAATTATTTACAGGTATATATTTATACATAAAAATTACACTAGGTGTCTACATATATATATTTTATATGTTATTTAATAATTTTATTACATATATAATTTATCTCTACAAGTTCGGTAATTATCGATACATATTCTACGTGATTACGTTAAATATTAAGTAATATAGTAAAATTATACTATTTTAGTTATTTTATTATATTTTCGAGATCTAAGTCCATGGAGTTTTATTGACTAATATCTCGAGTCCTCTCGAAAATTTCTAAATTAGTTAAGTTAGTTTCATTAACGCGTTAAATTACCTGATAATACCTAATTGTAAAAGTACGAGATTTACAATAGTCATCTTTACTTTGAGATTCCATACATACATCTTAGATGCAATTGTTATTACTTATTTTCTTAGTTTAAACAAAGAGCTATATTAGAAATTCATAGGAAAAAACGTTATACTATATTATTATTACGAAAACTTTTTTAATATTCCTTTTCTTTCAACTTTTGATTTTCCATGAACCTATTTTCTTTTCCTTTATAATCTCAAATGGGAAAAAGGTTCCTCCAAGACTTAGTGAGAGCAAACAATTGAAAGTACAATAAATAAAAAGACTAACTTTTAAAGCACTAAAGTAGACACCCCATATGGTAGACATAGGAACCCATATGTTAAAGTGATGAGAAAGATATCCATGATAACTAAAAGCTCCAACTGTAGAACTTCTGACTACTTAGTATGGGAGCTGAGCGTTCAACTAACATAAACCAGGGTAACCAATCCTCCAATACTCATGCAAATGTGATAAAAAGGACTATCTTTCAATGTCAATATGGGTAGAAAAGTTTGTAAACCATTGGTCTATTTATTTTTAACAATACCTTTTATTAAGGATGTGATATATAAAAATAGTGAAATCTTGTAATTCTCTATGGGATCTACCAGTTCTATATATCACAACCTCAATGGAGGATATTGTTAAGATGGTAGTCCGATTGCTCATTAATATGATGACCCTTTTTTTTTTTTTTATCTCTTACAGGAAGGAGAAAGTGTTATGGTGCCTATAGTCTGTTTATTGATCGTAGGTACTCACAGAATACTAGTTAAGGATATTAAGAATGAAATTGTTATATTTTTCATAATATACATGTTAAAAAGTAATTGCATGAAAAAGGGAGGAGTTTATTTATTTACTATCTTAATTAGGGTGTGTCATGGTATCCGTGAGCATATATTATATTTATATATAATAATAATATAAACAACATATGTAATTATAATACATATATTGTGTAAAAATGTAAAATTAGTTCTAAACACTTAGACGACTTTTTTTGTCTAAGCACTTAACTTTTACATTTCTCTAATTTGAATTCTCATTATTTTGAGAATTTTATTTTCCGGTCCTTTTGTTAGCTCCTCCATTAATATATGATACGTTTGATTGGCTTTTTGGAGTTAATATATTATTAGATATATTTAGTTAAATTAGATAATAAAAATATTAATATAAATTTGATCTCTCTCTCTCTCTAGTTTGTACTAAACATTGATGCCATCTACCTAATTGTCTCTAACTCATAATTTCTTTTTGTTTTCTTTTCTTTATTTTTTTTCTAAAAAAAAAAACACAATTATGCTATTCTCTATTCTCACCCATTGTAAGGACATATATAGATGTTTCGAACAATATTATATATATTTATTCTTTTTCCTTCCTATGAATAGTGGTGAAAGTAGAGCTGGTAATTTGGAATTTAAAATTCGGATACGATACAATACGATTTATATAGATTAGTGTATAAAAAAATCAACATAAGACACAAATGAGTCAGTTTCATTTAAACATGGTTGAATTTGTGCTCAAGTTTGGTTAAGCTTTTAAACTCAAACACAAGACACACTTTATATTCTTCCGTATTTGTATTTTATTACACAAATCATTTCTTCTCAAGTAAGAGATCGTAATTAAAGGTATAAGATTGGCCACTTTTAGCCGTGTATTCTTCTTGTTGCATTGTAGTGTAAATGTAAAAAAAATTATAAATTCATGTGCAGATTCTTTTACTATTTCTCTTAAAAATCCGACAGATAATATGATAAATTTAGAAATTAACATTGGTAAAAATACGAATATCCATTTAAATTATGGTTCCTAATTTAGTGATTTTGTGTAATTTTAATTTACTGGTGTTAGATATTCTTCTTGTTGTGTCATAGATTAAATGGGTGAAAAATTATAAACCCATGAGTAAATTCTTTGACCTTCTTACTTGAAAATTGTCATGACTCTAAAGGAGGCTTAGTAGGATTGGCTAAAATTTTCATATTACATATGTACCCATGATATGAAAACCATTCTACAAGTCAGAGGTTGTAAGACTCTAAAAAATTAGTCACTAAAGTTTTTTTTTTTTTAATTTTTAGTTTAATTAACTTACTACAACATATATGTGATTATGGATATTTGATAAGCTATAGTCCATCAGAACCACAGAGAATCGGTATCCCCTACCAAACGATAAAATTAGGTAGTAAAGTTCTAAAACTTAAACTTACGAAAATCATAACGTATAATTCAAACAGAATATACGATTTGTCATCAGATTCTAACTTTTAAGCACCTCGACATTGATACTCAACACTCGGCTCTTTACCCATGCTTGAATATCTAGCATCCTGCAAGAGAAAACTATTAGGAAGTAAATTATAAGAGCTTAGTGAGTTATCCCTCATATTATACTAGTAAGCAGGTTATCAAACAGTTTATTAACAAACATATGAATGCATGTACAAGCAGTATACCAAACAGTATAGATGCAATTGACCAGTACTGCATATAATATTGGATTTAACGCCCTCCAAAGTAAGGGTTGGAGAATTATCAGCATCGATCATAATTGGGCTCTAACACTTGGGTTTTTAACCATATATAAATATATACAGAAATTCCTTGTTTCACAAAACAGGTTTCTATTTCCAATTGTCAATAGTATACAAATATTCAAGTCTAGCGGTGAGGTAGCCCTCGCAGTCCACGCTCACACCTTACAGCAGTAATCTCTAGAAGCAACCCCTAGTCACCCACGGTTAGCGTCTCCAGCGCTAAGTAAACCCACGAACCAAGGGTAGAGTTTTGTTATACCAATGCTCTTACACTGTACTAATCAAATCATGTGGAAATCCATTTCTCCAAGGCCCTTCATTACCAACCCTCGTAAGCTGACGGCCGAAACATTATATGCAATGTTCGTGCTCTATGCATGATCCATTTAATTTTAGTTGAGTTGAATATGATTAAGCCAATTTATGATGTAGTCAAGCATTATCAATAAATCATTCAAATTATGTAACAATCAATCATATGACCAAATCTTCAACTATCACATTTGACAATATTTTGCACAGTAATCAATCAATATCAATCACATGCATAACCCGAACCCCTATGCATCAAGTTATTAATATTTAATTCATGTGCATTAACTATAAGCACAAAACAAGTATAAAGTTATTGGGAGTACTTACTTGATCATAAATGATGTCGGGGATTGTAATAGTCCAAAGGTAAGGTAGCCTCGATCTTAGGATCACATAACATTAGGGAAATATGAAAAGTAGTAAGTTTGAGAATTAAATAACTAAACTAGTATGCTAAGTCGTATTATTTACTTAACTCAGTTATTGATTTACGTAAAATCATCGATTCAAGCTTTTTATTGAATCGTATATAACTTTTTTAATTTTATTCGAATCTTTATAAATTTATAGTCCATTTTGATCATTTTCAAGCGTACTTTCTAATAGTAAGGTTCGTTTTAGATGTTGTAACCCACAGTTTCGACTATGATGTAAAAATATTCCAAAATCCATTATTTTGACTTAAATAATTATAAAATATGGTTTTAAGCTCTTCTTTATATATATATATATATATTTTTTTTTTATTTAATAAATATTTAATTCATATATTTTGTAATTTTCTTAATTTTTTTTAGTTTATTTAATTAAAATTTACATATTTTGTTATTTTTAAGGTTTAAAACTTAATTACTTCATTTTTTGATATTTAATCATTTCCTAGTTAATTAATTATTTTATTATCATTTTTAATTACGAATTTTAATTAAATTAATTATATGTTGATGTGGCAACATGGATAAGTATCACATGTCATTTTCGAAATTTGTGTATTTTCAAATTTTTTTCCTATTTTTTATTTTTAAGTAATATGTACATAAGAATAATACGTATTATGTATATAATGATATTTATTATTATATTTTACTAAATTTTGTAAATTAGTTATTTTATATTTTTTTAAGGATCACGATACATATACTCATATATATTACTTTACTTTATTTATTAAATTAATATCATAGTATATTATATATGTGCTATTTAAGTATACCCATATTTCTATATACATTAACATACGTATCCTTATGCATATAAATATACTTATGTAATATTCTAATATAACCCTAAATATATTATATATGCCATTCTTATGTACACACCTATACGATGTCTACATATATATACTTGTATTTTTATGTTTTACACACATATATGATCATATTTGCGTATATGTATATATATATATATATGTGAAAATACGTAATACATAACATCATACACAAATACATATACATATATATAATCATGTCCATAGATATATATATTTATATATATTGAAAATATCCAATTTAATTATTATTGTATACATACGCATATATATACCGGACATATACCATATTGCATATATACTATATTATACTAGTATTTTCATATTTTTCTAGATACATACATATATATATATTCAGTTACATATACCTATATAACAAAAATACATAGTATACATACCATTATACATGCATATGTATATACATATATCATAAAATCAAAACACTATATGTATAAATATATACACACATAATCACGTATGTATAAATAAATAAAATAAAATACTAAATATATACATATGTATATAAAGGAAATACCTAGTACATCTATTTATGCTATATGCGTATACATACATATACTATATACTAAAATACTAAATATATATATATATATACGCATACATATGTACATAAATCAATGTGTAAGAAAGTACATACTATAAGTATTATTATTTGTACATACATATATATATTTACATATAATTAAATAAATAAATAAACCCTTAATATACATGTACATACTTTATAATGTACATATGTACAAAGAAATTAAATATATACTTATCTAACTTTTTAATTAATTGGAACAATATTTCCCTCTTCTTCTCCTTGCTCTTATTCCTCTTCTTCTTCTTCTTATTTTTGTTTTCGGTTTGGTTTGTGTGTGTGTAATTTGCTTTTGTTGTTTGTGTTTTTGGCTTCTTCTTCTTCTTCTTCTTGGTTTTTTTTTTTTTTTTGAAAGTTCTAGATGTAAAGAGCAGGAGAAAATTAAAATAAAAATAAAAATAAAGAACAAAGCAATTCGTAAAGCAAATGGCCAAATCCTTGTATTAATTATGATAGGACATGTAATCTTAGCTTTTGATTTTGTATTACAATTTCTCAACACTTGGATGGATCAAAATTAATCACATGGGTTGCTATTCCAACAAAAATCTCACGTAGAGAAGAAAAGAAAATAAGAAGAAGGAAAGAGAAAAGAAAAAGAAAGAAAAAGGGAAGAAAAAGAAAGAGAAAGATAATTATATGTAGTTTTTCCAAATGTAAAAACAATAAAAATAACATCTATAAACTAATTTTGAAATTTTATAAAAATTTATCAATTTAATTGGTATCTGTTACAATTATAATTTTTACGAGTTATTTTAACATTTTCATTAAAAGTTTTATACGATTACGCGATTTAGTAGATAATTGTGATCAACTATGATTATATCACTATTAAGTGATATTTATTCATTTTATAAGTTTAAAGTTATAGTTTTGGAGTTTCGATCAAGTTCGGGATTGATTTCGAGTATTTTCCCATACATCGAGTTTAAGATTTTTGTATGCAATTTAGGTTTTGATATATTTTTTTAATATTTTTATTACTTATAATATATTCAAATTTATAATTTATTAAATTTTTATCTTACTTGGCTTTAACAACTCATGAAGTTATCTACAGTATTAGGGTTCGATTCTACTTTAAGTAGTTAAATTTGCGAGGTTTACGTTCTTCCTCTCTTTCAAAAAGTTTCGTCCTCAAAACTTGACTGTAGTAACTTTATTTTCTTAACACCCTTCAAATCATCTTTTAGCTTATATTTGAAATTCAAATATCTAATCAAACACTTTATACATCATCATCAGGTTCTTCACAGATACATAATATATTGTTCTCACCTTATATTAGTTCTACTTCTCAAAATGCTTTAAAATATTTACATATTCCTCTTTTGACTTCCAATAACTTGACAAAAGACATTATCATCTCCTAATACTTTCTACAATAATGTACTTGATAGATTGAATCGTTATCTTTTAGGTAGTTTACTTCGCAAGGTAAGAGGTAAAATCATGTCCACAATCTCCATAATTATAGCATGCCTCACTCTTCATAGGACATTATTGAATGCTATGTTGTTCTTTTTCTCCACAATTTATGTTAGAGGTAAAATCATGTTCACAATCTCCATAATTATAGCATGTCTCACTCTTTATAGAACATTGTTGAATCCTACGTTGTCTTTTTTCTCCACAATTTATGTTAATTATAATTTTTCAATTGATAAATTGTGTTCAATGTAAGATAAATGAGAAATAGTATAATAACATGAATTGTCAGCCCTAATATAAACTGGTCTAACTTGGATACGAGACACGCAAGGTTATGAGTTCAGTTTTCATATACTATTAGTAAATGGATTATGTAACGGGTTTAAGTTTTCTGGATATAAACCCATTTAGATATGAAAATAAAATATGATACAAATCATAAAAATGATAAAAAAAAAAAAATCGATACTCATGATAAAGGCATATTTTTCATGTTTTAATATACAAATTAGATAGAATTATTATTGATTTTATAGTAATCACTAAGAAATGGTACGTAATTATTTTCATTTAGATATTTTAGAAATTAGAGGATTCAAAGTGGAAATATGGATGATTTTGAGGAGTTTTATGCAAACAAAGAGGCTCGAAATGAGCTATGACACGATTGGAATTCAATACACCAAGCCTATCAATAGGCCTATACTTACACCGGCGGCTTTGGATCCTATGCCACCGGCCTTGAAGTTTACACTGCCGTCCTTCATTAAAAAGAAGTCTTACGTGAGCCAACCTTAGTTTTTCTGATAAATAGCCTTATGTTTGACCGTTTGAGAGACTTGTTTTTTAGAGACATACACTTTTCGTAGACTTAGAGATTCGTAAAATAGTCATTAGATAGTTCTTGAAAAATTCTTTTATAGAATCACTTGGATTATTGAGAAAATTTTGCTTTGGAGACCAAGTTTTGGAGTTGTAATTGAATTTTATATTTTCCAATTACAAAATTGGTGATATCTATTTTAATTATATTTATGCAATTCTGTTAATTATTCATATTTTCAATTATGAATTTCCTTGCAATTTCAACTAGTAGTTGTGCTTTTGTTTCAAATTCTACTGTTAGCTAAATTTATTTGTGGGAATTGATGAAACCCTGATAGCTAAGATGATAATTGTATTCGTGTTATAGAATTAATTGATATAGGGATGATTCATGATTGCAATTTTTATGATTTCAATTATAATTGTTTAATTGATTATAATTGTTAAAAATCCTAGTGATACGAGAGTTGATATAGGGTTTGTTAGAAATTCTTGGTTAATTAGATTAATTAATGTAGAAGCAACGTTAATTAAATTAATTAGAAATTATCTAAAGATTAATACTATGTTTGGTGATTGATTATTCATTAAGACATTAGGAATAATTGATTTAGGACATAAGACAGTCATAGTATCGGGAGATATACGATTGTAATTTAGAGTCTACTGTTAATTGGAGATGCGGGAGCTAATGATTAATTAGGGATTTAAATCCTTAAGTTTTAAGGTATAGTAATTTCACTTGAATAACCATATAGTTAATAATCTATATAACACGATAATAATTTGATTTACATAATCTAGGGTAGATTTTGTTTATCCCATAATTCTCAATTGATTCCTTAGTTTTAGAAATTTTATAGTTATAGAAATTTTATAGTTATTTTCCTTCTCATAGTTTTAGTATAATTATTAGATTAGTTAATTTATTTTTTGATTGCTTGAATATCGATAAGAACTATCATGGGTTTAGTAATATTATAGTCCTTAAGGGATCGACAACCTTACTTGCTTTGTATTACTTGATTCCGACGTAGTATACTTGCTGGAGTATTCATATATATATATATATATATATATATATATATATAGTTTAAGCGAATCAAGTTTTTGATGACATTGTGGAGGACTGGAAATATTAAACCTTTTAGTTTTGTTGGAAATTTAGGCACACTCAATGACGTGTGCTATTTTTGTTCTCTTTGCAAGTGTTTTATGCGTAGGAGTAAGAGTATTGAAATTCTACCATTAGATTCTGAAATAGAGCGTACTTTGTATCAATTGAGGTGAGAGAACTATACAGTACCCATGGTGATGAGTTCAACTATAAGGAGGCCCATCATTCAAGCTAACAACTTTAAGTTGAAGCTGTCTCTCATTCAGATGGTTGGGACGAATCAGTTTGGAGGATACCCTAATAAAAGTCCTAACGAGCATATTGTAGGATTCCTCCAATACTACAATATAGTTAAGATGAACAACATGACCAATGAGGTTATCAGATTACAGCTCTTTCCTTTTTCATTAAGGGATAATGCTAGAGCTTGTTTTCATTTATTACCTCAAGAGTCTATCGTCACTTATGCTAATCTTTCATTGAAGTTCTTAAGGATATTTTTCCCACCAGCTAGGATCGTAAAACTAAGGAACGACATCACCAACTTCACCAAGTTTAATGGTGAGTCGCTTTATGAGGCATGGAAGAGATTCAAGGAGGCGATCAAAAAATGCCCATATTATGGCTTACTAGATATCTCCTGATTGAGATCCTTTATCTCAGTTTGGATGAGATACTGAGGTCCCTAGTTGATGCTGCAGCTAGAGATGCTTTGATGGGTAAGACCTATAATGAAGCAATTGTACTGATAGAAGAGATGGTCTCTAGTGCACATAACTGACAAAATGAGAGAAGCAAGTTAGGAGTGGTAGTAGCCGGTGACAATAACACTATATCTCAATTAATAACTCAGATTGCAGCTCTCACTACTCAGGTAAGTAAACTCACCTCAATACAGTCTTTTAATGCTAATCCTATTGTTTTTTGTGAGTTATGTTCAAGATCACATTCGACTCTTAAGTGCCTAATTGGGAATCACGTAGCTCCAACCAGTAGAGAATAGGTGAATTTTGTCAACAATTTTCAACGCGGCAATCAAGGACCATATTCAAACACATATAATCTTGGGTAGTGTCATCATCCAAATTTTTCATGGAGAAATGAGAACAATGCATTTCAACCATCACCTGGATTCCAAAAGCAAGGTTCTACTCATAACACTCTACCTCAACAAAATCAGTTTAGAATGGAATAGCTCATGTTGATCTATATGCAAAAGACTGACACCATGTTACAGAATCAACAGGCGAGTATTCGGAATTTAGAGAATCAGATTAGTCAAATCTCTCAATAGTTGAGTAACAAACCATCAGGATCTTTACCTAGCAATACTGAAGAAAATCTTAGAGGTGTCAACACTATTATGTTAAGGAGTGGAAAAGCAGTGGAGACAGTTGATAGACGAGTTGAAGAAAAGGTAGAGATTCCAAAGGAAGAGAAAAGGAAGCAGGTGGAAGAGGAACCAAAGCAAAAGTCACCAAAAGTGAAACCGTATGTTCCTCTAGTCCCTTTTCTAAGAAGACCGAAGCAATAGTAACTAGACACTCAATTCACCAAATTCCTAGATGTTTTCAAGAAGTTGCAAATCAACATTCCTTTTGCAGTGGCACTTCAACAAATGCCTTTATATGCCAGATTCATGAAGGATTTGCTCACCAAGAAGAGAAAGATTGATGGGAACAAACCGGTAATGCTTATAGGGGAGTGCTCCATGATCCTTCAAAAAAATTTATCTACCCTAGCTAGAAAATGAAGAGATCAGGGGAGTTTAATTGTTTCTTGTACTATAGGAAATTTGCACTTGGATCAGGTTCTTATTGAAGGTGGAAGTATAAATTTAATGCCCTTGTCTATTTTCAGGAAGATAGGACTTGGAGATTGCAAGGAGACTCATGTTACCTTGCAACTTGCTGACAGGAGTATCAAATACCCAAGGGGTATTGTTGGAAATGTCCTGGTGAAGGTAAACCAATTTATCTTCCCAGTCGACTTTATAGTCCTGGAGATGGAAGAGGACAAAGAGGTACCCATGATCCTGGGCAGACTATTTCTTGCAACAAGTAAGGCATTGATAGATGTGGAATAGGGTAAGCTTACTTTAAGAGTTATGGATGATCAAGTAATGTTTAATGTTTGTGAAGCTATAAAACATTTTGATGATTGCAAATCCTATTAAACTATTGATATTTTTTATGAGATTATCTGTGAATCTATAGAAGAGAAAGTAGGAATGGATACCATAGAATCAGTTCTTAGGGATCTAGAAGATTGGAGCGATGATGACGAGCCTGAAGAAGAAGGCAAGGAACAAGTGTCAGAAATCAAAGCTCGATACTATGAAGAGCTAGGCACTAATGAGAAGAAGCCAGTCCCATCATTGACACAACCCTTGGTGCTTGAACTTAAACCTCTACCTAGTCATTTAAAATATGCTTATCTTGGAACAAATAATACTTTGCCAATAATTATCTCATCTTCTTTGATAGATAACTAGGAGAAACAACTTCTAGGAGTTCTGAGAGGGCATCAAGAAGCCATCAGGTAGACTATTGCCGATATTAAGGGAATTAGTCCCTTAATTTGCACTCACAAGATATTATTTGAAGCGGAGTGCAAACCTACGGTACAACTACAGAGATGACTCAACCCAACTCTAAAGGAGGTAGTGAAGAAAAAGGTACTCACATTGCTGGATGTAGGTATTATCTACCCTATCTCAGATGGTAATTGGGTTAGTCCCATTCAAGTAGTGCTAAAAAATAGGTAGTATGACTGTGGTGAAAAATGAGGATAATGAGCTAGTCCCTACTCGCATTATGACCGGGTGGAGAGTTTGCATAGATTATAGAAAACTGAATGATGCCACTCATAAAGACCACTTCCCACTTCCCACTTCTCACTTCCCACTTCCCACTTCCCACTTCCTTTCATAGATCAGATGTTAGAAAAACTTTCAAGGTATGATTACTATTGTTTTTTAGATGGATATTCTGGTTACAATCAAAATCATATCACACTCGAGAATCAGGAGAAAACTACCTTTACGTATCCTTATGGCACTTTTGCCTTTAAGAGAATGCCCTTTAATCTCTGTAATGCACCCGCTATTTTTCAAAGATGCATGATGTCTATATTCTTTGACATGTTAGAAGATTTTATTGAAATATTTATAGATGACTTCTTTGTCTTTGGGAAGTCATTTAATTCATGTCTAACTAATTTAGATTGTGTGCTTAAATGGGGCAAAGAGACTAATCTACTTTTGAATTGGCAAAAATGCCATTTTATGGTAAGAGAGGAAATAGTTTTAGGTCATAAGGTGTCAAAAAAGGGGATTAAAGTTGATAGAGCCAAAGTGGAGATAATAGAGAAGCTACCACTACCTACTTCAATTAAAGGAGTCAGGAGCTTCCTAGGGTATGATGATAAGCTTGAAAGGTAAGTTATTTCATGTTATATACTATGTGAGTAGAACCTTAAATGAGGCATAGAGAAACTATGCTACAATAGAGAAATAACTTTTAGCGGTTATATTTGCTTATGACAAGTTGAGGCCTTATTTCATAGATTCTAAGATCATAATATACACAGACTATGCTGCTTTAAAATATTTGTTTGCTAAAGCTGATGCTAAACCTAGGTTAATTCATTGGATCTTATTACTGTAAGAATTTGACCTTGAAATTGGAGATAAAAAGGGAATTGAAAACGTAATTGTTGATCATTTATCTCGTTTACAATTTGAGTGTTTAGAGCCACCTATTAATGAAAAGTTTCTTGATGAACAATTGTATGCAGTAGAGATTCAAGGGTTACCTTAGTATGTTGATATAGTCAATTACCTGAAAAGTAAAATCATACCATACGGTTTCTCATTTCAAAAGCAAAAGAAGTTTTTACATGATGTGAAATTTTATTTCTGGGATGAACAGCATCTGTTTAAAAGTTGTGCTGACCAAGTAATTAGATGTTGTGTGCTTGAAATAGATCAGCTTATCATAATTCAAGACTATTATTCTAAAGAAGAAAGAGGCTACTTTGGTATGAAAAGAACTGTAACTAAAATTTTATCTTGTGGATTTTACTGGCTTAGTTTGTTTAGTGATTGCAGGAATTATGTTATGTCTTGTGCTTAATGCCAAAAGACTGGGAATATTTCTAGGAGATATGAATTATGAATTACCACAAAATAGTAATATAGTAATTGAGCTTTTTGATGTGTAGAGAATAGACTTCATGGGTCCTTTCCCTTTATCTCTTTCAAACAAATATATACATATGGCAATAGATTATGTGTCGAAGTGGGTAGAAGCAGTTGCTTTACAAACTAACGATGTTAGAGTTGTAATTAAATTTTAGAAAAAGAACATTTTTTCTATGTTTAGGGTACTTAAGGCAAATTATAAGTGATGGGGGGTTGCATTTTTGCAATCGACAGTTTCCAAAATTGTTAACAAAATATGGAGTCACTCATAAAATTGCCATCTCGTATCATCCACAAACTTATGGATAAGTTGAAGTGTCCAATAGGGAAATAAAGTATATCCTAGAGAAGACTGTCAATGCATCTAGGAAAGATTGATCTTTAAAACTTGATGATGCATTGTAGGCTTATAGGATGGCTTTTAAAACCCCTATGGGAATGTCCCCACACAAAATCGTTTATGATAAGTCATGTCACCTACCTATAGAGCTCAAGCATAAGGCTTATTGGGCCATAAAATACCTCAACTTTGATTTACAAGCTGCGGGTGAAAAGAGATTGCTCTAATTGAACCAGCTGGACGAGATTAGAGAAGAAGCTTATGAAAACGCTAGGATCTACAAGGAGAGAGCCAAGCGATGGCATGATAAGAAAATTAAATAGTAGGAGTTCATGCCTAGTCAAAAAGTGTTATTATACAACTCTCGATTGAAGCTATTCCCAAGTAAGTTAAAATCTCAATGGTTTAGGCCATTTGAAATAGCAAATGTTTTTCCCTATAGTACAATTGAGTTAAAGGTAGGAGATAATTGCACTTTCAAGGTAAATGGTCATCTCTTCAAATACTATTTTAAAGGAGAAAACATAGATAGTGACACCACTATGGTGGTGAGTGAGAGTTTATAGTAAGATTAGAAAAGTTGGGCTAGTAACTATAAACTAAGCGCTTGATGCGAGACAATCCATGTCTAACCAAACTAATTTTTTTTATCTTATTTATTATTATTATTTTTATTTTTTTATTTATAAAAGACGAAGAAGAAGAACAAGAGCTAGCCATTGGCATCAAGGCCGCTGGCCTAAAAACAAAAAAAAAAAAAAGAAAGAAAGAAAAGCACTAAAATTTGAACTCAAGGTCACCAGCTTATCAGTTGGCCTACTCATATATGTTGGCAATGTATGCCACCGGTGTACAGAGGACAGAGCTGGCATGCAATGCTTTTTAAAGCACGATCATCGGTTTTCTCTCTCTCTCCTCACTTATTTTCTTCTCAATTTCTCTCTCTACCTTCTCTCTCTTTAGTTTTCTCTTTAGATTTCTCTCCCTCTCCATCATTCTATTTCTCATACACATTTTTTTTCATCACTCCATCTCACATTCACTCACTATCTTTACTTTTTCCACACTCATTTTCACTTTTTTAGTTCAAATCTGTGATTCACCATGTCGTCCAAAAAGATACAACCTCAATAAAAGAAACAGAAGATGGCAGCCGTTTTGTCTTCCAGAAGTTCAGGCAGCGTTCTACTTTCACCTCAGGAGTATGCTAGGGAAAGAAGGAAGAAGTTATAACGAATGACATTCATGAATCAACAATATTTGGATTGGACTCTTTTGCAAGAGTATGGAATGGATGATACAATCCTGCAGATGGTTCTTGATAAAACATGGTTTCGATTATTTGAGGTAAAAGGACCCACTTTTGGAAATATAGCTATTGATTTTTTTGTCCACTTTGCAGTTGGAGAGAAGTGGGCGAATGTCTACTTTCACATTTCAGGTTTATAGAGAAATTCATGTAATTGAATTGAGTCAAATTGGTTATTTTGTAGGTTTATATGATGAGGAGGAAGTCAATTTGCCTAACTCTTAGCCTAATGATATGCTTGCTGAGAGATTTTGCTTTCAATTGATTCATCCTAGGCGGGATGATTTTGTACCTTCAAAGTCGTTCACTACGACTTTATCAGCAGTAGAGTACAAGTTACTCCACCATATTCTTACTCATTCTCTCAGTTGTAAGAAAACTAGCTATAGCAAGGTAATCAGTTTTGACATGTTTTATCTATATGGTATGATTTCTAGGCATTAGATAGATTTGGGAATAAAAATAGCAAATTTTATCTATAAACAGATAGATGATATCGGGATATAGGTTATCTTTTGTGGTGGGTATATTAGAGCATTATCAAAGGGTATGGGGCTTTTTTGAAAACTGGAGGGGAACAATGGTATTCCATGTAAACCTATTTCTACTGCATCCTTTAGGGGTTAGGGATTGGTTAAGATAAATAATAGGTCCCATCTTGTTGATGAGGAGAATATTCCTGACAATCCTCCTACTACTAGAGCATCTACTTCATATCATCCACCAGTTAGTAGTTTTGAGCAGTTAAGTGCTATAATTAGAGAAGTTCGGAATAAAATTAGGAAAGAAAGGAAGAAGAATAAGAAGTTCCGAAATATTATGTTCAATATGCTGAAGTCTGCTATTTTATGTTTCCAGCCAACAGCTGTAGAGCAACTTCATTATAAGACTTCTAGTGCAAAGAGTAGCACCACCGATTGAGACAGTTAGATATTTGTGCGCTTTTCTAATTTTTTTTAATGTTATTTTCTTTTGATTTTGATTTTTATTTTATTTTCACTTTGCTATTAGGTTATTTTTGTTTAGTACCCATCTATTTCAGTAACTCTGGATCATGAACTCTACTATATACTCTTGAGTGTACTTTTATGCTATCTTTGCTATTTCGTATTTCTTTACGTTTGATGAGACAGGTCAGATTTGAATTCTATGCTAGGAATGATCTTATGCTGGGAATTTTCTTTGTTGCTAAAAATTTGAATCTAGGGGAGTACCACTTTTTCATTTCTTATTGTTGTAAGTTTTTATTTCCTCTTAAATATTGAATAGAAGACAATATGGACACTATCTATTCTAAAGTGGGGGGAAGGAAATATAAGAAATGGATTTTGAATTAAATTGAATATCAATTTTGATACCGATTTTTGTTTACAAATAGTTATACTTTCCTATCGGCCTAAACTTTACTTATTCTTAAGTATCTGGTAATGTTTAAGCCAATTTTTTTTCAAAATTTTGAATTGCTTGTTTGGAATCTAGAGATTATACAAAGAAAAATTTGTTGATAGCATCTATTACGCCCCGAAGCTGCAAAGTCGTAACACTCTTGTCGTGCAAACTATTCTAAGATAGAAGCTGACTATACAGTTGCCATCTTAGACCTGATTTATACAAGGTGTCAACGACTAACCTGCTTTGAAGTAAATAATTCATAAATTAAATAAGTTATTTACTTAAGAAAGTATGGAAAGATATACATACACTAAGAGTCAAGTATTACAAATAATGTTTATAAGGTTTTATTGTCCTATACTTCTTAAGTAAGACATTATTTGAAAATGAAAGATTCTAAATAAAAGCCAAGACCTTAAATATATATCTATGCTTCGAATGTATTTCCTCACTACCCAGGGTCCAGCAGTTGCTAGCTTCAAGGTAATTGTAAGCCGCTTCTTAGTTAGCACTTATAATAAAATCTATACCGATGTGAGCAATTACAGCTCAATAAGTTGGGGTGGAGACTTAAATCATAGAACAAACATGAACAGAGTTATCAATCATATCATTAGGTGTAATATATGTTCAAACAAATGCCATTGCATGACTTTATTTGGCCTATCGTGAGATTAGAGAAATTGCACAGACTGTAATTCAGGTTGAGGAGTTTCTGTTAATGCAACAGCTCATGACCAAACCCAGGCTTGTGCAATGGAGATATCGCTCCTCTTACGACTACCTTCGAACCATTGACTTTATCCTCACTGCGACCTCCTCTTATGTTACTTAGTTTAACTAAAGATAAAGAAGGGACCAATTATACTATTTAGCTTTATTCCTTTCGAAGGGGTCGATATTTGGCTGGAAAATCCTAATGCTCCCTTAATGGGTTGCTATGCATGTTCGATTTACGATTACAAGTCATATAGTTGATTAGATCTAGTTTAGGGTGATCAATTACTCCATACAAATCATATAAATACAAGTCAAAGAGCAAATTAGAATCAAATCAGCTACTCAAAACAAGTACATGCATATAACCTACTATTTAACAAGTATAATCAAGTGTAATTCAAGCTTTCGAGTATTACAAATGAGTACTCCAACTTATGGTGAAGCATTAAACCCTGCTTACCTCAACTCTTAGCTTGCTCACTCGAGGTGGGAACTCGCTTAGTCCATCGCTAATTATCTCTATAATACTAACGTTGTCTTAGTTTTTATATAATAATTATAGATTAGTTTTTATCATATAACACTTATTGTCATTTTTGGTTTAGGGTTTAGTATGTCTAATTATCTAGGTTCTCAAATCTTTTACAATTATTATGAGTTTGAGGCTAGGTTCGGGTTCAATTTCCTCATCGATTTCTAAATTATGTTCTAGTTTAGTTTCTAAATACAGTTTTATACACGAATCCTAGAAACTCGTTTCAACCCATAATATGAAATTAATCACATTATTTTCGGATATCCTCAATATTGTTTTTAGTCTCTAACCAATGTTTCAGTTTATGTGGTATATCCTAATCTTAATTTAACTATCGAATTTACTCCCGATATGAGAAAATCTTACATTTTTCATATAATTATCCTAATTTAAGTTTTCTTCCAGATTTTACATATATTTCTATTAGTAGTAAAATATCAATTTTTATTCTATTATTTTCTATTTATTATGTTTCCAATATTTACATATTATGTATCATTACTTATTATGTGCATAATATACATATAATATTTCTATCACTTTAAATATCATTCCCCAACATCAACTAACATCTAAAAACATATATAAATTCATCCTAAATATGATTTTACTCTCAATTACCCTAATTTCCAAAATTAATTTAAAATACACCATTTTTACCTATTATATATATACTATATAATATCCTAATAATTACATCTACCACCTTAAATACTACAAATATCGTATTTCATCAGATTTTAACATCCTAAAACATGTAATTATGTACTAAATCAGTAATTATCTATCCAATTACCTAATTAGCCTTAAATTACTCATTTTATGCATCATTTTAAGGCCTAAAAATTATCTAAAAATTTTGAAAATTAATTTTTAAAAAAGGGATTCATATCATGTTCTATAACCCATAAGTAGTCTACACAAAAATTTTGGGCTCAAAACTACACTCTTAAGATCATTTATTTCTAAATCGAAACACACTCGGTTTTGCATGATTTCTTAAGCACCATATATCACGGGACATATTTTTATCAAAATAATATTTTTCATAAAGACTACATACAAAAATATTCTAGAATACCAAATTTCATAATTTTTTAAGTATATTTAAGATTTTTAACAAAATATGTAAAATCAAGGAAAAAATTAGACTTGTCAAAACTGCTGGCTCCAACCATTGCATGCCACCAAGGCCTTGTTGGCTACCCTAGGCGTTACCATTACTGTATGGTGGTGGTGGTGGTGGTCGTCTACTCCTAGATGCTCGTCTGGTTGGGGATCTCCTTATAAGCTCCAACTACACAGATTTTTGTTTCATTTTTGAAAACTAATCCTAACTCTCTTATTTTGACCCTCTCTATCTTTTTTACTCTTCTAACTTTCTAAATGAGCTTTTTTAATTTTTTGGGTATATATAGAGCTCTAGGGAAATTATAGTGCATTAATTTGACTAGACATTTGCTTTATCTTTTTCTAAATTACCTTTTTGATTGTGTAGATTTGATTAGCTAATTTTTTTTCTTTCTTTCCCCAGCTGCCACGACCTTGATCTAGATGATTCCTCATTTTCCCTGATTTTTCCTTAATTATTCATGCATTTTATTTAAAAATTTAACATTATTTTAGCCTATTTAGCGTATTTTAAGTAATTACACGTATTTCTACCTATATGTAAATACATATATGGTATAAATAAATACTTCTAAATATTATTTAAGTTATTTCATGATTTTTAGTATGTATGTAATTTATATTTAGCAATTCCTTAGTTATTGAAATGCATTTTACACATTTTAGATAAATAACGGATAATATACTTAAAATTTGAAAATTTTATATTCTCTTATTTTATTATTTATTTTCCTAAATTTGAGCTTATGGCATCACTTTTATTAATAATTCTAGCTTTATTGTAAAATTTGAGTTAAATCGGACAATTTATTCGATTGCCCTAATTTTTACCAACTAAACCCCGAGTAACTGATCATGGGTCTTATAGCATCTGATTGTGATTTGAATAATTAACTTACTAAGATGCCCTACTCACTAATGTTAAGATTTTTGTACTTAGTTAAAATTAATTAGTCAATTCTTTATGAACCTAATTTACCTTGTTTTTGGCCTTAGAATTTGAAGTTTAAGAATTAGTCGAGTTCTTAAGTGAAAAGTAAACAGGTTTACTTCTATATAAAGTTAGTTAATATATGGTTTTTTTCGTTATTCTAACGGCACTTTAACACTTAGTGAAAGAGATAAGTGAAGCTTTGAACTTAGTGATTCCTATAAAAGGAATTTGAAAAATTTTAGTAAGCATTCAAAAAGTGATGAAATGAAAGCCTTTGCTCTAATAACTCAAGAAATTGAGTTAAGAGTATTCTCACTTGAATGTTAGAGTGAGGAAGAGTTCATAGGGGTCTCTTTAAAACCTAATCACTTGGGTAATGAACTTGAAATGTGCCAACTCAATGCACTTACTATGACGAGAAGGGTGGAAAGGTAAAAGTTCAGTATCTGAACTAAGAAAGAAAAATAAAAAAGAGAAGAAGAAGAAGAAAAGAAAAAAAAAATGGGAATGGAAAATGGAAATTTTGAGCATATACCATATGCCTTCACTACTTTGTTAACTTGTTTGTTAGAATAATTAGAGGAATAATATGTTTGCTAACAGCTATGAAGTTTAAATGGGTGTTTTTCTTTTTAGGATTGAGTATCTACTTTTGAAATAGAAATCCTAAGTTAAACGCTTGGATTAAAATTTGTTGTCTCTAAAATGGCTGGTTAATTTTAATTGTAGTAATCTGATTGTTATTGCTCGAAGTCGCAGAGTCACAACAGTCCCGCTATGTAAATCATTCTATGATAGTAATTGGCCTCACTGTACCTATCATAGACATGATCTACATAAGGCATTAATGACTCCTCGCTTTAAAGTAAACAGTTCAATTAAAAATTTAACTAAAATTACAGTAAGTATTAAACTTCAAGGCAATATATACATAATTGCATGTACATTCCATAGAATTCCTAGGAAATTGTACATTATAACATAACAGTCAGCTGGTTTACATATCAAATGTCAATCTTTCAATCTTAAAGATACTTATGAGACTCTAGATATAACTTAACTATTAGGCAAATTGATCCTTACACCCTCAGGCTTCAAAAGAGAACTAACCTCCGGATAGTTGTAGAGTGGTATATTAGTTAGAGAAATCAGAAATCAGCACCTACAAAAGGATTTGTACAGGTATGAGCAACTACAGCTCAGTAAGTTGAATTGGAGACTCATGAATGTATATAAATACAAAAAAGATTATCAAGCACTTATTTTCATGTAATGCAACAAGTAAGTGTCATCAGATAACGTAGTTCGGTCTATTGCAAAATCAGAGTAATTTCTCCGGCTCTGATCCGAGTTGAGGAGTTTTCATGTTATGCAACAGCTCATAACTAAACCCAGATTTGTGCAATGGAGACGCTGCTCCTCCTAAGACTATCTTTTGAACTAATGCCTTCATCCTCTCTACGACCTCCTCTCTTGTCACTTATTTCAGCTAAGGATGAGGAAAAAACTAATTTGTTATCTAGTGCTATCTTTTTCAAAGGTGTAGGTGTTTAGTTGGAGAATCTTAATGATCTTCTAAAGGGTTGCAATGCATGATAATTTAGGGTTTTAAGGTAGATTAAGATTAGGTTTAATTTAAGGTGTTTAGACAATTTCACACCAATCCAGTCATTATAATCATCAATCACAACACAAATTCCAATATGAAGTCAGATACGCAAGTACGTGCATAAAACTACTTACAAGCAAAATCATATGCAATCCTAAGTCTCCGAGTACCCTAAAATAGTACTCCAAATACAATGAAGTAATAAACCTAACTTACCTGGAATTCTCAGTCGTTCAATCACTTAATTGCAGGTTAGTTCATCTCTAAGTATCCTATAATACAAATACGTCTTTTTAGTACTTATACTTTGATGATACATATTGTAAGTTATAATTTAACTCACTTCTCCATATATACCTATTATTTACTAATGATTCGCTCTACATTAGCTCGGGGTTCGGTTTTTGAATTAGACTCTAGTTTTGGTTCTAAATTGTTTTTAATTACAAGGAATCTTAAATATGCTCGAATCCTAATGTGAAATTAATCACATTAAGTTCAAGTATTCTAATATCATTCTAGGTCTTAATTTAATATTTTAACCTATTCGATACACTCTAATCTAATTAGGGATATCGGATTTTACTCCCGATGTAAGAAAATCATACATTTTTTATCTAATTACCTAAAATTAATTTTTGTACTGGATTTATTTTGTACTGATATTATTAATATATTATCCAATTTAACCTATTTTTTTCATATTTATTAAAATCCTAACTTCACATATTCCTAAATTTCCTATAATTATCACATAATTCTCAAATTAATTACGATTAACACTCTAAAGACTAGGATTAGGTTTCTACATCAGAGATTAACATCCTTAAACATCTAATTACCTTCTAAATCAGTAATTAATCATTTAATCACTTAATTAAGCCAAAATTACCCATTTTTTTCATCATTTTAGGGCTAAAAATTTACTTAAAAATTTCAAATATTAATTTTAAAAAATGGCTTCATAGCACTATTCTATATCACTTAAGCATTCTATAGAAAAAAAAAATTAAACTCCAAACTACACTCCTAAGCCTATTTATTTCTAATTCTAATCGTGCTTGTTTTTGTCCAATTTCTTAAAAACCCTTTGTTTACAGACGTGATTAAACTTAATCACTATTTTCCCTTAAATCTAAATATAATAAAATATCAGAATAATAAATTTCATAATTTTTTAAGCATAATAAATAATTTTAAGGAATTTTGCAAAATTGAAGAAAATGTGAGACTCACCTAATTCACAAGATTTTTGGTCTCCAACATCGGTCTAGGTGTGTCTGCTGGCCCAGGAGGTACGTTTGGAGTGGGGTGGTGGTAGTGGTTCAATTCCAAGTGATAGTAGTGTATAGGTTTGGCTTCATTACACTGTCTGCACAAATTTGGGAAGAATTTTCCTAAAATCCTAATTTCTCTCTCAATTTCAGTTCTCTCAATTTTTTTTTTCCAATTCCTAACTAACCAAATGAGCTTTATAAATTTTCTTACTATTTATAGGGCTTTGTAGAAATTATTGTGCATTAATTAAGACAAAACAAGGCCTATATCTCTTCTATTTTGCCTTTTTAAGTGTTTATTTTTTATTAGTTAATATTTTTTTTCTTCTCCCCTTGCTACCATGACTTGATCTGGTTCATTCCTCATTCCCTTAATTTTTTTCTGATTTTTCCTTAATTTTTTAAATAATTTTCTTTAATTATTTAGTAAATTTTTAGGCAATTTAGGTAATTTCGTACATTTCTACCCATACGTAAATACATATGGGGTTCAAGTAAACACTTCTAAATATTATTTATGTCATTCTATGATTTTTAGTATATATATAATTTATCTTTAGTGATTTATTAGTTATCGAAATGCATTTTACGCACTTTCGATAAATAATAGATAATATATTTAGAATTTAAAAATTTTATATTCTCTTATTTTATTACTTATTTTTTTAAATTCAAACTTACAGAGTCACTTTTACTAATATTTCTAGCTTTAGTTTATAATTTAGGTTTGATCGGATCCTTTAATCAATCATCCTAAACTTTGTGTACTAAGTTCGATCCTACAGTTATTTGTCTTATCTTTAGGGCTTACATTGATCACATATTTCGATTTGGTTCAAGCGGTGGGTGTTATAAATTAGTGAGTTTGAAAGTGTGAAATATCAAATGTCTTGGATTAGCAATTGGGAAATTTGTATTTTCAATGATAAGATTTCTTTAGTTCTATTTATTTTGCTTGAGGACAAACAAAAGCTTAAGTGTGGGGGAGTTGATAAAGGTATATTTTTCATGTTTTAATGTGCAAATTAGATAGAATTATTATTGATTTTATAGAAATCATTAAGAAATGGTACTAAATTATTTTCATTTAGAAATTTTAGGAATTAGGAGATTCAAAGTGGAAATACGGACAATTTTGAGGAGTTTTACGCAAACAAAGAGGCCTAAAATGAGCTATGACACAATTAGAATTCAACATAGTTGGTCTACACTTATACCGACGGCTTTGGATCGCACATTACCAGCCTTGAAGCTTACACCGTTGGCCTATCAGCCGGCCTTCATTAAAAAGAAGCTTTATACGAGCTAACCCTAGTTTTTCTTATAAATAGCCTTATGTTTCACCATTTGAGAGACTTATTTTTGGGAAACATACACTTTCCTTAGACTTAGAGAGTCGTAGAACAATCATTAGATAGTTCTTGAAGAATTCTTCTATAGAATTGCTTAAATCATTAAGAAGATTTTGCTTTGGAGACCAAGTTTTAGAGTTGCAATTGAAGTTTATATTTTCCAATTACAAAATTGGTGACATCTATTTTAATTATATTTATGCAATTCTATTAATTATTCGTGTTTTCAATTATAAATTTCCTTACAATTTCAACTAATAGTTGTGCTTTTGTTTTAAATTCTACGGTTGGCTAAATTTATTTGTGGGAATTGACGAAACCCTAATAGCTAAGATGATAATTGTATTCGTGTTATAAGATTAATAGATATAGGGATGAGTCATTATTGCAATTTCTATGATTTTAATTATAGTTGTTTAATTGATTATAATTATTAGAAACCCTAATGATACAGGAGTTGATATAGGGTTTATTAGAAATTCTTTATATATTTGATCATAATAAATTTTTAGTATTTTCCATTCATTTATTGCTTTATCGAAGTCTTTTATATATATTTCATCTCTATTGTTTAGCATGGAATCTTCTGACTACCCAATGGGAGCAAAGCTAGAAGAGGACATAAATCTTCTAAGTAAATTCATATTTTCGAAAGAGACTAACTTATCTTAATCTTGTAAATCTAGATCACAAGATTAAATTTAATCTAATATTGTGATTTCCAATTTATAACCCTTTTGCAACCCTAAATCAGAATGGGATTTACGCTAGGTTTCAGTAGGCTTATCACAATATTAAGATTTTCTACTAAGGATTCGTTTTAAGTGACTTAGAAAATATAAGATTTAGATTGTCACAAAGACAAATATAAACTTAATTAAAATATCTATATACTCCCTCCTTGGCTCTGATACCAAAATTGACACTCAGGAGATACTATTCTTAATAATAGAGATGAATATATGTCACAATTTAATCTAATATTATTAGTACCATTCACTATCAATTATATTAGTATAATACTATTCAAGATATTCTATTGTACTATCCAGATAATTATAAATGTGAATATCAATAACAAATTGTGACATAAATATGTATGTAAAATATAATTCAAACCACCACAGGCGGTAGAACCAAGACTAGTGGGATTTTATATAAGTATGAAACCTCCAAAGGCGGTAATACCGGCTGATTATGGGATTTTGTTTTGCTAGTAATTAAATAGATAAATAAGATCTCGTGAAATTACACCCAAATTGATTGGAGATTCCCCACACGAGATGTAATGTAAAAGAAGAATTAATTAAACAGAAATTTTATTAATTGAAACTGATTTGTACAAAATACAAGAGCATAAATAGATATTGAGAGAAATATTGAAATTTTGAGAGGTAAGAATGTTCTACCTTAAAAACAAAGGGAAGAAAACAATTATGCTTCGGGAAATGTTTGATTGATTGATTGTTGGAAACTAAAGTTGAAAGTAGGAAAGGAAGGAAGATGAGATGTGAGAGAGAAGTAGTTGAGAGAGGAGAAGAGAAGAGAGATGGAAGCAAAGAGGATGAGAGAGGTAGGAAGAGTTGTGTGTAAGAAGAGTTGTATGTGTTTCCGACTTGGTTTTTTTATTCAGGGAGATGCATTTTATAGGAAATTTCGATCGGTTACTGTTATGAACAGTAGTATGGTGGCCGACAAGGTACTGTAGCAACAGTAGTATTATGGCAAATAAGGTACTGTAGAAATAGTAGTATTGTGACAGATAGATTGTGACATTTTACTGTATGACAGTAATATGTTGGGTAATTGATATTATTGTGCACTATGGTACATGTGGAAAATACTATATTTCTACTTTATAGTGTAAAAAAGATACAATATTCATGGATCTCTTAAATCTATTCCATAGCAGTCATCTTCATTGGTATTTTCGCTGTGGTGAGTTGTGGAGTTCGAGTCTGAACTTGATTCCTAGGCTGATTCATTGATATTTGCCAATGCTCTTTTAAGAATTTGTTTCATTTGGTTTGGAGAAGTTGCATTTGCTAGTGAAGAAATTAGAAATCCTCTATTGTGATATTGTGGAGTTGCAATTTTGGATGGTGGAGTTGAGGAATTGGTCTTGATCCAATTTAAAATTGAATTTTTTTCACACCTATTCCACATTTTGAAGCTATCCCACCATTTGACTTTATACATTTTGACTAAATTGGTTATATTTGATGTCTGATCTGACTTATAATTAAACCACCAAGCCATAACCCAATATATTCCAATATGAACAAAATATAATATTTCTTTTTGAAATTTTTTCTCATTAGATGTAGGATTGTATTCTTTCATGAAAGTGTTGAAACCACCTTTGGCATTTTCATGAATGATTGCAGAAGTTGTACCAAATTGTTCCTACCAGTGTGTGCAAACCAGTTAGGAAGATTTAAAGAAGAATAATTATAAAAAAATATTAACCAAGTATGTGATCTTTTTGGATTCATTTGATAAAACACATTCCACCATGCTTGCTTATAATCATAATAATTATAAGTGGCTCGATGACTTGGTTATGTAGAAAATGATTCTATATTGAGTTTTATTGGGGTGGTTGGATGAGTTCGCCATTCTTTTAGACTGATTACTCTCAGTATTCTAGCTGTAAAATAGCTGATCATTTCTTCCTTTTCAAAATGTTTGAATCTTATTGATCCACTTTTAATCAAGATTTTCTTATAAAACTGGATTGTTTTGTAAATATCATATGGTATATAATAAAAATCTTTTGTAAATATTTTCCTTACAAATTCAGAGTGGTCCTTTTCTGATAAGTCTTCTTCTACAGAGAAAACATATCTAGAAATAGGTTTTATAAAAAATTTTGACCTTTGATTTGCAGGCATTAATTCAAAAGATACAGGAGTTGATATTTTAGTAAGCTGAAAGTTCTGATTTTTCCTCTAACTTTCTATTGGTTGAGGGATTTCAGGCAACGTTGGGACTTTATTTTCTGATTGTAGGACTATTGAAATTGCCTTAAGTAAACCATGAGTTGGTTCCATATCTGCTAATTTTGAAAGGACTTCATTGGATTGGATATTGGAAATGAATTGATTATTTGAAGACATTGGTTTCGAGGTCCTAGAAGAGGATTCCTCTTTGATTGTTAATAGGGTGTTATATGATTTACATATATCTAACCATGATTTGATATTAGTTAATCATTTATTGGAAGTTGAGGAGATTTTTTCTTTTCCTTTATCCTTCTCTTTTTTGGGAGGCATCTCCCAGCAAAAATTCACGAGTAAGGAAATTAGGAAGAGAATTTAAAGATCTATTAATATGCTCTATTTCAAAATCAAATACAAAAAGAATGGATTGCCATCTGGTAAAAATTTGTTTTGATGCAATGTTTTGAACATCTTTTAATAAAACATTTTTAGCTGCTTTACAATCAATTTGTAAAAGAAATTTCTAATTTAACAAATCTCTTTGGAAATTAGAAATTGTTAAGACAATAGCTAAAATTTCCTTTTCAATCGTAGAATAGTTACGTTGACAATTATTCTAATTTTTTTATACAAATTGAACAATGTATTCCTTATTATCTTGTTTTTATTTTAGGATTCCTCTGAATCCTAAATCACAAGCATCGATTTCTACTACTTTTGCAAGAGAGGGATTTGCTATATGCAAACTAGAAATCTCTTTAATTCTTTGTTTGATCAATTTTATTGTATTTGTATCTTCATTTGTCCATTAAGGTGGATTTTTCTTTAACCTTTGATATAATGGCTTACATATTATATTAAGATTTGGGAAAAAATCTGCAATATAATTTAAACTTCCTAAAAACCTTTGAAGTTGATTTTTATCTTTGATTTCATCAGGAAACTTTTCAGTGAATTCTATAGATCTTTGTATTAGAATTATTGTTCCATTGTGAATATTAAAGCCTAAGAATCTAATTTTAGTTTGGAAGAGACTAATCTTAGAAGGTGAAACTATTAAACCATTATTTTTTACTATATTAATGAAAATTTTTATATGCTTGAAATGTTGATCTATATTAGATGAAAATATTAAAACATCATCTATATAGATTATCATAAAATTAACATAATCATAAAAAATTTCATTCATTATTCTTTAAAATTCAGAAGGAGCATTTTTCAATCCAAATGGTATTATATATATATAGTTTAAGCGAATCAACTCACGAGTTGACCTAATCCATGGACAGCTATGATAATATAAAGATTTCCCTGTAGGATAAGATGGTGATAGAGATGTATTACCCATGGCAGGTATCTAGACTTGGGGTTGAGTTAAACCTGGCCTAGAATTGGCTCGGACTCGTTGAGTTAAGGGCTTGGTCCCCCTTAAATCAAAACCAGCTTGGTTTCTAGTTAGTTCATTTAGCCTGATAGTTCGACGGATTAGTTTTCAACTTGTGAACCACCTAATTTTTTTTTTTTTAATACTTAGGAAAAAATAATCTTTTATGTTTATTTTCTATTTGAAAAAAAAACCACTAATAAATCACAAGAATTTAAAATTTTGACTATTTTCCTCTATTAATTATTAAGTGCTAAGATTAATGATTCATACTTTATTAATCGTTAGACACGGTATTAATAATTTGCATTTTCAATAATGTATAATTATTACTTTATATTCACAATTAGTGAATCGAGTAAGTAAACCTCTTTTTATAGGCAACATCTAAAGGAAAACTTGTTAATATAATTAACTTGGGATATGATTTGTGATAGGCAATGCTCATTGTACTCTTTTATTATGAGGAAACTTTAAAAAACAATATAATTTACGTAGGAATTAGATTGATATCATAAAGAGAAAAGCATATATATAATATTTATAATATACTCGCCATTTTATATATGGTATAAATATATTTCTTATGACTTTTAATGGTATTAAATTATAAATATACTTGGATTCTTATAAATAATTAAAATATACTATTTATGAAAGTAGTTATTTTTTCAAAAATTAAACAAAATCGTATGAAACTTGTGATATTTTATGCTTCGAATTTTTTTTGTGGTTTTTTTTTTTGTTGAAAAACTCTTTTGGTGGTTAAAGTAATATATTTTATACCATAACTGTCTACTTTTATCAACATTAAAATATACGGGTTTTAATAATTTTTTTTTTATAAACACACATATATTATTTGGTTTCGATATCAACTTCAAAATATAAGTAATCATATATATTCAATTTTATTTTATATTTTAATTAGAGAAAATACTTAAATTTAATTTATAAAAAACTTTGTTTTTTATTTTTAATTTCCGAGTCTAAACTGGCAGATTGAATTGCTGGTTCCTTCAACTCGAGCTTGAACTTATCGGTTCAATGAGTCCAACCCATTGAATCACACTGACTTGCTAAGCAAGGTAGGTCAAGCTACGGTAGGTCAAGCTACGGTTCAAGCTCGTGACTCATGAGTCTAAGCTGGTTCTGGTTCCGGTTTACGGGTCGGATTCGATTCTTCCCTAAGTCTACATGTATCATGATGCACTACATATTTGCTTAAAAAATCATATGCTTCAAATTATTAGTTGGGAATTCTAGACAAATTTTTTCATTTTTTTTTATGACTATTTAGTACTTTTATGATTTATTCTTTTACACTAAGTTTGTTGAAATCTTATGGCATGATTATTGATTTCTTAATAGGAGGAACTAGATTTGAAACTCCACCCTTATAAGTTATAATATAGTTGAAAAAAAAATATTTTATTCTTCTACCTTTGCTAAAGTTTTTAGAGTTTTCTTTTTTCTTTCAAAATTAACTTTATTTAATGGTTTTAGATCCTTTAAAGTTACTTTTCTAAAATTTTCTCAAAGTTATTCTTTTAAGACATAGTCACATGTAATCAAACTTTCACAGTTTTGGTTTGTCTACTTATAATGATATCATAAATGCTTTAGAGTGCCTTTAAGATATATTTTTTGATACTGCTATTCAGTTAGCAATCTTTACTCAATGGATACAAAACACCTATGCTTTGGTGCTTAGTGCAACAGCCCCTAGTGTGATGGCCCCAGGTGCAACAGCAAGCACGAGTTTGACTTGAGTCAACCTTTTAGGTTCACCTTCCTTTGGGATATAAGGTAATTGACTATATTTTTCATGAGATTTTTCTAACTAGTTTAGCTAATTCTCTATATAATTGTAACTTGAACCCTATAAGAACAAACCAAACGTTATTAGAATATGAAAAAAAATGACATTACATTACATTACATAATAGTGATAACAATGCATTAATGTCTTGATCCGTCCCATGACCATCCTTATTTGCAGCCATGCACTAACTTTTAACTCTGTAGTGTACAGTGTATATCCAACTTGAATGTGCTCCATGCCACAAGCAAATCATGCCAGTATATCAAATCAAGCACTTTGATATCAAACCGTGATAACAGTCTTTGCCCTTAGGGTTAGACCATTTCAAGTGGGAGCACACCTCCAATAGGCAGAGAGTGACAGAGCCCTAGTTCTACTTGCACTTCAATTGCCGCCATGCCAATGCATTTTCTCCTCCAGTCAGGAGATGGCAGCTTGTAACCCATGAAACAACGTGGTTGCAGGTATATGATGCTTGATTAGTTGCACAGAATCGACAATGAAAGTATAAAAAAGCGTTCCTTTCAATTTGCGCATCATGTATTTTGCTTTCTAGTCAATGGCACAATGCCCCTCGAATAATGCCCAATCATTATTATCAATTTGTTGGATGAAAATCTTCGTTTATTCGATTGGTCAGAATGGCCAAAAGAAAGAAAAATGTCGCATTATTGCATTATATTCAGTAGTCATGTTTCTTTGATGAGCATTATTAGAGTTTTTCTTTTTCCTTTTTTTTTTTTCTTGAACAAGCATTATTAGAATTTGACATATCATTTTTAATATTATAGAAAGATCATACATATGATATATTACATAGTATAAATTTTGGGGTGAAAAACCTAGGAGGTATAAGGTAAGAACTCATTTCCGATGCCCAAGGCTGTAGGTATAGGTTCTTAAGATTTAGAAGCATAACCTATCTTACTACTTCTTAAGATTTAGAAGTATAACCTATCTTACCACTTTTGAGAACCACCCTTGAAACATGTATCATGTAATTGTAACATTTCCCTCCCTTTCGTACTTCTTTTATTTAAATTATTATGACCATTCATACTTGAGATTATGATATTGACATCCGAAGCTTTTGAATGTTAATTATAAATAATGCAAACATAACGATTTCAATAAAAATACATGTAATATTAACAAAACACAATATACATATTAATCAAGTATCAACTTAAATTAAAGATGTGATATAAGTTTAGTTGTTTCACTAGATGCTAGCTAAAATTGTGGATTATAAGTGTCTTGCTTAGATTTTCCAGTATATGATAGCCTATATACATTGAAAAGTAGTAGTACACCCTATAACATAGAACTTATAATACACACAATAAAAGTTTTAGGTAGGTTTCAAGATGTATATCTGGTCATATCATAGATGGGGAATACAAGTTCTAAAAATTTAATATTGATTCCTACCTTTTGAACACATTCTACCCACTTTGATACCTACCAAACCATGTGGGTTTTTCAAATTTGATAGGTTCCAATGCTCAATTTCTATATAAGTTGGTTTTTTGTAATGCCAAATCAATTATATATATATATATATGATGATGATGATGATGATGATGATAATAACGTGCATTAAACAAAAAAAAAGAAGATAAAATAGATAAAATCATTGTAGTCTATTCACACGAACATTAATCTCCTAATAGAATAGACTTAAGAGTGTAAATAAATTAAACCAATTTGCAAACTACTAGAATTTTATTTGAATTCAATTCACGGAAATTTAAGTTGAGCTCAACTATCTACTCGAGTAGTAAATAAAGACAAGTTCAAGCTTAAGAGTATTAAGCTCGTCAAGTTTATAAGTCTAATCAAGTTTGGTATAACTTTTAATTTATTTTTATTTTTTAATATAAGTGAGTCCGATGTTATTTATAGAAAATCTATAAAAAATTCAAACTTAATTAGGTTAATAGGTCGAACTTGAGCCAAGTCCATGTTTTGATTTTTTAAGTCGAGCTCAAATTTTAGCTTAATATTGTAGTAGTTCAACTTGACTCTATTACACCTCCAAATGGATTAGATTCGAATCTTTACTTTCTTAAGTTGTAACGTATAATATTGTTGGAAAAAAATAAGAAACCTTTACAAGAAACCAATCAACATGATTTGTTACACTTACTAAGATATAATAATAATGTTGCAATTGGCAAACAAGGTGCACCAACAAGCTAAACACTAGCCCTTTGCGTGGACATAAGATGTGGTACCCATTTTATCACACGACCGTTGAAGTTGATGTCTGACTCAAGCATCCCCAAAGCACATAACGTCCTTTTTGCAACCTGCAAGGAATATAAAGCACGGAAGAGGATAAAAAAAAGCGAAAGATGTTAAAGAGCAAGGATTACCCCAGCAAGAGGCAAAAAGATTCAATGGTGAGTAGAAAACACTTGCGATGTTATTGGCACCAAGCAAGGCCGGCCCTCCTTCAAAAGTTCAGAATCATATCAATTTCCAATTGTCTCTGCTCCCCATTGCCACAACGAAATCTTCCATCGGACCCACCAACCAATACCCGACAAATATAAAGTTTCCCAAAAAAAAAAAAAAAAATCACAAGAAAAGTGCAAAGTAAGCTTTGAAGTTTTTTGGAATTTTTACAATTCAATCTCTTTCTTTTTTTTTTTTTTTTTTCCTTTTACCTTTTGGCAATAACATTGATGCTTATTATATGGTATTTTCACTAATATTTATCATTCATAGAATGTCATTAAATTTGAGTTGCGCTTTCTTTTTCTTTCCTTTTTTTTTTTCTTCTTTAACTTGCAGGTTAAATAGGTAACTATAGAAAAAGTTTTTACTTGTACAACCAGAGATTTTAACTCGTAAAACCAGTAAATTTTTTCTTTTACTTCCCACCAAAACCTCTCCCTTTCTTGTTCTTCTTTTTTGTTCATTACTTAAACAATTTGTCAAACCCACATCACATGAAATCGGCTCTGACATCATTCTCTGCGACTGCCATATTCAACCAATGATTTTATCTAAAATCATTAAAAGGTCTATAAAATAGAAATGTAAAATTAAAATAGAAAATCTTAGATATTTATAATCTATGTAAAATAATTTTTAAAAAATTATATATATACTTATAATAAATATAAAAAATCTCAAAATACATTATAAAAATAAAGAAACCAAAATATCATATTATTTTTTTTCATAAATAATTTAATATATATGAAAAAGGACAAGGAGAGTCAAAGATAAATATTTTTTTTCTATTGTTTCTCTTTTAAAAAAGTGATAAATTGAAGAAAATCAAATATGTCAACACGTTTTGAGTTATTGATGGTATAATCTTAAGTATATAGTTTTCCTTATAAATTTTACTATTAGATCTAAAACTTAAATGAAAGTTATAAACATGATATAAGGAAGTAGAAGGGGAGAGAGAAAGAAAAAAATTTGGAATAGGATAAGGAAGTTAATTTAATGCTTTAATAGTCGATGAAATAGTAAAAGCTCTGATATATTTTCTTTTTTTTTTTAGTATAATCAACTTACATATATAGAAATAGTAAATTAGGTTAAAAATATAAGTTTATACTGAGTTTAATTGGTAGAATTGATTAAAAATGTTAGTTTCTATACAAAAACAATTTTATATATAAATTACTTGAAAGAGTCTTATAAAATCGTAAACTCGTAAAATTGTATTAGTATAATCACAATATTGACAACTATATTTATATTAATTATTTGCCCCCTATTAATAGTCTTAATGGTAGTTGTTAATAGTGAGTCCTTGCTTTGAAAAAAAAAAAAAAAAAAAAAACTAATGTTACAACCTTATCGTTGATGGCCTTAGTGTAGTTGCCAATGGTGAGTCTCCCACTCTAAAAGAGAAGGGAAAAAAAACCTGAAGTTGCAACCTCACTATAAATAGCCTTAATAGTAACAACGACCTTAGTAGTAAGGGAGGATATGGTATTGATTACATTAGCACATCCATCCATTACCATTCTCCATATTTCTTTGTAATGTGAGCATAAAAAGGCAACTTGTAAGTTCATAAGACAAATTCAACATGCATGTAACTTCTACATAATTGGTAAAACTAATTTGATTAGTATACTATAGTTATAATAGCACTATTGTTGATGCATGAGGATACCATCAAGAGATATGGTGATGCACTTTAGTAATGTGATAATACATCCATTGTCTGCAAAAAACCAATATAATTATCAACAAGTTGAATGAAACTACCAACAATATACTTCATGTACATAAATCTTGCAAAGTAAGTATAAACCCCTCTCTAATGGTTCTTGCCTTCAACTATAATCTAATGACTTACATAGCTAATTTGGCTAGTTAATGGTCAAAGATGTCAAACGTTAGTAAATATAGCCCAACATCACTTAATCAACAACTGTAGATAAAAGAATTTGTTAATACATGTTACATGCGTGTACGGTATCTTGCATTTCACATAATAAGGATGAGTGATGCTCTTTGAATAGTTCTTGATACCAATGTTAATGCTACCTAACATGCTCGTGTTGCTAAAATAAGTAATATAGAGGAAGCTTCATAGAGTATGAGCTCTTTAAGTGATTTGTCGATTGAATGCTAAATGAAGTATACTTATGAGTGGAAATAGTGGGCATTTATATGGAAAAATAGTCTTAGAATACTTTGATAATTAACATTTCTGATGAACTGGGTCATGCCTATAATAAAAGTAAGCCTTGGAAGTACAGATCTGGGCTCAAGAGTTTAGAGGGATCTTAGTTGTAAAACCCCTTAAATACTAGGTAACAGAACTTTAATTATCGAGACGTTTTTTGGTGTAGTAGCTTAGAATATATCAGAACTTTAAGGTTAAACATGCTTAAGTTAGATCAATTTCAAGGTAGGTGACTTCCTGAAAAGTTATACTAGGGGAAAAAATTATGCAACGTTCTACGCTAAAACGGATAATACCTTGGTAGGAAGAATTCTGGTTGAGTCGTTACAGGGGTGGTATCAAAGCAATCCATACTAGTCCAAAGGAGGAGTCCTTACCTGGTTATAGTCTTGCACCTATATAATGAAACTAACAAGGGAAGTGGAGACGTTAAATTTCTTAGTGGTTAACAAAACTAAGCAATCCACATTTGTTAAATTTCTTAGTGGTTAACGTAAAGATTTGTCGATGCATATCTACGTATGTATGTATGCTTGTCTTTTCTTGTGATAAGGATTAGTGATCAACTTCGAACAATTCTTAAGATTATGCAAAAAATGGATATAAATTATATTGGAGAAAAAGGTTGTCTCGATAGGCTCTTATATACTTAGACAAGTGATAGCGAGGAAGCTTGATAGAGTTTGAGTTCTTTAAGTGATTTTTTGACTAAATGCTAAATAAGGTTCCTTAAAGAGAACTGGTGAATGACTACCTTTGGATTACTTTAATAATTAACGGTTTATATTGATAGGTTTATGCCTATTGTAAAATTGAATCTTAGAACTAATGTAATAGGTATTAAAGTATAATTTAAATGAGCTATGCTCTAAGTTACAAACTAAAACTCTTTAGATTACTACAAATTGAGCTCTATTATATGAATCTTATTACTTATCCAAATAATTAGTTACTATTACCATAGGAATTCTATTGGGTTTAGCTTATTACTGCTTAGCAATATCAATCTCCCCCTCTAATCATTACTATTCAACTATAAGTTAATATCCTGAGATAGTTAATTTGGCACAAAATTAATTGTTTTCCAATTCCAGTAAAAAACTATGAATTACTACTCTTAAATTTATTGGAAATGAGAATAATAATTTCTTATTTGAAAATATGAAAATTAATTTTCTATTTTCCATTGATATTCTTTATAATAACTAATCACTTTTATCGGCTATCAACTATGTCCTTCCTTCACGATAACTTGTTGCTAAAAGTTATAAAGAATCAATACTTTTTGAGATTATTATAATAAAATAACTCTAGAATAATGATTATAACAAGTACTGAGAAATACTTAATATGAAATAAAGACATCCTAAAAGTCAAGGGATAAAGTAAGATTTTAGCTTGTTAGATTAAACAGATAGCATCGATGGATATGTAACCTTCTTATCTTTCTTATTAATCTAAATGATAATCCTATCTCACCAAAAAGGTTTTCAAATTAAAGTTTCCTTTACATTTAATAATGTGCTTACATACCATATGAATTAATTGATGGTAAATAGGAGTGGAAAAAAGAAAACCAATGAAACCCAATCCAAATATCAAAATGAATCAAAATTAACCTTAAAATATGCTTTCTTCTTTCTATTTTGGTTTTTAAAACTTTATTAAAACCCAAATCGAAAAATTCATGTTTGGTTTGGAAGAGTGAATCAAACCAAATTGTTTTAATAAACAAAATGATATTTTACTAGTTATATGTTATAATATTTAAAATAAATTGAAGATTATACTTATTAAAATGTGTAATGACTAGTTTGTGTTATACTAAAGTATTGTCCACTTTGACTTAAGACATTGCATGGTTTTGTTCCTAGCATAGTTACTTCCTAATAGATCATTCATTACTTATCCCTAAGCACACTTAACTTTAAAGTTCTGACAAACTCCGAACCATTGCACCAAAAGGTATATTAATTAATAGAGTTTTCCTTCCCCCTTTCTCTTTAGGGAACTAATATCCTCGTTAGTTTTGTTACATAGTTCAAAACTATATAAGGTAGGGATGACTTTATAGGTGCTCTCGTATTGGCTCAAGAGGATCCCTATGCTATGGCACTTTGCCTTATGCAGCACAAAGCCCCTCTATTCCCTTTAATGAATTGTTCCAATACAACTTTGTTACAACGTAGCTAGAACTCGTCACATAAAGGAATTGTTTGTTGTGGTGTGGTTCGTTGCATAATTTTGTCGTTTAGTTTAGTTGCTTCCTAAGAGATCATCCATTGATCTCTCGAGCATACTTAACCTTAGACTTCCATTGAACTCTAGGCCATTAAACTAAAATGCGCCTCTATAATTAGAGTTTCATCATCTTCCATATGAGGGATATTACAAATGTATATGTATTTAACCATAGTTTATCAGAAAATGTGTGTGTATATATATATATATGAATGTATTGGTCAACTCAATTTTATACTTTATCAACCTTTTAGATAGTGCTAATGCATGTTATTATCAATAGAACCCAATACTTTAAAAGATGAAATTACATGTCATGCAATTAATATTTCTTAGATTATTAATTATAATTAAAATCCATGTAACCAAATCGAGATTTTATTGTTCTAAAAAAATTCACAAATCTAACCATATGGTTTAGTACAAAGCAATAAAAACCACATTTAATGTTTTGGTTTGGTTAGCAAAACATATATATATTTGGTGTGGTTTGGGGAAAATCAGATCTAATCAAATTTTATGTATTCTCTAAGCAAACAAATATCATTAAAATTTTAATATTTGATAGTATTTACAATATATAAATGGTAGTACTTTTGGGAACTATGATTATTATTGCTAGGTGTCTAAATATAATTGTTATTCATCTACTATTTATTTATACACATGATGTATTATAGAATAAATTTTTTAATGGCAGCAGAGATTTCCCCAAAGAATGCATGACGTTTCCCTTCTAAATGTTTTGGGCGCCCATCGTCAAGTGGGCCTGATAATAATGATATGGACTAAAATTGTCCGAGCTTCGTTTAGCCCATGCACGTTATTTATTTTTTTTAACTCTTAGTAAATTATATATGAATTCTCTGGACTTTCCATATTCGCAAAAAAGGCACTTGAACTATTCATTTCAGCAAGATAGGAAGTTGTACTATCCATATTTCATTATTTGTTTAATCTAATTTTCCACTACTCTTTAAAAAACGAAGTTTTCAGCGTTTCTAGGTATCTCATTAATTGCTAATACCAATGGGCGATAGGGACCAAAAATTAGTGACGGTTGATAAGAAATTTTTAAAGGTGTCAACTTAAGAGAATTCTATTTGTAGTAATATCTACTCCAATAGTTGTTTCTTTTTAATTGCAACTAAAACTTGTACAATAGGAAAATATTTCAAAATTTTCTATGTAAGAAATTGCCTAGAAATGTACTTTACTACCATTATATGCTAAACAATTTTAAACCGTCACTATTTACCAATTGTTTAAAAGTGCTAGATATACTATAGTAGTAAATTGCATTTGCAATTTTTTTTTTTGTTTTAAATCCCATAATGCACACGTTATAACAATAATAAAAAATTGCTATATCAGCTATTTCTTAAAATTACAATTGCTATTATAATTTGATGATTGCAGTAATTGCACATAAACTATAGTTCCAACAACTCCAATTTTTATTGTTTATTATTTTAATCCCAAGAGCTTTGTCAATTATTAGGAAATATGTAATTTGTGACTTTTATATGAAATTATACTTTGAAATTTATTTTCCAACATTTCATTGTATTAGTTAATAAGCGAGAAAGTAATTTCAAGAAGATGAGGGCAAGACAATAAGCTATAGACATTAGGTTTTAAAAAATTTTGAAATCACACAAATACTCCTTTTCTAATTTGTAAGCTATTTACACTCATGAGTATATATCTATGAAATTTTTCAAGGGTATTTTTGTAAATATGAATCTTTTAACAGTGTATCTACATAATTATTACCATAACAGGAATTGAAATGTTATATGATAAAGGATGTGCATGTAGCATATAACTAAATATATTAGAGCGTATGCATGGTCAAGGTAGTTTTTTCTACAACTATGTGACATAAGAGTATTATAGATGAAACATATAAGAACATATTTGATGGAATGTAAATTTTTTCTTTGTAATGAGATTTGTAGAAGGTACTTTGCAATTATATAAAGCATTCTCGTTAACTATGCATACTATAGTATTCTATGCGTAATTGTATGTGTTACAAATAATTTTAATCGTTTTTTGAGTTGTCCGTTATTCACATGTATGTATAGATATCGCATACAGTACACATTTATATATTGTGTCGAAAAAGGGTAAATCAGAGAGTTACTAGATTGCCCTACTATCTTGAAATCGTTCAATAAAATTGAAGTTCTTTAGAAACAATCTAAGGCTATTGATGCCGATGCAAATAAGTTCATAGACAACACAAACACTATTACCTTTGCAGGTGCAGATTTTCCATTCATGAAACTTCTAGTTGCATAATTGCCAATTTCATGTGTGTGAATTATGGTTAGCAATTCTTTGTGCCACTTTTCTCCATTCATTACCCTTTTACACCATGCCATCTCAATTAGTAATAATGGACGATAGAATTACTTTTAATTCTTTAGGGAAAATTACATAGGAAAAGATCAACGTTTTAAAAAATTTCAATTAGATATCAACATTTCAATAAATGCTTAAAATAAGAAACCATCATTATAGCACCGCTAACTCTAATTGATGTGGTAGTTATATGCTATGTAGCACTCACATGGCATTGACGTAAAAGACACATAGCAAATTAAATAATAAACAAATACAAAAAATGGAAAAAAATTGAAATTAATAAAAATAAAGAAAATGCGAAAAATAGAAAACTAAAAAAATCAAAAGAATTAAATAAAATAAATAGTATAGTCAAATATAATATGTATGTAATATATATAATATAACATGTATATTATATGTTTGTATTATGATATGTATATTAAATATTATATGCATGTATATATTATAAATAATAGAGAAAGTAAAAAAATAAAAATATATATTAAATTTAAATATATATACATATTAACATACATACATGTTATAGTACACATATTATTTATATACTATATAATACATATTATATTTTACATATGATGTACATTATATATGCATTCCATTATACTATTTATTATTTGATTCTTTTGATTTTTCAATTTTTTTTTTGCAATTTTTCTTTATTTATTTTTACTAACTTTATAGTTTTTATCATTTTTTTCTATTTCTTTATTATTTAATCCACCATGTTAGTGCCTTGTGTTTTCCACATTAGCACCACACTAACGTCATGTGGTATATAACTGTCGTATTAGCTAGAGCTAATAGTATTATAATATTGATATTTTATTTTAACTATTTATTAAAACATTAATCCTTTATTTGAGTTTTTTGAAATATTAATCTCCTATTTGGACTCAACTCCAAACGTCGATCCCCTCTCATAAAATTTTCCTTAATTCTTTACAATCAATTTTCTTTTATTAAAATTATCGCATGTTTAGCAAACAAATCTTTGATTCAATGTCATCAAGATTATGACCGAAATTCATTAATCCTTTCAATCCCTTAAAGATTCATTATATGTTTTGTTAGTAATAATATTAGAGCGTAATATTACTTCAATATCCTTAGTGTTAATATGGCTTTGATTTTATCATGCACGTAGGAGCTAAGCTTTGACCAAGCAATAATGGTTGTACAAGAATATTGCTTCAACCTTTCATAGAAGTTATCGTTTTAATATCGATGATTGTAAGTATGCATTAAGTAGATTGCTTGTACCAAGTGGTTATAGTTAGACTATGAGAAGATTTTCTTCAACCTTTTATAGAAGATATTGCTTCAATCTCAAGGATTGCAATAAACGCATTTATGCCAATTATAGTTATTGTGATAAGATTGCTTTAGTTATTTACAGGATAGATCACTTTAATGTCGATAATTGCAAGAAAGACAGTTATGTTAGCCATGACTACTATAATAAGATTGTTTTGATTGTTCATAGATGAGGTTGCTTCAATCTCAATGATGACAAGAACGGTGTTGTATCATATATCAAAACATCAATGATGTATTTAAGTATAAGGATGTTGCATGTCGTTTAAAAAGCAAGATACATGCTTTACTTAGGGAATTCACAAGGGGAGCATTATTGATCCCGTTGTCTCACTTCTATGAGTTTTAAATGTGAGTATTCTAGCACTCCAAGCTATGTGCTTACCACTAATGTAAAACCCAAGTTAAAAATAAAAATAATAAATTAATTTAAGGAATTGAAGGAAATAAGTGATTTTTATATCTAAGCATTGGTATGGTATGTAAATTGATATTAAGTGCTAAGGGCAAAAGTATCATAAAAAAAAAAAAAAAATCAGACATTGGTATAACATGTAATTAAGTATCAAGTGTCATGGGTAAAAATGTCATGGAAAAAGATCTAAACATCGATATGTCATGCGATTACACATTAATGCTAAGGGGCATTTTGGTTCGAGAAAAAGTTATACTCCCCACTAATTCAATCAATCGTAACTTACAATACTTTCTAGGAAATTTACAGAATTCATCTCAACCCCAAATCTCGAATCAAGATTTGTGCCATTGAAAGAGGAATTCGTTAAGAACCAATCTTTCCTCCTTAATTAAGTAAGTTATCCTTCTATCTTCATTCTACATTTTCTAATTTATGCTTTTAAGGTTCTTTTAAGTTTTGGGAATAGAGGTGTTGATATTGTTAGTATGGTGGTGGTGATGCGGTTATGATGTAATTAAATCTTGATGGTGTCGTGAAGTGGTGTTGAGATGTGTAGTGTAGTGTACGTGTACTATATCTTATATGGTTGCATGTATGTCGTGGAATTTCTGTGTGTGTATATGTGTGAAAGTTGTGGTTTCGGGTAGTATGTGTGAGCATACGTAGATTGGAGTGGCAATGTGCACTGTGTGTGTTCGTATAGGATGACATGTTGGGAGTTATGTGAGTGTCGATGTCGTGTGTATATATATTAGGGGTAATATTGAAAGGATATATAGAATACGGTTTGGAAGCTTAGAGTGTGGAGTTGACGGTAGAGTTAAGGAGAAAGAAGTATCGAGTTGTGAAATTATTAAATTCTAAGCTAGCTTTTATATCTTAAACACGTACTGGAGGATGCATGGTGTTGGATCAACTTAAGATAGGAACTCTAGGTATGAGATACTTGTTTGTTGAATGTGTGTGTTAGGGTAATGAATATATACTAGACTAGATTGAACTTAGACTTAATTTGTGTGGGTGGTGTGGCTAGTTGTGCTTTGCTTTGACCATCCATTGGTTGGCTCCAGTGGTGTTAGTGAGGTACCTGGTGATCTTTATACGACACTATCTCCTGTTGAGTCCCGTATTGAAATGATCTAGATAGATCTAGGTTAGTTTATAGCACTTGGGGTGTTGGGAAGTATCCAATACCAATACTTATGTAGTATCTATATATATATATATATATTGCTTGTTAGGTATTATGAGTAACTCCAATCTTAGGATACTGAAATTATGATGATTGTAGGCTTAAATGAAACATTAAATCTATTGCTTGTTATAATTAATAATGGTATTTGTGTACATGTGTGTTTGATTGATACTTGTGTTACATGCGCATGTGTATGGTATCCTATACTGAGCTTAGCTTACCCTACGGAGATTGTAATTTTTTGGTCGTAAGGACAAGCTACGAGGTAGATGATGAGGCTTTCACTAAGGATTACAGATTTGATTACATTTACTATGATGAGCAAGGAGATTATTACTATTATGAGGATGGAGCCGAATTATCATAGTTTAGTCATAGGGAAGACAAGAGGATTTGTGTTTATTTTTATTATAAGACTTGTGTAGTTTTGGAGTTACCTGTGATTCATGTTACTAGATTTAGTGGTTTAATTGTTTTTGGAGTTGCAAAACACCAGTTAATGGTCTAGAGTCCTTTCGTGTTTTATGGAGTTGAGTAGACGACATTTCATTCTTATTTAAGTTTGATGGTTGTTAAATGGTAAATTAGCAAATTTTATGTTATTATCTTGTGGATCTTAAACAAGTTGCAAGTTTCTTGACACCCGACATGTCGGTAGAAGATAGGGTCACGTAGCGAGGTTGTGGCGCCCTAAGTTCCGAGGCGGTACTGTTATGACCCGAGGAGACTAGTCATAACAGTTGTCATATATCGTATAAAGAGTTGTACAGGTATAAGCAATATCATTTCATGATAATAATAATAAGTTAATGAAATATAAAACACATCTATTTATATAGAAATTTATAGATAAGAAGTCTATAATAATGTTTAATATCAACTAGTACCATCTTACTACATTAGAAGATTCAAAATCTAAATATACTATCATCAGTACACTCCTATTACATCTTACTCCCATATCAACCCCCTGATGTAAAACTAACCTCGAGCATGCGACGACCTGACTCTACAAACAAATCGATCCATGAAAGTAAACTACAAGGGTATAAGCTAACTAGCTTAGTGAGATCATCCTCTCAATCATATAACAATCAAGTTATATATAAATTAAATTCAATCAAATGAATGCATGATAATTAGTATGCCAAACAAATACATGCAGATGACCAGGTACTACATGCAGGAAGTCAGGGTTGGAGATACATCGACATAGTCAGATTCCGATATCATACTAAAACTTATATCATAACGAAACTCCGCGTTTTGTATTCAAAATGTAATGGTATATCTATTCTCAATTTAAATCAAAATTGAGTTCTATGTATGATTGTGAGTAGGTTCACACAGTCCTCATGTAGCCCTCACTCACTCCTAAATGGAGGCTTCTAGATTCAACCCTTAGCCAAGTGGTTGGCGCCTCCAATACCTAATAATCTCACAGGCAAGGTAAGGTCATATCACACGTGTGTACAGAACGAAATTTATAATAATAAATAATCAACCCAAATATGGCTTCTCGCTACCTCCGTGTGATATAACAGTTGGAATTAGTTATATAGTGCATGATTATGCGTGATTCAATTTGACAATTTAGTTCTTTCAAATTGAATAAAATTAGGTCTTTTTATTCAATGATCAACAAGGTCACAAACAATTAGTTTCTATCGAATCTATTATGCAACAATCAATATGTAATCATACTTTAAAGTAAATTCATTATCAACAAAAAATATTATATACAAGCATAAACCAACTCCACACAATATTCAATTATTAATCATAATTTATATTCACTAATTATAAACATAAACAAGTATGGAATCATTAGGAAAAACTTACTCAATAATGATTGACTCAAGGGTCGTAATAGTTCGATGGCAGCTCAGAGTCAAAGTCGAGATTAACTGAGAATAAGAAATATAGAAATAATAAGTTTAAGAATTAAAGCTAAACTAGTATCGTAATTTGTATTATTTAGTTAACTTAGTTATGTGAAATTATCAATTCGAGCTTTTTATAGAATTATGTATAAGTTTTTCGATTTAGTTTAGATTTTTATGAATTTATAGTACATTTTGATCATTTTTCAGCGTATTTTCTCATAACGAGGTTTGTTTCAGACATTGTGACTTACAGTTTAGACTATGATATTAAAATATTACAAAGTTTATTCTTTTCTTGTATTTTACAGTATACATATATATATAAATACTTATTATTATATTTTATTAATTTTTCTAATTTACTTAATTATTAATTCTTTTTCCTAATTTACGGTACTATTATATATATTTATTTATTAACTTACTTTATTTATTAAATTAATATTATCACATATTGTATATACTATTTAATTATATGCGTATTTTTACGTATACATTACTATTCATATATGTACATTTATATGTATACTATACATTATGTAATAAATTATTTTGACTTTAACTATATATGATATGTATAAGTATAATATAGATGCATTTGTATTTTATATACATATACACTTATACAGTTGTATTAAATATATATATGTATAAAATACAGAATATAACTAATAATATAGTACATATATACAACTTCTAGCCCAAATACTTGTATAAATATATACACAAAATTCTTGTAAAATGAAAATACCAAGTATAAATATACATACATATACCGACTATTATACATGCACTCATATATATATATATATAATAAAAACTATATTTATATATACATGTACATATATTCACGCCACATATATATATAATCAATACTATGTTTATATATACTTGTATAAAATCATGCCACCTTTATATATATATATATATATATATATATATATATATACACACACATAAAAAAATAACTCACATGTGTACATAAATATAAGAATACGGAATACATGTATATATATATCATATAAGTATACTTATACTCATATATCATATATTAACATAATTACTATGTAATATATACTCCTATATATTCACGTGTACATGCATATATATTAATACTTAAATAGTAAAAATACTAAATACATACTATATGTATTCTTATGTATACATACATACATACACATAAAGAAATACATAGTATATTTATATTATACACATACATAGTTATCTACTTATGCATACATATATGTACATATAATTAAATAAATAAATAAACCCTTAGTATACATGTACGTACTATGTAATATACATATGTACAAAGAAATTAAATATATACTCACCTAACTATTTAATTAATTGAGACAATATTTTTCTCTTCCTTCTTCTTCTTCTTCTTCTTCTTCTTCTTATTCTTTGAATTTTTTTTCCTTTTGCTTTTCCTTCCTTGGTTCGGATTGTGTATGTGTAAACTTTGGTTTTGCTTCTTTTGTTTTACTTTCTAGCTTTGGTTTTAAACTTCAGATGAAGATAGCAAAAAAAATTAAGTTAAAAGCAAAGCAAATCCTAATTCTAAATCTAGCATTTATGGAGATGAGATAAGGTAATCGTATCTTATTTTTTTCTTCCTTTATGAAATCAACACCTAGAGCTTCTTTTGAAAACGTAGGCTACTATTTTAGCATAGTTGGAAATTCACATGGAGGAGAAAAAAAATTAAGAAGCAAAAAGAAAAGAAAAAGAAAGAAAAAGGGAAGAAAAAGAAAAATTAAATTAAATATATTTAATTTTTTAAACATAAAAATAGTAAAAATAACATTTGTAAATTAAATTTGGAACTTTGTAAAAATTTATCAATTTAATTAGTACCCGTTACAATTATAATATTTACGAGCTATTTTGACGTTTTCATTAAAAGTTTTAGTTGATTATACGATTTAGTCGATAATTGTAATTGATTACAATTATATCACTATTAAGTGATATTTAATTATTTTATAAGTTTAAAGATATAATTTTAGGATTTCGATTAAGTTCAGGTTTGATTTTGAGTATTTACGCGTACATCGGATTTAGACTTTTTGTTTGCGATTTAGGTTTCGATCAATTTCTAAGGTTTTTTATTATCGATATTATATTCGATTTATTAATTTCATGAAAATTTTATTTTATCTAGTCTTATCGACTCATAGTATAGTCTAAAATACTCGAATTTAAATTAAGATTCAAACTACTAATTATACAGGATTTATAGTTACGACTAAGGCATATTTCCTTATTTCATAGGTTCATTTTATTATATAGAATTGTTAACTTAATTAATAGCACTCTAACCTTTGCATATTCTTGCCAAGCTATACAAATGCACAACGAAGTGGCCATGTTTTAATCATCTTCGAGCATGAAGGCCTATGACCTTTTTTTTTTTTTTTTTTGGTGGGAAGTAAAGATAATGATCAAGATGTATTATTTCTGTGAGGATATGTGATAATGTGGGGTGCACTATAGCCACATTAAGGTGTATAAACATGAAAAAGGAATTATGAAATGCATGGAATCAAGTGGCTACACAAAATCAATTTTAGGACCCTCTTCAAGCTGTTTGACCACTTCATTCTTGTCTTGATCGATGATTTTATGTAATAAAAAAGAGAAAAATGTATCTAGTAGTAGGACATACAAGGTGCAAATATATACATCATATCGACATGGCCACCAGTCATGTCTAGTCAACCACCCAGCAAAACATTATGTTTGCATGCCCATCGATAAATTTGCCCTAAGGGCATTTTTAAGCCCCTGTTTTAAGTTTTTGGCCTTGCATGTCAATCATTCAAGATTATTTTCGTGCTTCTTCATATATATCAACTAGTGCACCGTATTATTATATTTTTTAGATATATAAAATATAGAGTTTATTAGGTTATCATGTGCACGAACACCTCCATATCTAGCTGTAGAGTGATATCTATGTACTCAAATCTTCTAGCTAGTAAATGGAACCATGCAATATCTTGAGTGGAAAATGTGTAAGAGCACTTGGATTAGGTCGTTTATGCTCTTAAGTGAAGAAACTAACAAATTTATTGGAACAGAAAAAGGAGTTATTTGGTAAAACACTTCAAGCGTATCTATATATATGTATATATATATAATATATAAATATTAGTTATGCTTAAATATATAAAAGCCGGAGTGGGTACTTTTTAAAAAACTACTATCTATATTGCACATGTACAAGCATAAACATACCATGTGTATATGTATATATTGCTTATATTATCTAAGTGAATCTTTTGTCCTTGAGAAGTTTTCCTAAACTTATTAATTTGTTTGCTTGCAAGATCGTGATGGACCCGCACTAAGTTAAATTAGATTTTTTTCCATGAAGAAGATTAGTGCATGTGTCATCGTTGTGTCCTTTGTAGGGGGCATGACTTTTTCATTTGTCAAAGGCCATTCCATGTGGAACATGTCTCATCTTTATTGGGATAAAATATAATAATTCGATACTACAGAAAAAGTAGAGTTTTACTAATATGGCCAAGCATGTATATGTAACTGTTTATTCCCCTCTCGGTACACTGGACGTGCCATCTTATCTCCTAACATTTAGGCAAATTGCAATTTTACCTAAATGAACGCTTAAACTTTAAAGCTTAAACTTTAAAGAAGTGCAAATACCATTATAGAAAAAAGAGAATAATATGGATGCAAAATCAGCACTGTTATTATTTTTTTTATCAATAGTTGTTGCAAGCATAACATATTATATCTAGCAATTTTATAATCATTTTGAGATTATATAGTAACAATTTTCAAATCAAATCCTGACTATTGCAATAGCTTTGTGCATTAGGCACATTTAAAAATTTTTAATATGGTAAAGGACAAAACGCTGTGAAGTGTTTTTTAGTCTCTTTTATTTTTTATAGCGTAAAATATTAACTGGGGTGAAATTACATTTGTTTTAGAAATTTAGAGAGGTGTATGTGCTCATCTTAGAATTAAATGAGCATAATACATAAGCAGAAAAATAAAGAGGGCGTAATGCAGTTCGTTTTCATTGTATAGTAGAAAATTGCTAGCATATTTGATGAAAGCACATATTTTAAAGTTAATATTGCCACACTTTCCATGGAAATACGTTTACAATCTGTTGCGTGATTCCTAATGTGAAGGATGCCTTGCTAAGTTCAAGCATGGTTTAAATTCTTCATGTTCTTTATCCGAGAGCGACTTGGTTTTCTAAAACCCAACATGAATTGGAATGTTTTACTTCATCCGAGTTCAATAATCGAGTGCACGTGTGGTAAGGTTGCCTCTAGTCTGCGATGCATTTACTGACCTAAAACTGTTAACGTTTCTAAAACAACAAAAGTGAACGAGTCAAGCCAAGACCGTTGGAGTTAACGAGTATAAATGTTAATCTTTTAATGAGATGAACTGAGTTTAATTATAGGTGCAAACGAGTTAAATTATTTGTGATCAAGCTATTTAAGTTCAGTTCAATCTTTACTTGAGTTTGGCTCGAGATAATAGAGTTGAACTCAAGCTACTCAAGTGGTTAATTGAATTGAGCTCAAGCTTGATAGTGTTAAGCTTAATTAGCTTCTTGATTAGCTTGTAACTCTAATCGAGCTTTAGTCAAGTATAATTATTAATTAAGTTTAATGAGTTTCAATATTAATGTCCTTATGATTAAAAATATACATATATTTAAATATATCAAGCTTAAATGAGCTCAATAAACCGAGTTTGAGTTTATTGAATGTCATTTCAAATTAAGTTTGAGCTTAAAATTCTAGTTTAATTGAGCTTGGGTTGAGTTTTAGCTTAAGATTTTAAGTGAAGTTTGAGTCAAGCTCAATACTGTATATTCTCAAGTCAATTTGTTTATGGTTGTAGTCGTTCAAACTTATAATATATGAAAGGAAAAAAAAAAGAAAGTGAATGAGTCGTGACTTATTCTTCTCCCATGGTTTTTTCAATCCTTATTGTGTTTTCTTATAAATTATACACGTATATTACACGTGTTGAACAATAACCCACATAGTTTTTGTTCCGATTATTGCTTCTGGCATAAAACATATGCTAGCCAGTAACCATATGGCAACAGGAACCATAGTTGTAATAAATCGCTACGAAATTTGTGTCCATTCAATTCAGCGGCTCCAATAACATCCCGAACACGCAGCTTTGAAATCTAAAAACGATATAACCATTTCAAGAAGGGTGTTCTAATAAACAGACAGGTGAAATTATAGATGTAGTCATTGATTGTTTTCTTGACTTTCATACTGAATTTTCATTAATTAAATTTTCATTCAACTTAAATCAACAAAAAAAAAAAAAAAAGTTTTTCAGCTTTTCAGTATCTTACCAATTTGGCAACTCCAATTAGATTAATCATCCAAATTGCTAAGGGGATGAAATCAAGATACCCAGATTATTAGCATCTTAATTATAACTAATATCTAAGTTGAGCCGGTGAAATGAATAATTTGATCCATTCGATTAAAAGTTCTCAACTAATATTAACATAATATTAATTACCTCATCCTCATAACAACTATGACTTCTCCTCATAACCCATATAAAAATTGCAACCTCTATTATTAGTTTTCATTATTACTTGAGGTATTATAAAACCCTCCTCCCATAATACTTGACGTCCTTATAACATCACCTTACAATTGAGCCTTGTCATATACACATTTAGTAGTGTGATTTAGTTTATTCTTGCTACCCTTTCTATTAAAGGCGTTAACATTCTATAAGTTTAGTAAGATATGCTCCTTGTTCAAGCCTCGCCTTAGTGGAACTTTTGTTTGTCTTTGAACTGTTATTTAGTTTTAGATTCAAAAGCCCACCAACTTTACCTTAGTTAGCTCTTGAATTCATAACATGCAATTAAGCTAATATGAGGTGAGCTTCATAAAGCTAAAGCCATCCTAATATCTTGTTAAGTATCTTGAAATCCATTTTAAACCCTATAGATTGATATAAAAACGTACTTAGGCTCACCAATAGCTTTATCGATTTTTAAAAATCCAGTGGATAAGATAAGCTAATGTAGTTTTATTAAAGTACTTTAATATTTATATTTCTATGGAAAAGGTAAATATTTTTAAAAGCTAAATTATATGCATACAACAATAAAGTAAATAAACTTAGATTTGACAAACCATCAAGTAATCAAGTAAATATTCTTATTATGAGTTTAAATAAAATTGGACGAAATACAACAATATGAAATATTAGATACGTTAGGATTATGAGACTTCTTATTAGATTTATGTTCTCTCTTAGAATAAAGTTTCGTTGAAACTTGTCCAAAACCTATGGGGTTTCAAAAATTCTCTCAAAAGTCAAAACCTATTCCAAACCTTATTGGAAATATCCTATTTGCTTTTATTGAGTTTGGTCGAATCAACGAGTTTATAAGACCCAACCTACATGCATTCACAAATCAGGCATCTACTTGTAAGGGGTCGTTTCTAATACCATTTGTAATATCCTATCTAATCATAGTCAACTAACAAGTAATCCATATACTTTATGTGAATCTTTAACCAGTATTGAGATTGTATTTACTATTATGAAATTATAGAAAAGTAAATATCCAATTGAAATTGTAGTAGAGATTGCCATGAGAGAACCTTCAACAAAGAAATAAAAAGCTTAGATAGAGAGAAAGAAAGTTTAAGAGTGATGTAGTAATTCTATTTTTCGTATTCTAGAAACTATATATGTACAGTTTATATACAACTTATAGTAATGTAACTAACTTAATTACTAGTCATTTGTACATGTGTAAAATAAATAGAAAAGCTATACTATACTTGACATCTTACCCTCAAGTTGGGGCTTCACAAAGACCTAACTTATAACAAGTAGCAACAAATTGAGCTTTAGATATAGCTTTGGTAAGGAAGTTAGCCAATTGAAATTTGGAAGGAGCATATAAAGTGTACAAAAAACCACTAGCAATGTAGCCACGTGTAAAATGAACATCAGTGGAGATATGTTTAGTCCTCATATGAAAAAAAAAGGACTAGTAGCAATCATCTATGCTGCCTTATTATCTAAACAAAGGGAAACAGGAGGTGAAATAGGAACCTTTAAATCATGAAGCACATATGACACCTACAATAATTCGTTGGTAGCAAAAGCCATGCTTTTATACTCCAATTTAGCACCTAGCAACTGTTTTCTACTTCTTTGTCTTCCATGAAATGAATGCATTGCCAAAAGAAGTATAATAGCCACTAATGGATTTACAATCATCAAGATACGCACCCTAATTGGAATTAGAATATCCTGAACAATTAAGAGAGTTATCAGCTTAGTAAACCAAGCCCTTGTTGATAGATCTTTTGAGATAGCGAAGCACATGGTATGCTACCTTCAAGTGATCAGAACATGGCTAAGACAGGTATTGGCTAAGTTTGTGCACTACAAATGAAATGTCTGGTCTTATTAATTTAATATACAACAATCTACCAACTAGCGAACAATAGATGGAGGGATCTGTTAAAGGAGTACACAAGAATGTGAAAGCTTTAATCTAGACGGAAGAGGGACTACAATAGGCCGTGCAGTTGTTATACCAACATCATACAACACATAAAAAATAAACTTCCTCTAATTTAAGAGAATCCCTTTAAATGTGTAAAAAAGTTCAATCCCCAAAAAGAAACATGCTAAACCCAAATCCTTAATGGTGAGAGCATGATGTAAATCATACTTCAAGGCATCAATAAATTTAGAATTAGTACCTATGATCAACATATGGTCAACATATAAGAGAACAATGATGAGACCAGCTTGATTAGTCCTAATATATAGAGAATAATCGTTTTTAGACTATTCAAAACCATGACGAAGTAAAAACATAGAAATCTCTACATTCCATTGACGGGACACTTGTTTAAGACCATACAAAGATCTTAAAAGTCCACAAACTTATATGGGTTTAACCTTAGAATAACCTTGAGGAGGCAACTTATAAATCTCTTCATTTAAGTATCTATTTAAAAAAGTATTGTTAACATCTACTTGAAAAAGTGGCCAACCATAAGTAGTTGCGCTAAAGCAATCAAAATATGAATCGCATCAAGCTTTGCCATAGGAGAAAAAGTATCATGGTAGTCCTTTCCCTCAACTTAAGTAAAACTCTTAACAACTAAGCGAGCTTTATATCTCTCAATCGTACCATTAACTTGATATTTTATTTTATAATCCCACTTAAAACCTATGGGTTTCTTTCCCAGTAGCAAGCTTGTGAGTTCCCATGTATTATTTTCCTCAAGAGCTTGTAGCTTTTTATCCATGGCATCAAGCCACAATTCATCTTATATCACTTGTGAATAAGAAATAGGTTCTATAGAAGTTAACACATCGATCAATGATGTCACATAGTCAGATGGAAGAGTTGATAATGACATAGAAGTGAATAAAGGATGACAAACAGACAAAGAAAAGGTATTGGTAAGATACGGCTTAAAAACAACATTGACCATGTAAATGTAATCGTCAAGCCAATTAGGAGGTTTCATAACTCCAATAGACTTTCTAACAAGAACAGAAAGCACAAGCAAATCAACATCAAATGCATGACTAGAAGGATGAGAACTATGTGCAATGGTAGATGAAGAAGGTAGTGATCTAGCAAAATCTAAAGATGACAAAGGAGTAACAAAAACATCAAACACACATTAATAAGAATCAAAGCAAAGAAAAGGCATTTCATGACAAACAAGAATAGAAGTCGAAGATAAAATTGCTTCAAGTTCTTAAAATGGAAATCTGTCTTAAAAAAAAAAAAAACAGCATCTCTATTGCATACAACTTTCTTAGAGGTTAAATCATAAACATTATATCCTTTCTATTGTGTAACATAACTAAAAAACACACAACAAATGCCTTTGTTATCAAATTTGTCCTTATGTGGAGACAAATTTTCTATGTAACACAAACATCCCATACTCTTAAGTGCTCATACTTAGAAGGTCGCCCAAAAATCACTTCATAAGGTGTTTTCTAATCCAAGACAGCCATAGGCATTTGATTTATCAAGTATGTGGATGTTTGTAAACATTCTCCCTAAAAATCTTTAGGTAAATTGGCACTTAATCTTAATGCCCTTGAAGTATTAAGCAAATAAGGATGTTTTCTTTTATCTTATTTGCTTTTATTGAGTTTAGCCAAATTGTTTAGCTTATAAAGCTCAACCCATGTGCATTCAAGAATCATACATCTATTTGTAGTGAAATCATTTCTAATATCATTTGTAATGTCTTATCTAATCATGGTTGACCAACAAGTATTCCATATATTTGATGCAAATCTTTAACCAATATTGAAATTTCATTAACTATCATGAAATTATATACTAACATTACTTTTCCTCTATAATTATGGACTTCCGTGATCACTTGAGGTATAACGGTGTAAACAACGGTGGTACCTTCTTAACATTTCTATAGAACAAAGATAAAGGCATTTTCTACACATTTTAAATGTTATTGCTCGTGAGCGATGATAGAAGAGTTTCCATCGAGAAACACTTTTACATTTTAGTAGTTAGAGAAGTACTAATAAAGCCATGTCTGTGCAAACTCAAGGCATCATGGCTTCATTTAGTTTATTTATCAAAATTAAATTCCATGAAATTAAGTTAATTAATATTTTTCAAAAAATTAAGGTTGTTATTACAATGAGAACTTTAAAATTTTAAAATATTATTGTATTAATCCCTCTGAAGTGCGGTATGGATGATCAAAGTAGCAACTCGTAGGTCCTCCAACTCTCATCCCCTCTAGTATATATAGTTGGGAAAAGAAGAAAAAAACTTTTGTAATATTATACAAGGAAAATTTACTTTATTAATAAAAAACATTCATAAGGACGCAGTGTACTCTTCTTCTTCTTCTTCTTCTTCATTTTTTAATTAGGAGTATAATGGGAACATGCTTACATAATTATTATTTCGAGGGATTACTTGGTCTTGAGTGTATTTGATAAAAATCCCAATTATGTGCCATTCCATATAGATGTATTATGTCCAATTTGATATCACACTTTAATCGTTAGAGTCATGGTGTAACATGTAGATTGTAACTCATGAGTTATATATATATCATATAAAACTTGGTAAATTTTTTATTCACTTCTATACAATTTTAATTATATTTATTAGAAATGATATTTTAAGGGGGAAAAAAAGATGATATAGTATATCCTATACATACATTGAATATGATATCATTAAGCTTATAAAATAAAGAATAATACTTTTGAATACATCTGGTAGTGTAGGTATGTTTATACTATATACCTTGTTTTATCGGATTAGGTTTTCAAATTTTATCTATATCTTATAACATATAAAACATATATAACCATAGAATATGTTGGTCGACCGTTTCACAGCATCCCAAATGATTTCCATTATCCTGGTTAACTTTTTTCCCCTCCAAAATAGGGGAAAACAAAACCTCACCAGTTCACTTTAGAGGATAATGATCGATATGCTGTCAACAACATGGAATCATCTTCCTGTACCTTTTGGTTTTGGTTTCTCGTAGAAGAAACTAACCAGTTTTACTTGCCCCTGGCTTCCTCGTCCTGTTTCCATGATTTGCGCCAAATCTGGTCATAAAGCCCAAGATCCCTCCTCCATAACAGAAAGCTAAGGGCGTGGCTGTCCTGGCCCGGCCCCATGAATACATGGTAATACTTATCCTAAATCTGTAACAACGAACATAACAAACCCAACAGCAAGATCCGCTAGGCTAAGTTTGTCACCAATAGCACATCATAGATTATGTTTTCACCATCACCATGTCTCCTGAATTATTCGCGTTGCTGGTCAAGCTAATTTTGGCGGTATGTTAGAAATTTAAGTATTGCCATCATAATCATATGCATGAAATCCGGAGATGAATCAGGTATTATATGTCACGTGTATGGTATTGATGTATGATGGATAAGTATGAATGAAATTTGAATACATGATAGTGATAATGGATAATTTTTTTAGAAAACTGCAGTCCATATTTATATATGCTGCAACTTGTTTAAATTCTATTGATATTTATTCATCATTTGTTATGTAATTATCCATACTTTGTGGGCGTATTATGGTTTTTTATTTTCTTTTTAAATTTCAATAAATTAACAGAGTCTGCAAAGCGGGAAAAGACCAATGAACCAAAACAATCAATCAATATGTTGGAGCATTAGATAGCCTAATTTGTTTTCAATTACAACAGCTGTTTTGAGTTTCAAGATTTGATTATGTATAATGGAAACGTAATAATTTAAAAATTTTTATTCCTAAAACACTAGGATCCACATCTATGTTGCATTCATTTGAATATGTAGAGCTTCAAATGATCACTTTTTGCTCTTGAAACTCTAATATAGATGTTCTTCCGCAGTCTTCTTAACCTGCAATATCTGAAATATTACTCATTTATTTATTTATTTTACACACGTCATTTTCTTATTTGTAACAAATGTAACGGTTCCATTTGTCATAAGAATTTCTAGTTAGTTAAAGTTAGTTGCATAGCGTGCTTAATATAAATAGCAGAAGTTTTCATTTCTGTAAGAAGAACTGATTGAGCTATCATCACATTAACATTCACATTTGCTTGCTCAACAACATACAATCAGTAGCTTTCATGGAACTCATTTCACATCCGGAATCTTGACTACTTTCACATTGTATAGGAGCAAATGCATAGGCTTCCTTTGTGAAACATGTCACGAGGCAAGAATTCATAGACTTCCTTTCACTCAAAAATTCATAGACTTCCTTTCCAGCTATTGCATGTTGATATTTGGAGGTCTTATCATGTTCCCTTGGTTACTAGTGCTCAATACTTCCTTATAATTCTAGTTGATTATTCTCAATTGTACATGAACTTATTTGCCTAACAATATAAGTCTCAAGTAGTTATAAGCTAGTGTTCATTAATTGCAGATCAAGCAAATGTGAATACCAATATAACAATAATTATATCGTTTCTATTAATATATATTTTCATATTTATGTATACATGTAGTCTATTTCATATAGAGTTATTTTTGTCCTTCATTATGTTCCGATTTTAGGTTCTCTATACGCTATAAATATATTGTAATCACCCTTTGTATTTTACAAGACATCAATGGTACAAACACATTTCTTACCTTGTAGTTGGTATCATAGTCGGGCAAATCCCAAAACTCAATTAATTTTTTCTATTTCTTTGCTAACCTCCTTGGTCGACCTTCTTTGACATTGTAGTAGGTCCTCCTTTGTTTTTATTTCAAATCTCTTGTTTTGACTCACGGCCATGGAACAAATCAACATCAACACTAATCTCATAACAATTAAGTCTTCATCGGGAAGCACCTCCATCTTATCCTTTATCACCACTACCCACCCTTCCTCAATCTCCATCGCTGACATCTCTAAAGCCATAATCATTGATCAACCATCACAATCATGTCAACTATTCAACCATCGCTATCCCCTACGACCGCTCATCAGTTGCTACTCGATACATGTCTAACATCCCCCTACCATCAGTCTAATGCCTTTACTACTCCCCTTAACCCTAACATATTGTTCAACCATTCCTACATCTCTACTAATCCTTTTCTCTCGTTTACCATCTCCCAATTCTTACCTTCGGTTTTCCCTTTGACAAATCATACCACATCACTCCTTCAATCTCCTTATTTGACCTCTTTGTCACTTTTCCCAAATGCTTTTTCCCACTAAATCCCACAAATCTAGTCAATGTATCGTCTCCTATCATAAACATAACATCCAATAATATTTCAAATGTCATCATTATAAAACTATAATCTAACAATTATAAATTGTGGTCCTCCTTCATGACATAACATTTTATTTCCTTGAACCTCCATAATTATGTTAATGGTGCCATCACAGCACCCCCATGCGATATTGTGCTTCCTATTAGCACCTTACCTATTTAAAATCCTGACTACAATAATTGGATTTGATTAAATCACCTAGTTCATGCTTCCTTGCTATCTACGATCTCTATCGAAATTCTTATAGAGGTTCACGACATTTTACTTACTTATGATATTTAGCTGACACTTCATCGACAGTTTTTTGAAAATTCCTTGACCCATGAGATGGAATTACAGTAAAGGCTCCTTAATCTTCCCATACATAATAATTCCATATCAGATTACCTAAGAGAACTTAAATCTATGGCTAATTGGCTCACATCCATTGATTGACCCCTAAGCTCACCAACCCTCATTACCTATGCTCTTCGGTAGACTCCCCCATGAGTATAATGCCTTAGTCACCACACTAACTCATTCTCCAATTCTTCTGACCTTTGAGCAGGTCTATGCTAAGTTGTTGAACCATGAGCAATGGCTCAAGTGCTTCTATGCTGATGATGCCAATGCTTTACTCCCTATAACACTTTCAACTTGGATTGCTCCCTCTTCCTTTCAGGGTTGAGATAGTAGCCACGGTCGTTCCAACTCCAGGAGGTGTGTTCGCTCACTCACAACTCCTCAACGTCTTCCTAATCGCCCAGCTCAATAATTTCCATCCACCAGATGCAACTCCTCCAATCTTAAGTCTCCTTCCTAGCATGACCAATCGACTAAGCTTACTTAGCAGATATGTGATAAGCTAGGATACTCCGCCCTATAGTGTTACCATCGATATAATGAGTCTTATGTTGATGTACCCCAATTTTTTGCTGCGCTATTGCTTAGTGAAACCTACGATGTTGTTTGTTATCCTAACTCAAGTGCTATGCATTACATGATTCCTGATGCAGGTATATTCACTAACCTTACACCATATGTTGTATCTAAAATGGTCGTACCCTACACCTTACCAATGTCCTCCATGTTCTCTCTCTCACACACAATTTATTGTGTCACCAAATTATGTCAAGACAACTTTTGCATGGTTAGTTTTAATGATTCATCTTGTTCTGTCAAGAACTCTCAAACAAGTTAGCTCCTCTTCCACTAGCCAAGTAGCTATCCACTCTATCTAATCATGTTGTGTCCAGTTCAATCCCTAATGTATCTACTCACATCTTCTACCCTTAGAGAAATTTGGCATTCCCAATTATGTCATCCTCACATCGAAGTCCTCACCAAGTTAGAACGAAGTCAATCCGTTTAGGTTTAGCCCTCCTCCTCATCTTCTAAGCCTTATCATGACTATGGCATAGGAAAATTCACTCATCTTTCATTCCAACAATCGTTACACTGAGGAAAGAAGCCCTTAGAGTTGATTCATTATAATGTATGGTAGTCATCTATTAGATCCTATTTAGGCTATTGTTACTATGTACTCTTTGTTAGTGATTATACAAGATATTTATGGATTTCCTAATGCATAATAAAAATGAAGTTATGTCTTATTTTAAGCATTTCAAATGTTTGGTGGAAAATTATTTCTCTCATCAAATCAAAACCTTTCATTGTAATGGGGGTGGTAAGTTTATTAACAAGGCATTTAAAAATGTTTTTGTATTATAATGGCATATGCCTTGAACTATCTGTAAGCCCCAAAGTTCAGCCAAGTAACCGTAGGATTGAACATAAAACTCAAGGTTTAGGGCGATCGGTTAAAAGATCCGATCAAACTCAAATTATAAACTATTTAACAAGATATCAGTAAAAATGACCCTGTAAACTTAAATTTAAGAAAATAAGTAGTAAAATAGGAGACTATAAAATTTTCAAATTTTAAGCATAATAACTGTTGATTACCAAAAAGGCAAAAAGTGTAATATAATAACTAATAAATTATTAGAGACAGATTATATGTATACTAAAAATTTTAGAATGACCAAAATAATATTTAAGAATATTTATTTGTACTATATATGAATATACATGTAAGTATAAATACGCGTAATTACTTAAAATACACGAAATGTGCTAAAATAATAGTAAATGCTTAAAGAAAATTCATAATTAATTAAGAAAAAATCAAGAAAAATCAGGAAAAATCATGAATCATCCAGAATTGGGTCGTGGCAGCTGGGAAAAACAAGAAAAAATTCAGTCAATTAAATTAAGACAACATAAAATCCAAAAATCAAGGGATAAGGCAATTGTCTTGTCCCATTTAATGCACAATAAATTCCACAAAGCCCTATAAATAGCAGGAAAAATTACAGAGCACATTTGGACAGATACAAATCAGAGAAAATTAGAGAGAGTTAAAAATTCGAGAGAAAATCCAAAAAATAAAAAAAATAAGAAAAACTGTGTAGTTGAGGGTTTTAAAAGGAACCCACACCAGACGAGGAGCTGGAAGTGGACGGCCACCACCACCACACGGTGGTGGCAGCGCCCAGGCCGGCCGACAAGGCCACGGCGGCCCGCGGTGGCCGGAGCCACCCAAATCGGTGAGTTCGATTTCCAGCCCGAATCTTGTAAATTTTTGTAAAAATAGTAAATATAATTAGAAAATTATGAATTTTGTTATTCTGGGATATTTCTGTATGTAGTTTGTAGGAAAAATATTATTTTGATGAAATTATATCCCGTAATATATGGCCCCTAAGAAATCGTGCAAAACCGAGCACATTTCGATTTAGAAATAAATGATCTTAGGAGTGTAGTTTCAAGCCCAAAATTTTTGTGTAGATTACTCAGATGATATAGAACAGTGCTATGAAGCCCTTTTTCAAAAATTAATTTTCGAAATTTTTAGATAATTTTTAGGTCCTAAAATGAGGCATAAAATGGGTAATTTAGGATTAATTAAGTAATTAAATTATTAATTTCTGACTTAGTGAATAAGTAGATGTTTTAGGGTGTTAAGATCTGATGGAGTATGATACTTATAGCATTTAGGGTGTTAGATGTAAGTATTAGGTTAATTATGTAATAAATGAGTAATAGGAAAAAATAGTTAATTTTGTAAATTAGGGAAATTTGGAGTAAAATCTGATTTAGGATGGATTTAGACATTTTGAAATAATAATTGGTGTTTAGAGATGGTAATTAGGGTAATAGAAATATTAGAAATGCATTATGTGCATAATATGCAATAATGCATAATGTGTAATTATTGAAAATATAATAAATAGAAAATATTATAATAAAAATTGATATTTTAAGAATAATAAAAATGCACAATAAATCTGATAGGAAACTTGAATTTATGGAATTATATGAAAAATGTAAAAAAATGTCACATTAGGAGTGAATTCGGTACACTGATATGGATTTAAGTGTACCGAGTAAAATAAACACTGACAAAGGGTAATGATGGTATTTAGGTTATCGGGAAATAATGTGATTAATTTCACATTATGGGTTGAAACTAATTTCTAGGGTTGGAATATAAAACGCTACTTAAAAATCGAACTAAAAACCTGGTTTAGAAATCGATGCGAAAACCGAACCTGAACCTAACCCCAAACCTAGAATAATTGTAAAAGACTTAATACCTAGATAATTGGGCATATTAAACCTTAAACAAAACCTAACAAGAAGCATTATAGGATAAAACGAACCTATAACAATTATATGAAAAGCTGAAACCACGTTCGTGTTATAGGGATAATCGGCGATGGCCTGAGCAAATCGGACCTCGAGTGAGCGAGCGAGGAGTCGAGGTAAGTTGGGATTAATACGATGCTGTATTTTGGAGGCTTAAGATTATGCTTGGTTGTGCTTGTTAGATAGTTGAATGTATGCATGTGCTTGATTATGGGTGATGCCATGATTCTGTTTGTTGCTCTGGTACATACTGTATGAATTGTATGTAATGATTGATCACTCTAAACTGGACCTAATCAAATATACGACCAGTAATCATAATCGAGCATGCATGGCAACCCGTTAGGAGATTTAGGACTCTCCGGCTAAATACCGACCCCTTCGGAAGGGATAGCGCAGGATTGCAAAATGGTCCCTTCTTCATCCTCAGTCGAACTAAGTGACAGGAGAGGAGGTCGCGGCGGGGATGAAGACAGTGGTTCGAAGGTAGTCGCGGGAGGAGCAAGGTCTCCATTACACAAGCCTGGGTTTGGTCGTGAGCTGTTGCATTAACGGTAACTCCTCAACCCGGATTAGAGCGGGCGCAATTTCTCTAATCTCACGACGGGCCGGACAATGTCGTGCGATGGCATTTACTTGCACATGCATTGCACTTAATAAGTGATTGAAAACCTTGTTGTGTGTATGGTATAGTTTTAAGTCCTCTGTCCCTACTTACTGAGCTGTGGTTGCTCACATCCCTATAGACGTCGTGCAGGTGCTGGCTAAGAAGCGGCAACAACTACTCTGAAGCTAGCAACTGCTGGATCCTGGGGAGTGAGGAAAAACATTGAAGAATCAACACATGTTTTACTTTTCATTTCTAATTAATGTAATAACTGAATTATAGTGATTATATATATATTTCCTCACTTTCTTAGGTAAATGATTTGTTTAAATTACAAATTGTCTACTTCAAAGCGGGTTAGTCGTGGACGCCTTGTGTAGATCAGGTTTAAGATAGCGGTTGTAAGGCCAACTTCTATCTTAGGGTGGTTTACACGGCGGGGCTGTTACGACTCTGCCGCTTCGGGGCGTGACACTATCTTGCCTCTATACTCCTTAGCAAAATGGGGTTACTGAATGTAAACATGGCCATAATGTTGATCTAGCTTACACTATCCATCTTTATGCCTATTAGCCCCCTCCTTCTAGGTGGATGCTACTTTCACTACTATTTACACCATTAACTACCTCCATTTGGCCACACTCAATTCTCAACCACCCTTTGAAGTCCTTCGCAACATGACACCTGATTATTAAATTTTGCACAAGTTTAGCTGCCTATGGTTTCCTAACCTAACTAATCAAACCTCTAATAAACTTTCTCTTCGCTTTATTCCCTGTATCTTCCTTGGCTACTCAACTCACTAAGGCTATCACTGCCTTGATCTGACCTCTTATTGTTTTCCCATAAGCCGTCATGTCATCTTTTACGAATATAACTTTCCTTACCACAAACTGGTTTCACCTTCTACCCTTACTTCTGAACCTTCTTCTCCTCTATTTACCTTCTCCTTTACGATACCTACGCTTACACCCCTACCCGCCAATGAAACCAACCTCCCTCCCCTCTCCTCCCTTATTTACCCTTTCTTCTAGATCCTCTTCCCTCCCATAACCCTAATTTACTATGACCTCGACTGTTCTACGTTCCTCCCCTTCTTCCACTACTTCCTCACAACATCGTTGACCAGTCATTCAATACCATCGTTGTTCAAAACCTCCTATACCCCTCTTAATTAATCCTCTTGCCTCATAACCCTTCCCCTCCTCTTAACTTGTTGCTCCTTCCTCCTCTATTCCTTCTTCCAAACTTATGCCTAAATCTACAATTCCCTCTCATCCTCTACAAACAAGGTTCAAATTAAGCATCACCAAACCTCGATCTATTCTCAACCTACATATACACTCCTCCCTCTCTAAACCTCAATACTATACTATAGCCCTTTATAACCCCACTTGGGCAGCCGCTATGTGGGAAGAGTTCAACTCTTTTCTTGAAAACAACACCTTCACCCTAGTTCAACCCTAACCCAACTTAAACATTGTTGGTAGCAAATGAAAATATCGCCTGAAATACAATGTTAACAGATAAGTTGAGCACCATAAATCTCAACTTATCACCCAAGGCTTTACTTAGTGGGAAGGTATTGATTATACTAAAACATTCAATCCTATTATCAAACACACCACCATTCGCTTCATTGTCTCTCATGCTATTTCATTAAGCTGGGACATACGCCAGTTAGATGTGAAGAATGCATTTCAACATAATCATCACAATGAGAAAATTTTCATGAAGCAACCCCTTTGCTTTGTTCATCCCTACTACCCTCACTTTGTTTGTCAACTAAATAAGTCCTTATATGGGCTTAAACAAGCCCTACGTGCTTGGTTACATAAGTTTAGCACCTTTCTCATACAACTAGGCTTCTATTAGAGTAAAGCAAACACATCCATGTTCATCCTCCATAAGAGTCATAAGACTCGTAACACTCTAGTTCTCCTTCTATATGTTGATGACATCATCTTTACAGGTAGCAGCATATACCACCTCACTCATTATATCTTCGTTCTCTCCTATCAATTTGTAATGAAGGGCCTTAGCCCTTTGCACTTCTTCTTAGGCATTTACGTTACATGGACCACCCAAGGTCTCCACTCATGCTAAGCCCAAATCCTTTAAGACCTCCTCAAACGTCATCACATGCATTTGTCCAAACCAGCCAAGATTCCTTAATCACCTTAGAGCTACTTGACCTCTCACAACTCTCCTACATTACTAAATCTTATTGCATACCATGAGATTGTTGGTGCACTCCATTACATTATAATTACTTGTCGAAATGTCAACTTTGCAATAAATTAGTTGAGTCGATACATGCACCATCCCATTGAAAGTCATATGTTAGCAGGAAAGCGTGTCCTTCGCTATTTGTGTAGCACACCCACCTTGGACCTCCTAATTATGTGCACATCGTGTACTACTCTTACCACCTTTGCATATGCTGATTGGACCAGCTATCCAAATAATGCCATTCTATGACAAGTTATGCTATTTACCTTAGGCATAATCTCATCTCTTGGCAATCAAAAAAATAACCTACAGTGTCCAAAAGTTCTATTGAGGCTAAATACAAAACTCTTGCCTATGTAGTTGTTGAATCTACATGAATATCTCATCTTGCTTGTGAACTTGGTGTTCTCATTTAGTGACCTATCATCCTCTACTATAACAACCTGGATACAAACTATCTTTCCACCAATCTGATTCAGCATAATCCAAAAACTTATCTTCTTAAGCCTTCCTTTTATCATTATTTCAATCTTATATTGACTCCACCACCATAAGATTAAGGGAGCGTATTAATATACATATTTTTGTATTTATGTATACATATAGTTTATTTCATAGAGGGTTATTTTTGTCCTTTATTATGTTCTTACTTTAAGGCTTTTTATATGTTATAAATACATTGTATTCACTCTTTGTATTTTACAAGACATCAATAATAAAAACACATTTTTTACCTTGTACAGTTTCTTCTTACAAAAAATGAAAAATTATGTTTTTTAAACTAACCAACTATCTAAGAAAATACCATGTAGCACCACTTCATCTATGTGAATATGTGGTGGCTAACAAGTCACAAAACCCTAAACTAACAAGAGCTTTTTTTTTTTTTCTTTAAAATAAAATAATTATAAGCGGCAAATACTTGCCCCTTACTTATCTATGTGGCTAACTATGTAGACTAAATGGTTTTACAATGGGGGGCGATGTTTTTGCCATTGATTCTTTGGCTAATGGCCCATTCAACGAAACTCAGCTCAATCCTTTTACTAGTCCCCGCATTAATCATGTCATCATTGCATCGGCAAACAAAAGCAACAAAAAATTGATCAAGTGTCTCGTCGTACAATCAATAGCATTTCTCCTTTGTGCTACAAGGCAAAACACATATAGGCAAGAAATGGATGGATTTGCTGCTGTTAACTAGGTTGATTTATTACCACAACAAAGTGCATTAAGAAGCACAACGGAGACAAAATCACGAAAGTTATTCGATACCCAAAGCAATTTTTTGGTCATGATAGCCATGCTACATGTGATTCTCTACTTCTACCATAAATGTATTAATAATCTATTACTTCTTGGTTTTCTATAACAGAGAAAGTTTTGAATTCATTAGGCCATGTGTATGAATTGTGACCTATAAAAACACTTCCTATTTCTTTCTTATATTTTTGCTTCTTATTTCTCAATTTTCTTTTTTTTTTATATATTTTTATATTTTCATTTCTTTCTTTATTTTTTGAAACTTTCACTATTTTTCATTTCATCATATAAGGTTCTTGCTTTTTAGTTAGCTTAATTTAATAGGTTCTCGTTTTTATATTAAAGATCTTGAAATTGTTTAATCAATGGTCAAGGTCATTCCATTAATTCATACCATGGTTCTTGTTATATTTCATCTCAAGTCACATTTAATATATACATCTGATTCTGAGTTAGTTTCTTTAATGAGTTAAGGTTCACATGAACTTGTTCTTAGAATTCTTGGGTTTTACATTACCGTCTTGCATAGTAATGTCTATTATGTGATACTCTATTTCAATTTATTTTGTTAGCTAAATAATGGATCAAGTCAAATCTAAGTCAATTTATAATTCAATTAGTAAGAATTCAAATTTAAATAAGGGGGGTACTCCTAAATTATTGACCTATTAAACTTCTAAAATGTAGCTTCATATCTCTATAGTTTATAAAAAAATATGCTTCTATCCATTTTTTTTTTTTTGTCAAAAGAACCATAAATAGTGAGGATTTTTAAGGTTTTAACAACGATGTAAAGCATATGTATATATTTTCAAAAGATATAAGGAGATAAAATCATAGGATAACAATTTGGCTTTTCACTTACCATAATTTGTTGTCATTTTCAAGCTTTTCTATTTTTGTATTTTTTTAATTTCTTATATATGGGAAAATGGAATATCTACAAGTGTAATGGGACATACATAGAACCCCAATTTTTTCATTTTGGTTTATTAAGATTGAACTCCATAAAATTAACTTTATAAATAAATAAGGGTTCAAATTTACTTGTTTTCAAAATTAAAATTTACGAAGCCATTAAATTTGATCTTGATTAAGAAAATTTTTAATTTTCCTCAATTACTATGTTTATTTAGCAAACTTAATCCTTTATTGGAAATTTATGATATTAAGCTAGTCCATAAGTACTCATAGCTTTGAAGAAAATATTAGCTATTATTGAGCTAGCTTGTTAAAATTTCATGATATTAAAGGCCATCACCTTTCGACCACCAAGGTTAGTTATTGAGTTTGGCTCATCCCTCATAGATCAACCTTATGTTGGTTAAAAACTTGGTCTCTAGGCAAACTCTAGACAAGTATGCATTGGTTCTAATTGACTATCACAAGCTCTAAATAACTAGTACTTTCCCTTTAGAGTTAGGATATGAATCATAATCCAATATTGCTCCATTTATATTAGTAGTAAGAATATTATTAAAGACCAACAATCCATGGCTCAATAGGTTTTCAAGAGTATATTCTCACCTATGATTGCAAACACCCAACAAGAGGATTTTAAGTAATACGTAGGTTAAGAAAAAACTAACTAAATTAGGCCAGCACGAGAGCAGCATAGCATGTCTTATGTGGTTATTGCTGTATTTAGTTTGTTGTAGCTCACTCCTTATAAATCATTTTTAGATGTTGGTTGGTTGATGTTATCTTGATACGACATTTGCTAAGGATACACAATGACGCTAGCAGAGTGTTTTGATGTTAAGTTTTACTATTATAACTATTTAGCTATTAGATTTTAGTTACAATTGTAGATGAACTTGATAAACGTTAAGATCTTTAGATATTTATGAAATCTTTTTGGTATTATTATTTCTGTACTTTTGAAATGAAAAATTTTTCCATAAATTGAAAATGAATGAATGGTTTCTAAAATTATAATCAGGTAATAACTAGTTAAAAGGTATTTTAAAGATCTTAGTAGCATCACTTGGTTTCCTTAAGTGAAATACGTGGCAAACTATCATTCCCTTTAGGTCTTGGGACATCAAGTCTTGTATAATGAACATTCTCGTGTACTTTAAAGGTGACAAAAGACAAGATGGCATGTATAGCCCACAAGATGAAGTGAAATTTTTTAGCACTACCACTACAACAAAAGTTGAGCCCCATCCAACAGCAACTGAGAAAAGGACATTGGTAGGAGAGCTCTCTACTAAGTGAAGTTTCCCTTACACAATGCTTGTTGCATGTTGTTCTCATGTGGTGCTTACATACATGATACTCGCAACATGACGATTCTTCATAGGACACTCTTAGAAATGGTTCAATTTGTCTAATTGTGACAAGTTAGAGGATTAGTGGTGGTTTCCCATTAGCATACATAAGCAAATGTTTAACATTTTTGTAAGTGTAAATGTGACCACCTCGCAATCCTCTGGTTACAACGCCTAAAAAATTATAAGTAATTAAGAAAAGTCATTAGCATCACGACAATAAATCAACTAAAGCAAGTAATGTGATTTAGTTGATATCCAAAAGGTTAATGCTTCATCTTTCATTTTCAGTCTTTGATAAGTGAAATAAAGATAAATTATGGTAGCCATCTTTGAATGCAAACCTTAGTTACGACTTATGATTGTTGACTCTTCTTTAAAGAAGACTTCAACATGACAAGCTTGAAAAAATGAAGTCATCGGCTTCCTAATAAAGGACATAGAGTGGTTTAATCTTAGCTCCCAACCATTACCTCTTCAACAAAGGGCCTTGGTACTTTCTTCTATACCATGACTTCTAGATATGAACATCCATCTCTTTTAGAATCAACCTCCAAAGTGATTGACCTTTATGAGCCATAGTAATTTCTTCATCAATATGGCTGGATCAACATGTGTAATGTCTCCATAGCTTAAGAGTTAACACTACAATAGCCAATTCAAGATCATGCACCAAGTAATTGTTCTCATATAAGCTAAAAAAGGAATGATATTGTTACCTTTTATAGCCAGAAGGCTTAAAGTAATCCCTCCAAAGCTCAAAGCCATTGATTGTGCTTTAGTACATTAGGACATGTAGGCTTGAGAAGGAATCATTGCCTCTTTGACTAAGGACTCAAAGGGATGGAAACTTTCCCTTACTCCACTGGGATGCCACATTAGGATAGACATACTTAAGGGTAGTTACCTTATCCCTAATAGAAGACTTAGAGTGATGAGGCCAATGGCCATCAATCATAGTCTCTTCAGTAAAGGTTCAACTTTATTGTGATTTTACTGCTACAAAAGGCTTAATGTTATACGTAACTCTACATAGAGAAAAGTTGAGACACTATCTTGAAAATTTCAATCAATGATGCATATAATGCAGTAGGTCAAATATGACTACAACAACTTAATAGTGTATGGCATCAATTGTTGCCAACTTAGATTTAAAACCTCACTTCTCAAAGAATGAATAAGGGATCAACCATAGTAATTGTATCCTTATAGCTAGAAAAGGACTTTATGAACAACTCTCCTCACTAAGGGCTAATAAGCACTCGATTATAGTGGTGTAATGATTAATGTATAAATTCTGATATAAACAATGAAGCTATTAGCATAAATTAAGAACTACCATAAGACATAATGCCTTTAGTAACATTGTTAATCACCTCATTGGTCATTTAAATGTGGAAAGGAGCTATTGTTATATCTAATGCCATGGAAAAAGAAGGCCTTAGAAAAATATATGGATTCGAAAAATATGTGCAAAGGTTGATTCAAATTAGGAATTATACAAAATGGGGACTAAGAATTAAAAAATAAACAAATAGAGCACAAATCTAATTTCCATTGTCCTAAGTTAATTAGTTGATTCCCAACAATAGCAAAATAATGTTAGTAGTAGCAAATACTAATAAGTATAAGCAACAATAAAATATGTTACTTGGATAGAAAACTTGCCAAGCATATGTAACATTAGAACACTGTTACTGGTTGTCTAACAAGTATAAGCAATAACAGAATCCCATTTCTTAGATTGTAGAATTATCAAGCATGAATAACAATGTAATATAATTATTGGCAACAAATACAACTACTCTGCCCTTGGAAGTGATGAGTAATAACAGAATATTTGTTACCATCACTTAGGTGAAGAGAAGAGGGATGACTACTAAGGCAATGAATATTTATATTTATAGACATGAAAGTGTGATTCAAAATATCAACAAATTGCAAGAACGGAAGAATTAATTTAAAAGAAAAAAAGTTAAATTTTTTTTTTTGTGAAAGTATAGCCAAAAAGTAACTTACATAACACAATTAAAGAAATAAAGTAAAGCAAATCAAGAATTTGCTTGCATGCCAAGTTGTAAAAAGGGGAAATAAAGCCAAGAATAGAAATTGAATATGATCGAGTATGATTTAATTACATATATAATGAAGTAAAGAAAAGGTAAATGATAAAGGTTAAAATAAAAAGGAAAGAAAGTAATCAAGCCGGTTAAAATCAGGGAAATACATTGTAAAGAAAGGAAAAGAATAAGATGAGAATAATTCTATCGTGTTCTTAAGTCTAAATTAGAGCTTATAATGAAGGAAGAACTTCCATGTCTAGGGATCTTTTTTCAAAGTTTGCAACTAAATACAAAATGAAGGAATAAGATTTATTTTATTTATTCTTGAAACAAAAAGAAAATGCATAAGAATCCGAGTAGAAAGTTATAGTGAAAGTAATAATGGAAAATTGTATGCCCACTCATATGCATACATTCATAAACACACAATATACATAAGAGGCCAAACATAGTTTAAGTAAAGTAGGAGGAGATTGAGAATGAAATAAGGGAAAGTATATAAGAAAAGGGAAAAGGAAAGATTTTGAGAAAGAAGGGTAAGATGTAAATTTCCATGAAAAGATAAAGGAGGAAACATCCCGTTCAGATGAAAGGGAGGTTGAAGTAACTTCTTTAGGTTTCATGTCTTGAATTCGTGATTTACATGGTAAGAACTAATTGGGAATGACATGTTCTCACAAGACTTCTAGACACAATGGTCCTTAGATATGAATACATTTTTTCATATTGAAATTTCTACTTACAAGACATATGTTTGATGCTTTTGCTAGTAGTCTTAGAAGATCAACTTAACAATAGCTTCATACAAGGACTCGCCATTAATTGGCGAAACACTGTGATGTCAATCCTCATAACCGAGTTTATGAGTTGTTGAGAAGATCTATTTAATATTTGTATGCATATTGCTATGAGACAATAAAACTTTGGCAAGCTTAGGGTAATGCGCACAATTGAACAATACCACTAGCTCATATATTAAAAGAATATACATACATATGCACCTCCCGACAATAACTTAACTGTTCAACAACATGTATGTGCCAAGTAACACTATAGCTATCTAATAATGGAAATAGAAGCCTAAACCACTCTACCCTTAAAAGTGATGAGTAACAATAGAATATTTGTTACCATTACTTTAGTGAGGAGAAGAGGGATGACTACTAGAGGTAATGAATATTCATATTCACTAGCATTGTTGAAATAAAAACTATCTAAAATATTTATGCATATTGCTATTGTACAATGCAACTTTAGCAAGTTTAGAGCGATGCACGCAATTTAACAATGCCACTAGCTCAAACAATAAGCGATTTTACATACATAAATACATACATATACACCAAGTAATTGTTCTTGTATAGGCTCAAAAAATAATGGTATTGTTACCTTGATAGTGAGAATGCTCAAAGTAGTCCCTCTAAAGCTCAAAGCCGTCGACTGTGCTTCACTATATTAGGACATGTACGCTTGAGAAGGAATCACTGCCTCTTTAACTAAAGATTCAAAGGGATGGTAATTTTTGCTTCCTCTACTAGGATGCTACATTAGGATGGACATACTTAAGGATAGTTGTCCTATTCCCAATAGACAACTTAAAGTGACAAGGCCAATAGCCATCAATCATGGTCTCTTTGATAAATGTGCAACTTTATTATGATCTTACTACTATACAACACTCAATGTTACATGTAACTCTACATAAAGATAAGTTTAGACATCGTCTTGAAAGTTCTGATCTATGATGCATATTATGCAGCAGGTCATATATGGCCCCAGCAATCTAATAGTTGTAGCATTAATTGTAGCTAACTTAGACTTGAAACTCCACTTTTTAGAGAATGAGTAAGGGATCAACCAAAATAACTGTATCATGATAGCTAGAAAATGACTTTAATGAATAACTCTCCTCACTAAGGGCTAATGATCACTTGATTATGGTGGTACAATGATAAAGTTGCAAATTGTGATGTAAACAAAAAAGCCATTAGCATAAATTATGAACTATCATAAGCAATAATGCCTCTAGTAACACTATCAATCACCTCATTGGTCGTTTAAATGTGGAAAGGAGCTATGGTTATATGTAATTCCATAAACAAGGAAGGTCTTCGAAAAATTGTACGAATTCAAAAAATATATACAAAAGTTGATTCAAATACGAAGAATTGAAAAATAAGTAAATAAAGCACATATCTAATTTCCAACATTCTAAGTTTAAAAAGAAAAAAAAAAGTTGATCCCTAATAATGGTAAAATAATGTTATTGGTGGTAGATACTTACAAGTACAAGGAATAGCAAAATACTATTACTTATATAGCAAAGTTGCCGGGCATATATAATAGCAAAATAGTGTTACTAGCCACCTGACAAGTATAAGAAACAACAAAATCCTATTTCTTGGATAATAGAATTATCAAGTACAGATAACAACGAACTACAATTATTGGTGGTAAATACAACTACTTTGCCCTTGGAAGTGATGAGTTATAGTATAATATTTGTTACCACTACTTAGGTGAAGAGTAGAGGGATGACTTTTGGAGGTAATGAATATTCATATTCATTAGCATTGTTGAAAAAATCTATCTAATATTTGTATGCATATTGCCACTGAAAAATACAACTTTAGCAAGTTTAGAGTGATGCGTACAATTAAACAATGCCACTAGCTCATACACTAAAAGATTATAAATATATACATATGCACCTTCTAATAGTAACCCAACTGTTCAATGGCACATATGTTCCAAGTAGCACTATAGCTATCTAATAATGGAAACAGATGCCTAAACCCCCTTCAAGTTTGTTTAGACGAACTTTGTAAGGGGTCATAACATAAAGAATTTAAATGGATTTATAAGCCTAGTAATAATTTTGGTTAACTCCTTAGACTAGTGATAGGACTTAGGAAGTTAAGCCCACATCTTGGGATGATTTAGGGAAATTTAATATGGTGAGATTACCATAAGGATCAATTTAACCAATTAGTCTCATTCTCAATATTTTCTCTAGTAGACTCATAAGCCTTTTAAGATTCATTAAGAGGAGGACTTAGCTCAGTTTTTTAATGTCATTACAATTCGATGAACATTGTTGACAAGAAAATTTTATAAATGTTCAAGAGCCTTTACTCATTTGAAAGAATTCATGCACTAGAAATGTAATTATACTATCAAGTTTCTATACTAAAAGATTAAGCAAAGGTTGATGACTTTAGGCTCCTACACTTGTCATTTGTGCATTCAGCCTATCGAGACTTCCTGTTTTTACTCCATGTCTCTTTCCTTAAGTCACGCCTCCATGTATTATCTTTGCATTATTCATTTGAGATCACGTGAAGCACAAGACTCATGTTGCACGCATGTGACACCATCGACTAAATCTCCCATCTATAAGTGCATAGGTTTCGATTCATAGCTAGGGAAGTTGTTGATATAAGGATATTATATTTGATACAAGTCAATTAAGTAGGTTGAAGCAGCTACATGGGACAAATTGGTGGAATGGGATACTTTTGGACATTAGATATAGACTATACTCAGTATGAGATGGCTTTATTTGTTGTTGATGGTATAGACATAGATCGTTCCTGACAATTAGCCTAAAATATAGCCTAAATGGATTGTTTGTTGCATTTAATTAAATTGTACGTGTAAATATGCATGGCATCTATATGTGTATGGTGCAATATAATTATCTTGCTAGACATTTGCTCATCTAGAAATTATATTTTGGTAATAAGTCTTAAACTTGAACTTTTAGAGAGTGTAGAAAGACTTACATGTTCTTATCAAGAAAAGAATACTTAACAAACTAGCCATATACTTTAAGTTCAGGGCATGATGTATAATATCATTAAAGAAAATATACTAATCTTATAGTATTCACTCTAAAACATCTACTTAACTTAGATTTAGGAGTGACGATTGATATTAATGCCAAAAATATCTACGAAATTTATGATTGGGTTTTGACTATGAATCTTATCACACAGTATATGTTGATATATTATTGAACATGTAATGAACATGAGTTAGGTAACACTTTATGTGATTTTGTAATCCTTAAATTTAACTAGAAAATATTTCAATAGCATTAACATACCTAAGCTAGTCCATTAGATGAAACAATATTTTATGTTACAATTTGTTAACCCAACATTGAATAATAGTCAAACAACATGCAATACCAAGTATTTCTATTTATTATACCTAGAAGTTCTTAATTATCATTAACTCGCTACTCACACTTTGTACTTATAAATCACAATATTTTTAAATAAAAAATATATATAAAGTATAGCTATCCATTTTCATATCTAGAGAATTACCCTCATAAATAAACGGTGTTCATGTCACTTCACTTATAAGAAGTTCTAATCTTTCCCTCACACTTGTACATGATTTAATTTATTTTCATCATTTTCTTCTCTAAAAACCTCATCATGATCTTAGAAAAGCCTACTCAAGAACTTTTTGTTCAGGTTTTGTCGAAGTATTCTTGAACCATAGGCTTGCTTATATAGATTCTATTCTAATACCATTTATAATATTTTAATACTATTTATCATGTTCTAATCTAATAATAATCAAAAGTTTAAGTTGGCATACAAGTGGTTGACATTTTTATCCATTTAGATTTTAGCTTGAAAAAATTCCAAATAGTAAAAATTATCATCATTTTTTGTTACCTCAAGCTTCCAAATTAATATCATATTCTTTTTTTTTTTCTAAAATTCACATTGGATTTTTAACTTACCATTCTCTATAAGGATATCAATGGGACAGGTTTGGAATTGTTCATAGGAACCTAGAACTCATCCCGCTACACTAACAGGATTCTTAAACCCATCCTAAAACCTTATAGGGTTTTTAACCTTATACCTAGAACCTACCTGGTTACCTTAATAAAATACTTGCTTCCCAACCCACTAGACCCATTTATATACATATTTATATCATTTTTTCCTCCATTAATCATTATGTGCAAAATTGATTTACATTGTTTACTATACATGGTTAACACAATGAGGATTAATGAATACATTTGTTGTACCATCTTCATCTTATATATCTCAACACGATATCAATGAAGCAAATAATAGTATTCTTACACAATAAGTTTAATGATCTATATAAACTTCATCTTGATTTTTTCATATGTTTTGATTTTAAGTATATGGTCAATGTTTTTATCAAATTTGTTATTTACTTAATTATTTTTCTATAATATGTAATAAATACACAACCATCTTTTCTTATAGAAAATAGTAAATATGATCAAAGTTGTTATCATTTATATTTTCATCTTTTTATTACCTTAGATATTACATATTTTAGTTAATATTATAGTATTAATTTATTTCTTTCATTGGGTAACAATTTTTCTATAGGGTTTTATTAAAATCCTATAATCTATCCCAAAATTTTAATGAGTTCTTAGCTATATTTCAGAACTCATCTCAAAACTCTATTAGATAATATTTTATAAGGTTTTTAGGGAGTTAAGTGAGTTGAATATCTTGTAACAACCCGTACTATTACATCCCTAATTCTTCATTTTTCAAGGCTTAGGGATTCGAGAATGCATAGCTATGGCCCAAAACGATTCTTCATCGCTGATTCCGAGCGGCAACTTGGACTTCTGTTTCGCTCCTCTCTTGCTAATAGGAATGCACACGAGATCTTTTTGAACAGGTCCTTCGTGTCACTAAGCCACAGCATTATATGGAAGGCTACGCTATTGGACCCTTACCGTCAGGCTTAATTCTCTTATTTTATTTCCTAAATATCTTATCTGTTTGCAACCAGGAGGTATTGATATTTTGGATATTTTCGCTCAAATTAAAACGTTATCGCTTGGTGCTTTCCACTATCACCCATTGTTAATTAGCAAAATTTGTGTTACGTACACGGTTATAGTCCATAGTTGTTGATGGTCCTATAATAGATTTTATTTTCAAGTTATTGGAATCTGTACCTATAAGTTACATAACGAATCAGTTCTAAACTTATTCAACCTTTATCTTCAATGTCAATTTTTTTATTCTGCTAAGAAAAAGATAGATCGATATTTCTAATAGATTTTAAACATTACACCATCTCTCAAAACCTCTATTAATACTTTCCACCATCACCTAATGCTATATAGCGTAAATACTATATTCTCTATAACAAAAGTGATAAATTGTGAAAAAAAATTGTTGAGAAACTTTATTGAGAATTATGTGTTTGATAAAAACTATATCTCTTATTCTTATATTATTTGAATGATAAAATTTTGAAAATATTATTGATTCATTTTAAATTCTCAAGAAAATTTCTCACTGTTCATTATTATTACTCTTCCTCATAAAAATAGTTGATTGTCATCAGTAACATCACAAAAGAATAAATTATTAAAACAAAGAAGAGGAAAATTGAATAACGTCCCTATGTAAAACAAGCATAACCCTAAATTGAAATTATGAGAGAGTGGAGAGAACAAGTTGGTAATATTACTAACACTTCCCCCATCTATTATCCATGAATAGGGCCAAATTGCCATTGGGAAAAGCTTTTTTGGCATTGACAGAAGAAGACAAAGCTCCTAGAACCAATGGAGCAATATTCCTAATTTTCAAATACCCAAAAGCACCTATCATGTAATTTGTAAATAACACTAGTTTGGTGGTCCTTCATCTTACAACAGTTTTTAACTTATGAGATGGAGAGCCCCTATAAAAAGATTCCAATGTTTGTTAACTCATCACCTCAATGAACGGCCTTGGCTTTTCTTTTATCACAACTCCTAGACCTATTACCTCCTCTTCCTTCTCCTTCTCCTTCTCTTCCTTTACCTCCTCCTTCTCATCACTCCTATCTTACTATATTTTTCTCCAATAAAATTTCATATATTCCCTCATTAACTAGATACATACCCTTTTTGTTTCTAGTTATTAAATGCAATGGCAGTTGACTGCTTCACTAATAAAATCTCAGCCTCAGCCTCGTCCTCGGCCTCGTCCTCGTCCTCGTCCATGCCTCACTCCCAAAACCACCACCATGTAACTGAAACCCGAGGAGGCGAAAAACAACCATTAGTTTTCGATGCTTGCGTGCTCAGGTACAAATCAAGCATACCGGAACAATTCATTTGGCCCGACGACGAGAAACCGTGCGTTAATGCGGCGGAATTAAAGGTTCCGTTAATCGACTTGGGAGGATTCCTCTCTGGAGATCCCCTTGCATCCACACAAGCATCACGGCTTGTTGGGGACGCATGCAAGAACCATGGTTTCTTCCTCGTAGTCAATCACGGGATCGATGCGAAACTAATCGAAGATGCTCATAAGTACATGGACAATTTCTTTGAATTGCCACTTATTGAGAAGCAGAGGGCACAGAGGAAACTTGGTGAGCATTGTGGCTATGCTAGTAGCTTTACTGGCAGATTTTCTAGTAAGCTTCCATGGAAAGAGACACTTTCTTTCCGTTATTCAGCTGAGAAATCCTCCTCCAATCTCGTCGAAGACTATTTCCTGAAAACCATGGGGGAAGAATTCAAGCAATCTGGGTACAAGACCATGTTCTTTTCTCTTCTCTTATTTAGTTTACATGCATCTGCTAATTAGTATACAAAAAAATTTAATAATAACAATAATAATAATAATAAAGGGGATCAAAATTAAATAAGTTTTCAATTTTTATGGCCATCATGGATGCTCGAGCTTACGGATACAGAAGAAAAGTCAAAATAAGTGTCGAACATTCATTATGGTGATTCAACTCAAAATCAAATAAGCTTTTACATGATTCTATAGCAATCATATCTCGATAGATAAGAGAATGGACTGAACGATCTCATCAATGGGATCGAAAGCCCCCGATGAATATCCGAAGATACGTCTTTAGGTGGAATCCTCATAATCATCTTATTTCATGTTATGTATATCAATTTACATGTATAAGATTTTATTATTGTATGATTTATTTAGCTAAAGAAATTATTAATTATTTCGGGACGGGTTTTGTTTTGTTTTAGGAGGGTATACCAGGAATACTGTGAATCTATGAGCACACTGTCTCTAGGGATAATGGAGCTGCTAGGGATGAGTTTGGGAGTAGACAGGAACCATTTTAAGGAGTTTTTCGAAGGAAACGAGTCAATCATGAGGCTCAACTACTACCCTCCATGCCCGAAACCTGACCTCGCTCTAGGAACAGGTCCTCATTGCGACCCAACATCCTTGACCATCCTTCACCAGGGCCAAGTTGGCGGACTTCAGGTTTTTGCAGATAATGAATGGCGTTCCATTTCTCCTAATTTCAACGCCTTTGTCGTTAATATTGGTGACACTTTCATGGTGAGTGAATATTTTTTACACTCTTCACTTCAATTTATAATATTACATATATATATATATATATATATATGACAATGAAATTGAGTGACTCAACTATATCTTTAGTAATAAAATTTGGAAAGAATTGTAATATGACCAAAATTGAATAGTTAATGAAGAAAATTTTCTTGTAGGAACAAATGAAGCAATAAATATATTTCGTCTACTAAATATATTTCTTGCTTATTATCAATTGCAAGCTAAACTACCATGTTATATCGAAAGTCAAAATTTGTTAGATATTATCAAGATCTATTTGCAAATCTTTGTGTTTATTTAATTTTATATGTACTATTTCAAGTTACTGAATGTTATCCTTAATTGAACTTTTGTTTATCATATTCAATCAAGCTTTTATTTATTAAATTTATTATCTCTATTCTCCTTACAAAGATTTTACAACTAATGTTCATCAATTGAAAAGAACGGACATACTTAATGGATAAGAGTTAATAAGTTTGATAAATAAAAATTCTATTCGGTAGTAACATTTCCCAGCTTAAAAATTTCCTAGTATAAAATTTGAAACAAAGAAAAAAGGTCAAGAACAATGGTCACTTATTGATTTGAAAGAAAAATCACATGGAATCTTTCCTAAGAAGATATAATCTAAAAAGTAGTAAGAAGAAATAACGAGTTCTTGTGTCTAATTATTGCCTTTTATTGTTTTAAATCAGGCACTTTCGAATGGAATATACAAAAGTTGCCTACACAGAGCTGTGGTGAACAGTCAAACTCCAAGGAAATCACTCGCCTTCTTTTTGTGCCCAAAGAATGACAAGGTGGTAAGCCCACCAAGTGAACTGGTGGGCACTTGCTGTCCTAGAGTATATCCAGATTTTACATGGCCAATGCTTCTTGAGTTCACTCAGAAGCATTACAGGGCTGACATGAACACACTCAAAGTCTTCACCCACTGGCTTCAGCAAGAAACACCTGAACCTGTGAGACAAGATGTTCTTAGGACAAAATAGTACACTTTTTAGTCATGGAACATCATCAATCGTCATATCACTTGGACTGGAGAAGACAAATACAAAGTTAGAGCAACAATCCAAAAATCTTAATTACGCTTATGGGTTTGAGTCGCTAGGTTCTAATAAAGACTTGGTTCGGCTAATTTTTGTAATCTTTTTTTTTTTCCCACTTTTATAATATAGAAAGCTTATTGTATTATTGCCAGCAATAGCATTATATTTTCATGTAAATCCGTAACAAAGCATTTACATAAAATATACGGGTGTATCATGAACTAACTCGGATGACAATTTGATCCATACCACGTGAACGTGCTTTCCCCCACACTTTATGGAGCGGGATGAGTTATAAATAAATGGGATGAATATAGGGATTCTTTTAATCCGTATCATTCGACGCGATACTGAGCTTAAGTTCGTGCCCTGTTTAAAGATCCTCACCCATTGCATTCGATATTATCTTTTAATATATGGTTCATTAATTTTTAGTAAGCATTTTCAAATTAATATGATGAATTTATATCTTTTCAATATTTTGATATTTAACAATTGTATATAGTCTAATATAGGAGTAGGGATACAACTGAGTGAGTCATAACAGAGTTTCCAACCCGTCCAATCCGACAAAAATCCTATGGGGTATTTCTTAATAATTTTTTGAGATTTTTTAAAAACCTATTAAGAAACCCACTACTTGGTAAGAAATAATTTAAATATTATATATGATAGGAAATAAAAATTATCAGTAAAAAAACTAACAAGTTTCTGAATTTTATATTTTCTATTAAGTATGAAATTAATGTCATTATGTTTGATTATAGTAAACTTGATATAATAAAATAAAAGGTTCGGGTTCACACTATTATAAAGATATTGCTATATTTTAACATGCAAGTATTAAATTTGCTTTATCTGTAAAGCTAATTCTTTTATTTATGACGTATTTATTTATCTTATGACGTATTTATCACAGACCACTACATGTACCTAATCACTAATGACATGTTAAACATAACATCTAACTAAAAACTCTAAATAATATTATAAAAGTCTTCATATAATCTTATACAAATAAAGCTTCAAGAAATATTGATACCGAATCAATTAATGCTATCACATAAAACTAAATAATCTTATCAATTAATTTCTTGGGATATTCTTCAATATTATATGATGTCCTCACTCTTCTCATTCCTAAGGCAATAATAATTAGCTCCATAAGTTATTGAAGTCAAGTAGTACAACTGTAGGTTCTACATCTGAAAATATAATAAAGTGAGCTGAAGCTCAGTATGCAACACACAATCATAAGTGTGTGATTAAACAATACATAATCACATGCGTAGAAACGCAAAACAAGTAATCCACATAATTTATTCATTTATCTTTACTTTTAAGTCAATCACACAAACACACAACAATGGTCCTCACAACCTGATCACACCACAATTCGTATCATAACCAAACGTTTGAGTATACCTCTTTGAGTTCTTCTACAACCTAACGTTGAGTATATTTCTTCGGGCCCCTCTATGACAACTTAAATCTATCTCAGATCATTTCTATATAAGACTTCACAAAGGACAATACATCACATAAATTATTAGGGTTACCTCTTAGGGATCTGCCACTACAGGTTCCTAAAACGAACCGAACACAAGCAACAAAAGATATATAAGCCGAATATATATTTAATTCATTTTTAATTTTTGCTATCCTAATACTTACATACAACAAGTACCACATACCTGGATATTTAGAATCTATTACCAACGAATCGGGCTTAGCTTTAAATCTTAAAAACAATAAATATTCATTAAACTTATTTAAATATTGAATAAACGATTTCTCCTAGTTAAAACTTACTTTTAGGCCATTTAAATCTCCTTGAATTCACTTAATGATGCTTTAAAAGGCTTTATTTTAAAAGTAACAGAAGAATAAAATAAAAAGAAAAAAAAAACTCAACTTAAAGGAGCAAAGCCTGTGATACGGTTAAAGACACTATCATGTCTTTTTGGTCATATACCTTACTAAGTTACACTTCACTAACTGCAATGGAAATGACCAAGGACATGGTTGTGTCTTTCAATCATGTAACTTTTTAATCTACTAGCCTATGTTACCTATTACAAGGGATACGATCATGTCTTTTGATCGTATAACTTTCTGGTCGAAATCTTTTTTTTTTTTTCCTCCTTTTTAGCCTAAAACCTTTCTAAATCTATTTTATCCTCCAACATCTTAACACATTAATCAAAACATCCTTAAATTATTAAAAACAATTTGACTTCTCAACAAAAACCTTATTAGCAATACATTACGAATTCCACATCTCTAAACCCTTAATTCATATTCAATACTTACTCCATTAACATCGAACTTTTCTATTACTTTTATCGCTTTAACTACCAAATCATCACCATAATCTTCTTAAATAAAAAGATTATAAGAAAAATCTACGATATAACAAGTACTTTATCTTGATTTTGATGATTCTTTCGAGTTCTTTGTTTTCCTACAACCGATCAATACATAATCTTGAAATATCAATGTGTATCACTTAAATTTAATTAAAACCTAAATTCTATAATTGACTCTACACTTATTATTAGAAGTCTCCAAAAATTATGTAAGCCTTATCATTCCTTTCTTCAGATGAGTTACACTATCAAAAGAAATTTAAAATCAATCTAACTTTTTTCTCTAAAGACCAATAAGTTTTAATAAAATACTTAACGTATCTTGAGGCTTTACTAGGTTTATAGTAGAAGTGTATTATTCAATAACAATAAGAAGTTCGAATAAGTTTCTAGGAAATAACGTAATACATATTACGTACTAACTAGGTTAGGGAACTTTCGTACTTCCAACATTATCCCTCATTAAATCATTACTTAAAACCTTAATATCCCTTACTTATAACTTGGTCATCATTTATTCTATTTTTATGACTTTATTCTTTTATATCCCCTTTTTTCTTTTAGGGTATTACATTTTGTCAACAAGAAAGCATTTTTTCCCCTCATTGTAGAGTGAAACTATATAAATGATAATTATAAAAATATTCATATTATAATGTATGTCATTCTTTTGTTTATATAGTATTAAAGCATTTTTTTTTTCTTGATAGGAAAGCAATGGGATTTGATGAAGAAATAGTTTAAGGTTTTCTTTACTCATAACAAGAATGAGAAACTTGCTATTTGTTGAAATAAATTCTAGGGAATATTTAGTTCAACAATCAATTAATGATTTGTTGTACTACTTTGCATCTATAAAATTTTAGTACTTTTCTTTTCATAATCTTTACATTCTATGCCTATTTAATTTATGCAATTAAATTTACATAAGCTCCCATTAACGGGAAAAAAAGAAAAGAAGAAGAAATCCGTTTCCGAGCTCGAAAACCAAGTTTCCCAACGGGTTTATCGAGTAGGTTTTGGATGATACACTCAAAACCCTATAAGATTTTGAGTAGATTTTAGGACACTCTACAAGTAACAGGATGGCTATTGAGATTGCCAAACAAGTTCCAAACCTACCTCAGTTATATCACTATTTAAAAATGATAGTAAAGTTATGGGATGACACTTCTACTTTATAATTTCTTAGAGTTAGTATTGTTATTTGCTTATAATAGATTAATCGCACTATCATATATAATTGGTTTTATTTTAGGACATACGTGTAAGATATGATCAAAATTTGCAGTTTTCTTATTAATTTATAGGTTTTTTTTTGTCCATCATGCGTGCTTCATGAGTAATTCTCAACCAACATGAGATATATAGCAGGTAATAATTGTCCCGCCTACACTAGCTACATGGGTTACAAGGGAGAAATGGGGGTTATGGTCCAAGATAGGATAGGACACGAGATAATCAGCCCTATCCTGTTACTATCTTTATGGAATTAATGAAAGGTTATCCGTAAGATAAATAAATAAATAAAAAATGCTGTTAGATATTTATAAAGAGTCAGTTAACGGATTCTATTGCTATTGTCAATGGCACATAATTTTCAACTGATGCTTGTAGAAGTAATGTCTATTCTACAGCGAAATAAGCTAATCATCCGAGAATCCAAAGTACAGTAGTATTATGGCTTGTCTCTTCCGTTGCGTCTCATTTAATCCATGACGAATTATAATATGATGAAGATGGATTATTGTTATTTGGAATGACCTTTTTGACACTGACAAGAAAACACGTCTATCTACCACAACTTAATAATTCTATTTATCTCGTTCTTTATTTTAATAAGATCGGTTTCATTTTTCTTTTCATCATTTATTTTTATATTTTTAAATTCAAACTATTAAATTTACAGTTTGTTTAATCGTTTAAATTTAAAAATAATTAAATCAAAAACGAAATGAATGATGATATCGTTTATATAAAAAAAAATACGAAACCGTAAAAAAATTCCCGATTTTATATACTATTTGAAAGAATGGTGTGTTTTTCATATCAGTTGCCAACACCACAGCCACATATTTTCACGTATCCAACGAGTCCATACGTGGTGAAATTCAAGTAAAGCAAAACCGTCAATTTAAATTTTAAACCAATGTTTTTTACAGTCGAATCTTTTATTTTAATGAAATCGATTTACTCTATAATCTAATTGTTAATTTATATTTTCTAAAATTTAAATATTTAAATTTACAATTAGTTCAATAATTTCAATTTTAAAAAATATAAATCAAAAGTTAGATAAAGTGTTCAACTAATTTCATAAAAAAAATATCAAAACCGTTAGTTTTAATATATTCACTTGAGTAGCGACTATTTACAAGTTTTGTGGGGCCATATGGTGCACACACGGAGGCAACGGTGAATTTCTTTGCTAGTTAGTGACACGTGTATTTGAAAAAAAAAAGGAGAGAAAAAACCAAAAAAGCTGTATAATGCCCACTAATTGAGTTGCAATCCGATGGAAATTCACTGGTCAAACTCATAATTTCGCATCACAGTGTACAAAATATGAAACCGCAGTTCTCTTCTTTGCCTTGCTAGGAACCCCGAATTCATCACATACTTTGATCATCTTCTTCTTCTTCTTCAAATTGTATTGTATTAAATAAATTTCCAATCATGTGAATTAGACTTTCAATAAAGTATGATTGATGGCAGTATCAAAATTAAATTAAGGAGTCAAATTTCTTGAAATCTTTCATATCACTATCAATATTGATGCCAACAAGTTTGAGCCAAATAAAAGAGAGAAACGATGGGCTTTGATTCACTGGAACCACTTTCATGCCCGCTGAAGTATTGCACCTATTGCTTAGCATGAAGTTTGTTTTTTTGGTTCTCTTCGCTTGTAATCTTTCATAATGGATAGTTAGATCACTCCTTACATATAGATTTGTACAAGAGTCGATTTCAAACCATAAACTCAAAAGTTAATCGAGTCTCGAAATAGTGATTCGAGATCAAGCCAACCCTAAAATTAATATATATATATATACATATATACCATATATATATAATACAAACATACTATATATAAATATATGGTACGCAAACAAGTGTGTATTATATATAATATATTATTAATATACTATATATATAAACTATATATTATGCTATATATAATATTAACATATATTATGTATTGAGAGAAATTCGATTCACAAAAATGATAGTTGATATATTAACTTAAATTTTTAGATTTAGTTAAAAAATAAATAAATGCATAAGTCACAAATTATTTATAATAATTGATAGGAATTTAGAAAAATTAAAAATAAAATTATTTATAATAACTAAGGAAATTTTGAAAAATAAAAATGTATAATTGAAGAGTCGTTGAATTGACCTTTAAACCGCCAATTCAGTTGAACTAGCTTGAGTTCACCTCCTTAAGGATAGAACTTGATCCACTTTTTAGCCGATCCATAAATTAGCGTTTTAGGGCTAAGTTAAACTGGTACATAGATTTACTTACATATATAAAAGAATATGTTTCGTTTAATAAATTTCTATCTCTTTATTTATTTCTGAAATGTTTAGAATTTTCAAAACACTGGACACATATAGAAAAAAAAAAAAAAACCCACTCCAACTAAGACAAAACTTCAGCCATCTAAAGAACACACACTCTAACTAAGAGCCACCACGTTGCCCTCTTGGAGACCGCCTCTCGAAAACCATTGGCAGATGGGAGTTTGGCCAAGATCGTTGAGTGTATTTAAGTACTTGTTCAAGTTGAAGGAGTAGAACAAAAGCGACCTCTCTAGCATATAAGTCGTCAACCAATCTCCTTTTGTCCATACTAAAGGACAAAGTGCTACTCGCCAAGTCCCGTCTTTCGAACCTTGAAAAAGGTATGGTATCAACAATTTCAATGAGCTCGCAAGTTAATTTTGCCGACATTTCATGGTAAGTAATCTGCCTGAAGAACTCATTAAGAAAAGCATGGGTGTTTAATAGTTATGATCCTTGGAATGATCCTAATTTGTGGCGGTTGAGTCCAAATAAAAGATAAATTTTTTTATTGATTCAAATAAAATATGAATGTTGTTAAAATATTACAAATAAAAGGTGACATTATATTTTAAAAAAGGATGAAAAATTTACATTTGAAGATAAAATTTTTGTATTTTTACTTTATAACATACATATCACCAAGATTTGACATTGTTATACTATAGTCATAATATTTATACCACTTTACATAATTTTCATACCCTATTTGAAGCACAACAAATTTCATTATTTATTTTAACCACTGAAAATTGGATGGTTATTGTAAATGATTTTGATGGTCAAAATTGGATGGTTTTTTGGTTCTTTGATTTGATGTGTGTGAAAGTGTAGGAGTTTAGTCGCATAATGTGCTTATACTATGATTTTATTGAATTGGACTTTCACTTATTTTGAGAAGAATCACAACAGTTAGTACACATGAGATGGAAGTGCACAAAAACTATATGATGAAATGTCGGTAACCGTCCAAACCTTATGTTACTGAGTAGGTTTAATAATGGTCATAAGATATGTTTCATGTAATAAATTCTCATAACTTGCTTTATAGGATGGGGGCACCAATGTGAAGTCAAAATATCAAGTATCCATATTATAACTTGTGCTATAAAGTGTACATGATAGAAATTCCATGATATCCTATATCTATAATAAAATCCATACTCTAAAGCATACATGGTATAGATTTAACAGTACTATATATTTACTTCATAATAATAATTGAATAATTAATACTATTTTATTTCTTTAATTTCTTTTAGTTTTAAAGAAAATCACAATAAAACCGTAGCCTATAATAAAATCCTAAGACTACCCATTAATTGCATCTCTCTCTCTTTCTCTATCTCTTTTTTTATTTTTATTTTATTTTTTTGGGAGGTGTAAAACGTTCTCTCTTCTTTTACTATCTCATTTTTTATACTTCCTTCTTCCTCTTTTACTAATTTTAACCTAGTAAAGTCTTAAAAATAAGTTACTTCTTAACTTATTTATGCCAATAAAAAAAAAGTATGTTTTTTAATTTCTTATACATATGAATGATAGAATCATTTATTATCGCTTTGAGATCTCATTTCTTTCAATTTTTTATTGGCTAGTTTAGTGATAATGAAATTATAAGTTTGATATTAATTATGCATTCAATATAATGTTTTAAAGGTATTAAAAAAGAAGAAGAAGAAGCTCCAAACGGTATTCTATACGCAGTAATACCGAGGAGCCACAAGTTATTGATTTGTAGATGCAGGTCAAACAACTCATATCAGTTAGGGTAAAGAGGATAGATCCCACCGTCACGAGCATCACACGAGTATGATATCTCGTGGCAATCCTGTAGTAATGATTCGATACGTCATTATCCTTTTGCTGGATTTGTTTGTAAGCTAGTTGTATTTCATTTGTATTAATATGTCCTCGGGCTAACGATTTGAAGTTTATTATTAATTTTTATATTTTTTTCATTAATCACGTAATTAGGATAATGACTTGGTAGACCTATAAACAGATGCTGGATTTGACTTCAAATCGTTAGCCCGAGGACATATTATCCTTTTGCTGGATTTGTTTGTAAGCTAGTTGTATTTCATTAATATTAATATGTCCTCGGGCTAATAATTTTCTATCTTACATTGTATAAGATAGAAGCATATATGTTACATCATATGTAAATAAAAAATTATATAGAATCTATAAGGTAATGACTCTATTGTAGTTTGAAAAGGTTATAGGATATCATCTTATTCTAAGTTTGAATGCTTATATCTATAGGATATGGAGCTTCCTAACCTTCCATTTCTCATCGTCCTTTTTCCTAATATTTGGTCTTTTTCTTATTTATAAACCGTATGTTTATCAAAATAAGATATCAAATGGATAAAACTATTAATATTTTTTTTTTCTTATAGAATTAGTTAATATATTTTACCCCTTAATAGACTATATTTCTTCAAACTACTTTTCAAAAATATGTAAACTTTATTCTTCCAATTATTATTCTCCAATCAGCAATCTACTTATGATAAAATACAAGAAAAAAAAGACAATTCATCTAATGCAACGAACAAACCAAATAAAGATAAAATGGTTTTCAAATATCATATTTCAAGCATATATTAACCAAAGATAACAAACAACATGTTGAAAAGAAAAATGACAATAAAAACAAAGAACCTAGTGGGTACTTTGTCCATCCTATTGTTAGGGGTAACATATATCTTCTACACAATCTTTGAGGAATGGTAATAATTGCTATGTATAAATGGCCATTATGGTAATTAGGTTTTTAATCCAATTTAAAGCCATGGGTCGATATCCTAGGCTAATGACAACGTCTACGAAATTAGCTCGATTAGGGATGTTTTAGGAAGATTTGACTTAGTAAACCTAGAACGAGAATCGTCAGACTAGATATTTTGCTTTTGACCTTACTCAGTTATCTTGTGAGCAAAAAGAAGACTTGGAAACAATGCTTTTGGGCCTATTTAGGCTTTATTTAATCATATTGTGCCTTAAGGAAACTCAGTTAGTCTTTAAGCAAAATAATAATGATAATAGGTCTTCTTTAGCTGACAAAATCCTTAAGCATACTTGGGCCCATATCTAAGCCCATGGAGGCTAAAGAAAGGTTAAGCTTCAATAAAGGAACTTAATCTTAGTCGTCCATCTTAAAGCCATTCGACAGAAAAAATTAATCTCCACACTCTATAAATAGGAGGCTTCTTCTCTCATTTGGCTGATTCAAAATAGTAGTAAGCTTAAGACAAATACTAAAGCTCTAGTGAGATTACTCCAAAGAGAATCAAACAAGCAATTCGATCACAAACGATCAAGAACACTAAGTTTCATCTATGTCATACGTGTACATTCGAGATACTAAATTTGCCCGTTTTTCCTCCTATGGCTCTTCTTAACAACATCCCTATATGTGTCATCAACTTAAGACATCTTCTAGGTCTAGCGGTACACTCATTGCACGTGATCGGCTAGCTACAATAACCCCACTACACATTATTTGGCGACTCCACTGGGGAAGGAAAGACTTAACGGAATGGCACCTACACATAAGAAGACTAGAAATGATGGACACACCCAGGAACACAAGAATCAACACAAGAGGGTTAAGTAAACCCAAATAACTCAAGATACAAATACGTCAACCATTATACACCCACCAGCAATCGTGCTAGCACTTAGAACCAGGTAAGCACTTAGCACTATGCAAGCACTTGAGACCATGCAACTATCCGCTACTGATGATTTACCTATACTTCGCGCCATATAAGAGAATACTTACATGATCAACCAACTCTTTACCAATTCCTACCAAGCATAACAACTATACTACTACTCATACTAGTATAGCTAACATTGCCACTAAAGATCCTTATGCACATAAATTCAACCAAAATCATTGACTAGTGCTCTTCACTCATGAGATCGAAGCGATCCCACAATAGACTTAGCAACTGTAACGCCTTTCTGCAGAGTCAAGGTTGAAGCGACCTCATCCATGAATGATTGAAATAGTCATATCATGGTAGTTGTTATTACTTGGTAGAAGCATATACTCCTAAGCACGCAACAAGCACAATGCCCGTTCTACAACACCACTCACGAGATCGAAGTGATCTCTGTTACGATGGGTTAAAGCGATCCCATAGTAGGCTTAGTAGGCTTGGCAGCCATAATACCTTTTCGTAGAGTCAAGGTCAAAGCGATCTCATCTATGAATGGTTAAAGCAATCAAATCATGGTAGCTATAGTGGTTCAGTAGAAGCACATGCTCCTGAGTATACGGTAGGCGCAATACCCATTTCTACGACATTATTCACGATATCAAAGAGATCTCAGTTGTGATAAGTTAAAGCAATCTCATAGCAGGTTTGGCGGCCATAATGCTTTTTTGCAAAGTCAAGGTCGAAGCAACCTCATCCATGAATGGTTAAAGCAATCAAATCATGTTAGTTATAGTCGCTTAGTAAGAGCATATGCTCTTAAGTGCACAATGGTCATAACTAGTGAAGAATTTTATCACTAGTTATGTTATGTGGAGATTTTACATGGGGATTTCTCATATAATCAAGGAAATATTGAAGAAAATGAAGGCTCATTCCTAAACATTGTCAGAGCTACTAGTTCATATCAAGAGATTGAGACTAAGGAAAATTAGTTAAAGTTAAGACAACATTGCTTTATGAGAGTCAACCAAATGAGATAGATACTGTACATATTTAAACCAGAGTTAACTTATGAAAACTATATAGTATTGAAGATTTATTTAGTAATGCTGCCATGGGGGTAACATTGAACCAGCATGCCTAAAGCTATGCATGTAATCATATGGTGTCATAAGCTTATGCATGATAACACTGCTTTATTTATTGCTACAGATGAGACATATATCTAACATCTAGGTTGAAATATCCTTGAAGTCCTAAGCTTCTACAATTGCTTTAATGGCTTTGTTTTCTCTACAAACAGTCATTAAGGAAGAAATACTGAGAGGAGCCAACTATACTAACTCTATGTAATGGATGCAAATCAATATCATAAGACTAATAAATCATTAGTGTGATACAAAAGCATATCAAAGTATGTATTTTGTGTCAGCAAAACGAATATTAGCATATCATGCTCAGCTCATCAATGATTCAAAAGAAATATTAATTCCATAAATATTGGAAATAATCAAGCAAGCGAAGTCAACATTCGATATGTCTACATAACAGTTGAAAAAAGAATTTGTAGAAATGCCTAAAACCCCTTGAATTTGTCTAAGAAACTTTTGTCAAGGGACAAAATGTAGAGTGTCATTTCAGTAATTGAGCTTTTAACCCAATTTAATGTCATGGGTTGATATCTTGGACTAGTAACAGATTTTACGAAATTGGCTCGATTAAGAATGTTTTAGGAAGATTTGGCTTAGTAGGCTTAGGAAAAGAATCGCCAAATTGGAGATTCTACTCTTAGCCTTGCTCGGTTACCTTGTGCGCAAAAAGAAAACTCGAAAACAGTGCTTTGGGCCTATTCATGCTTTATTTGGTCATATTAAGCCTTAATAAGACTCAATTAGTCTTTAAGCCAAATAATAATGATAATAGGCCTTCTTTAGCTAACAAAATCCTTAAGCATATTTAGGCTCATATTCAAACCCATGAAGGCTAAAGAAAGGATAAGCTTCAATAAAGGAACTTAATCTCAGCCGTCCATCTTAAAGTCATTTGACGAACAAAATTAATCTTCACACTCTATAAATAAGAGGCTTCTTCTCTCATTTGGTTGATTTAGAATAACGGTAAGCTTAAGACAAACATCAAAGCTCTATTGGGATCACTCCAAAGAGAATCAAATAAGTAATTCAATCAAGAACGATCAAGAATACTGAGTTTGATCTACTATTACATGCGCACATTCGAGATATCGAGTTTGCCTGTTTTTCTTCCTACGCCTCTTCGTAATGACATCCTTCTACGTGTTATAAGCTCAAGATGTCTTTTAGGTCAACGAGCACACCTGTTACACGTGATCGAGTAGCTACAACAATCCACCCTACATGTAACGGTAAATCTACTACAGATATTATACGTTATAGCATAAGTTTCAGTTTCAGTTTTTCAAAATTTGAATAACTAGAGTAAGAGAGGTGACCTTTGACCTATTGTAGAACATGCGTAGAAACTATAATTTGTGTACACTATATTGTGTAAGATTAGTAATGTGTAAGATATATTATTCAAAAACATTATAAAATATCCTCAATAAATATAACCTTTTGCATAAGAAATATTTAAATTATACAACCATCACATTAAGCTACCTCTTTAGTTGGAAATATTATGTCACTCTACTCTCTCACTCATTAAACAATCAAGAAATGAATGCTTATATATTGATAACAAACAAAATTGGAATTTCGATTTATTATTAGTTGAATGTCAACTTTGTATAAGATTATTAATTTTGAACATAAAATCAATTTCATTATTAAAGTTACATCGTATAAGATAGAAGCATATATGTTACATAATATGTAAATAAAAACTTATATAAAATCTATAAGGTAATGACTCTATTGTAGTTTGAAAAGGTTATAGAATATCATCTTATTCTAAGTTTGAATGCTTATATCTATAGGATATGGAGCTTCCTAACCTTCCATTTCTTATTATCCTTTTGCCTAATATTTGGTCTTTTTCTTATTTATAAACTGTATGTTTATCAAAATAAGATATCAAATGGATAAAACTATAAATATATATATATATATATATTTCTTACAAAATTAGTTAATATATTTTATCCCTTACTTTATTTAATTTTATAAAAATAGGGACTAAAGTTCAGATTCTCCAATAAATAGACTGTATATTTCTTCAAACTACTTTTTAAAAATATGTAAACTTTATTTTTTCAATTAATATTCTCCAATCAGCAATCTGCTTATGATAAAATACAGAAAAAAGACAATTCATCTAATGCAACCAGAACAAACCAAATAAAGATCAAATGGTTTTCAAATTTCATATTTCAAGCACATATTAACCAGAGATAACAAACAACATGTTGAAAAGAAAAACGGCAATAAAAATAAAGAGCCTAGGGGGTACTCCGTCCATCCAATCGTTAGGGGTAACATGTATCTTGTGCACAATCTTTGAGGAATGGTAATGATTGCTATGAAAAAGCAAATCATCTGTTTATTTCCAACAGAACTCATGCTCGGTTTATCTATCTATCTTACTACCAATTACTTGCATACTTATTAACAATTAATTAAGTTATTTATTTGTTCTTTTTCCAACTGCTCTGAAGCGTATTTAATTTCTTACTCCAGGTTAAGACTTTCTATGTCTTAAGAGTCAATGTTCCTACACAGAGGCATCCCGACATCTCAAAATGCATAAGTACCATAAAAATGGGACAAAGGAAATATCCTTTAGTGTCAATGTATATGAGATTTTTATACTTTCTTTTTACTTTTCACAAATATATATTTATATGTAGATTATTTTCTTCCATTTTATATATTCAAAATTTCCAAAATCGTCATTCAGAAAATATATCGTATTGAACATTATTGGGGTGCAATTTAGGATTTGATTGCAGTTCGATTTGGGGGCTCTTCTTGATTTATGGTATTATGAAGAGGAATGAGAGAAAGATGACAATTTAAGGAGGACGGTTTGATGATCATGTGCACCACATGTGTTTTTAGTTTTTTATTTTTTGAAGGTATAATGTTGTTTGGAAGGAATGAAACTCAGGTTTATAAAGTGGGGAAAAAAAAAATAATATAGACGTGAAGTAAAAAGTGCCAAAACTTAAACAGATTTCCAGTAATTAACCCTATTCTTTTATTAATTAAGGCATCATTAATTGATGTTCTGCTTGTAACGGCTATTTTGTATCAAGAATTATTGGACAAATGATATCTATTATCGGTGAGGATGTCTTTTAAGGATCTCTTAAATTATCTTTACACGACATAATATCAAGAGGGAGGTGGACAATTATGTAGAGACCAGAATAAACAATGATTAGTGGAATTTCTTAGTTATATCTAAATTTGTATTATATAAAGAAGGGCCTAGATTTGTTATACATACATTTAAGGATCTCTATTTATAAATTATTCTCAATTAGGGCCTCCATCTATATATTATTATTACCATTTGATCCAATATGTATTACCATTAAATTTGCTAACATGGACATAAGAATATCTGACTCTCCTTTTTTTGTTCATTTTAAGTAATTTTGCAAAATCTTCTCTTCTCTTAATAGTTTTACCATGTTATCTAAATTGATTTGTCCTTAACTATACCCCAAAATTCCTAAATTAACCTAAGAAGGAAAAAAAAAAAAAGTACAACATGAACCCTAACCCTAAATTCAAATCAACACACAAAAGAATCAAATAAATAGTATTAGTTACAGCCTCAATTGATGTGTTGATACCTTGGTTGTATACCCATATTAAATCCACAAAAAAAAAAAAAAATGGTCAACTTCTCACACCCAAATGATGGAAGTAACAAGGTTTTGAAGCTATTGCCCAATATTTCTTGTAATTTTATGGATGCTGTATCTTTTTTGGACACTGGTTAATGTTGTGAATACGTGTACTCTTTTCTGGGAAAAAAAAAAAAAACAAGGTTAAGAAGTTGAGTCTGATAACAAAAGGCTCAACTATATGAATTAGCATTATTTTCCCTTGATCTGAGAAGATTGAGAAACTATTTTTCTAGTAAAGAAGAGCTACAATTTGCTAATTGGAGATTCAAATTGAGGTCATCGTTTAAGGTTTTCATTTCTCAAATTTAGGGCACCTATGTGATTATGGGATTTCAATTTTGAAGTTAGGGTTAGGATTAACTTGGTAAAAAAACTGTTAAGAGGGAAAAAATATTGAAAAAATATGGAAAAGAAGAAATAATTGAGAGAGGGAAAATGTGAAGTAGCAAGCTCAATTAGACATACTATTATATCCACATTAAAAAAATTAATAACAAAATGTGTAATATAAACCGTAATGGCGGATAGATAGAGCTTCAAAATACAAACCATTTATAAAACGCGGCTCTTAAAAAGATATTCAGTAAATTCAATCCCTTCTTTACAAATACGGAATAAATCTAGACGCATTGTCTATATATTTCCTCCAACATATCACTGCACAAAGAATCATAATGGTACACTGACTGGAACCACCGGTCCGAGGGAACTCGTGTTCAAATGTTCATGCATGATTAATTCCTCCAAAAGAAAAACGAGTCCAACTGATCTTTCATGGGCTCCGGTGGGATTTTTCTTTTATTGACCTCTTAAATTATCCTTGCACGACATAATATCAAGAGAAAGGTTGACAATCAGGTATACCAGCATATGTAAAGAAGGGTTTGGATTTCTTATACATGCATTTAAGGATCTCCGTTTATAAATTATTCATAACTAGGACCTCCATCTATACCAATACCATGTGACTGAATATATATTAGCATTAAATTTGCTAACATGGACATGACAGCATATCTGACTCTCCCTTTTTGGTAATTTTTCAAATTTCCTCTTCTCTTAATTGTTCTACCAAGTTAACCAAGATTATTTGTCCTTAACAGCCCAAAATTCCTAAATTAACCTATCTCATAACTTGTGGCAAAAAAAAAAATGTGGTAAAAAAAAAAAGAAAAAAAACCTATCTCATAACCAAACATCCTTTAACTCAAAAAGAAGGAAAAAAGAAAAGAAAACATGAACCTTAACCCTAAATTCAAATCAAAACACAAGAAGCCTAGACAAATAGTCTTAGCTACAACCTCAATTGATATTTTGATACATTGATTATAGAAATAAATTGCTAATTATGTATTTTGAAGTGTTTATTATGTGTTTAAAATACTCAATGATTAACTAAGATAGTATCCATATCAAATACGAGTATGAAAAGGAGATTTATAGTGTTTCATAATGTTCGCGGTCAAAATTCATGAACGTCAACTTAGTCATGATCTTTAATGAAAATTGAAAAATTAATTTATAAAAGGTTCATGGTTAGAGTTCATGGCTATGAACTTGATCATGATTTTCAAAGGAGAAGTGAATATTAATTATGGGATGTTCATGGCTAAAGATCATGACTCTTTACCTGTGATACTCATGTCAACAAAATTGAAAAATGTACTACTTGAAAGAGTTGTAACTTTTAATCAAATTTTCATGGGTTACAATTACAAGAGTTGTATCACTTCATGATTAAGGGTTTTAGATTGATTTATAATTAAATTAAACCTAATCTTGTGAATATAATTTGATCAATAAATCAATACATCTCTTGGTGGAAGGTTGTGCACTCTCAATATGTGCATTATAAATAAATGTTGCACCTCTATTTTTGCATGAATTTTCATCGATTTTTCTATAGTCTCTCTCCCTTCAATACTATACAAGAAAATAAACACTTCTAATATATATTTAAATGAGGTCTAGTGTACAAATTTTTATTTTCTATACATCAAGATTTAGTTATATCTTGAGATAATTGTACATACAAACTCTCATATTTGTGAAGTAGTATGCTGATGTAGTATAGTAATGTAGTCAGTATTTATTTTAATACATCCGTTTTAAATCTATTGTAAATCAATTCGTAATCCAATTAGTTAGTTGTAAATCAGTACGTGCACTTAGGATGAGAATCAATTAGTTAGTTAGTTTTATTAGTTATAAATATCAACACATAATAGAAAGGAGATTGAATGAATAATTCTTCTTTCCAAAATCAAATTACTTTGTTTCAGTGTCTCTACGTATTCTATTCCTTTGCATTAGAACCTTATGCAAGTCTTCAATATAGAATGGAAGCTGGATTTTTTCACATGGTATCAGAGCATCTAGTAACATAATTGACTAATTTTCATTGATTTTCCTGCATTTAGTTGTGTTCTTGATTGTTTTATTGCTAAGTGATTTCTATTGGAGTATTTCTTCATACTGCACATATGGCTGTGCTCGATCAATACTTGAACAATCCTTTACATGTTTCGACATCCAACAGTCTAAGAAATGTATTAGGAAATATAATTTTCAATGGAACAAATTTTATGGCTTGGAATAGATCAATACATATAACACTTGGAGTGAAACTTAAGCTAGGGTTTATAGATAGCACAATTCCAAAACTAGAAGCTAACTCAAATGATTTCATAAAATGGACTAAAGTAGATTATATGGTTCGCTATTGGATGCTGAATTCTATAATTCCAAAATTGTCTCAAAGCTTTATCTTTGCTCAGTCATCCAAAGAGTTATGGACTAAAGTATCTTATCAGTATGGTCAAATTAATATACCGTTAGTTTTTCAGTTAGAACATGAATTGTCTAATGTTAGATAAGGATATCAGTCAGTAACTTCTTACTATAATAAGCTTAAACTGCTGTGGGAGGAATTGAATGTATTGAATCCTTACTCTAACTACACCTATGGTAGATTGGAGTATTGCACCCTTGATTTGGTAGATAGGTTAGTTGAGTTTGATGCACAAATGAAATTCATGTAGTTTTTAATGGAATTATCAAAGGATTATGAGCCTATATGTAATCAAATTCTTGCTACTAATCCATTGCCATCTATTAATTGAGCTTTTTATCTTATGTTATAAGTCAAGAAATAGTGGTAAGTCGCAAACTCATTCACAGTAACAAGTGACCTAAACACTACATTTGTTGTATTTAAAATTAATAGCAAGAAAAATTTTGGAGAGAAAAGAGAAAATAGGCACAGCAAACCTTTTTGTAAGAATTGTAAGGTAGAAGGACATTCCATTGAATCTTATTTTGAGATCATCGGGTATCCAAATTGGTATAAAGGGAAGAAAGGCATATTAAGAATGGGGGCTAGAGCTAAGAGTTGTCAGCAGTTTGGTTATTCATTTGGTTGCAATACTCCATTTGATCATGAAATTATTGATGTTAATTCCAAAACTGTTAATCCATTTGTTGTCCAATCTATTTGTCAAGAAGTTCTTAAAGCTATGAAAGGAAATCACAGACTTAAAGCTAAGGAATAGGACAATAACACTACTGCTGGAGCTATTGTGAATTTTGCAAGTACAAGCAATTCTTCATCTCTTTTTGAAACTTTAAGTAATAAATTTAGTTCTTAGATTGTTGATATTAAGGCTAGTGATCATATTACTCCTTATGAATGCCTTCTCAAGAGCAAGCAATATCTTAATCATCCTATTAATATATACTTACCCAATGGTTTTTCTATACTAGTTCATATCATTGGCTCCATTGACATTACTCCTTCCTTGTATCTTCACAATGTGCTCTTTGTTCCTAACTTCAAACATAATTTATTGTCTATTCAACAGGTATTGCATGACCAACATCTTTTTGCTCAATTTGACACCATAACTTGCTCCTTGTAAGACCTGAAAACTAATCAAGATGTTGGAACAATAAAAGAATATCATGGCTTATATTTCTTGCATTTAGAATCTATCGTCAATTGTGATGTTCCTAATATTTCTTCTATAGTTCATAACTTTGGTTCTTTGTCTTTTGCTAGCACTTGTAATAATGAAGCACTAACTTTGTTCCATGCTCGTCTAGGGTATACTTTTCCATCCAAACTAATTCATTTGAATAGTTGTAAATAGGGTTAGGTAAAAAAACCATAAACTATGGATCAAACCATGAATCGAATCGAACCGAACCGAACCGAAAAATCAATTTTTTGCAAACCATTTGATTTACGATTAGTCAATTATGTATAAATGATTCACGGTTCGATTCAAAGAAGCGAAGCAAACCATACCATTTTGAATCGAATCGAATCGAATCGAACTGTTAAGTTAAACAAAAAAAATCACACAATTATTTTGTATTTTTTTATATTTTTTTCCATCAATCTTCATAGATTTCATCATATTTTTCATATATTGTTATTCTTTATCATAATTTTATATCAATTATTAAGATTAAATTGAATAAATTCCATTTGAAATTTTATATTTATTAGGAATAAAAATATTTAGTGAAAATTTAATATAAATGGTTTGAATCATCGATCGAATCGAACTAAACCGATTTTAATTAGGTTCTAAAAATTTATTAACCGAATCGTATATTTAAGTTCTATTTCCAAAAAAAACCAAATCGGTATATTAGGTTTAGTTCAGTAAAGGAGGGTGAACTGTACCGAGCCAAACCACTCCTACCCTTAGTTATAAAGAATTATCTATGAAAGGTTTCTTTTGCGAAATATGTCAAATTGCAAAGTTTCATAGTTTTCCTTTTGTTAGAAGTACACATGCATCAAGTTCTACATTTGAATTACTTCATATGGATTTGTGGAGACCTTATCATGTAGCCTCAAGGATGAGGGAACATTATTTTTTGACAACAATGGATGATTTTTCGAGGGGTACTTGGACTTACTTATTGAAGCATAAGAATCAAGTATGGAATACTTTGCATACCTTTATAGCATATATACAAAACTATTTCTATGTGATTCCTAAACATATTTGGACAGATAATGGAGGGGAATTCATTTCTAAGCTGTATGTAGAATTTTTCCTTTCTCATGGCATTGTTCATCAATGAACCATTACATATACTCCTCAAAATAATGGAAAAGTAGAACATAAACAACGTCATTTGTTGGATATTGCCAAAGCAATACGATTGAAGGCAAGATTTCCACAGGAATTTTGGGGGGATCGTATCCTAGCTGCTACCTATCTGATCAATAGGATGCCGATGGAAGTTTTATATTGGAAAACTCTACACGAAGTTCTTTTTAATAAAGTCCCTAATTATTCTCAATTGCGTATACTTGGTTGTTTGTGTTATGCTACCAACCTTTCTCTTCCAAGAGACAAGTTTGATCCTAGAGGATTTAAAGGTGTATCACTTGGATATTGTGCTAGGTGAAAAGGTTATAAAATCTATGATTTGGAGACACATAAGGTTCATGAAAGCAAGGATGTAGTATTTTGCAAAGATAAGTTTATTTTCAAGGATCTTGATGCATGTTTACTTCCTACTTCATCAACTTCTTCTTCCCCTTTATCTTTTCCGTCTTTTCCTTCTCATGAGAATCTTTCTTCCTCTCATCCACCACACGTTAATACTTTTGATTATGTTACTACTGCATCTTCTTCTAATTTCGATTCACATGTTGTTTCCATTTCTTGTACTGATGTTGCTTGTCCATCCACTTTGCGTCGATCTGCTAGAATTTCTCAAACACCTCAATGGTTAAATGATTACATTCATACTATCCATATTGTTCTTCCTTCTTCTTTACTTATTTATGTTTCTTCCACAAATATTACTAGAAATTCTATGGCTTCCTTTGCTGTTTGTTATCCCCCTTTTCCATTCTCAAGATTTTGCTTGTTATTTAAAGGAGTATATGGTCTCATTAGCCCATGTTTTAACAACTAATGAACCTACTTCCTACTCATAAGCTACTCAAGATCCTTTATGGGTTGAGGATATGAGTAAGGAATTTCAAGCTCTTGAAGATGATTATACTTGAGATTTAATTGAATTACCTCAAGGGAAACGTGCTATTGGATGTAAATGGGTATACAAAATCAAATATAAATCTGATGATACTATCGATCACTATAAAACTTGTTTGGTTATGAAAGGGTATAGTCAAATTGAGGGAGTAGATTATCATAGCATGTTTTCACCAATGGTTCAATTGAGTACTATTCTCATACTTATGGCTGTTGCAGCTGTATATAACTGGCTACTTCATCAAGTCAACATCAACAATGCTTTCCTCCCTGGATCAATCAATGAAGAAATTTTTATGGTGCCTCCACCTAGATATACCAAAGCAAAGCTCGAACCAATTTACCGGTTGTTACAGTCCTTATATGGACTTAAACAAGCCTCACGTCAATGGAACTTAGAAATTTCTAGTTTCTTACTTACACGTAAGTTTCACTAATCTCAACATGATTTTTCTCTGTTTGTGCGTGATAATGTTGATGGTTTTATTGTGGTTCTCCTCTATGTTGATGATATGATCATTACAAGTACCAATATGTCTTTTATTTCTAAATTGAAATCTCAGTTGCATGCTGCTTTTGGTATCATAGACCTTAGCCTTGCTCATTTCTTCTTGGGCATTGAGGTTTTCAGTAATGATACTAGTATTTTTTTGAATCAACATAGGTATCTCACCGATATCTTAGTTGATACAAGACTCAGTGCAATGAAACCACTTTAGTTTCCTTTTCCTTCAGGTCTTAAACTCTCCTATGTGGCTAGAGCTCCTCATGATGATCTAGCTCTTTATTGTTGCATTGTTGGACATTTGTTATACCTTACTTTAACTAGGCCTAATATCTCATTTGCGGTTCATCGATTAAGCCAATTCTTGGTGACTCCTTGTGTAGGTCATCTTAAAGCTGCTATCCATGTGTTGCAGTATCTAAAGGGTACTATCAATATGGGGCTTTTCTATTCTACCCAAAGTTCTTGTCTTTTACATAGATATTCTGACTCGGATTGGTGTTCTTACCCAATTGATCGTAAGTCAATTAGTAGGTATTGTGTGCTACTTGGAGATTCTTTGGTCTCTTGAAAGACTAAGAAATAAGCAACAGTTGCTACATCTTCAATAGAGGTTGAGAATAGGAGTATGGTTGCTGCCACTAAGGAGCTTATTTGGGTCTCTTACATTTTACAAGACCTTCGTATTTCTATTCCTTTGCTGATACAGTAACATTGTGACAACAAATCAACTCAACTTTTGGCCAATCACCCTTGCTTTCATGGACACACTAAACACATTGCCATTGATGTTCATTTTACCTGCGATCATATTTCCAATGGGTTTCTTCAAACAATTTATGTGCCATCCAAACAACAAGTTGATGATTTTCTTATAAAACCTATATCTGAGGTGCAGTTGATCTTTACTCGTTCCAAGTTAGGCCTTTGTATCGCTCCACCTTAAGAAGGGGTGTAAAGTAGTATACTGATGTAGTATACTAATGTAGTTAGTATTTATTTTAATACTTCTGTTTTAAATCTATTATAAGTCAGTTTATAATCCAGTTAGTTAGTTGTAAATCAACAAGTACACTTAGGATGAGAATCAGTTAGTTAGTTAGTCTTATTAGCTATAAATATCAACACATAACAGAAAGGAGATTGAATGAATAATTCTTCTTTCCAAAATCAAATTGCTCTGTTTCAGTGTCTCTACATATTCTATTCCTTTGCATCAGAACCTTATGTAAGTCTTCAATATAGAATGGAAGCTAGATTTCTTCATAATATTAACCTGGTCGATACCATTTTCCTAATTGTGATTGTATACCCATGTTAAATCCACTAATTATTGCTTGTAACCCTTGACACCTGAATGATTGAAGGAACAAGGTTAAGACATTGATTCTAATAACATAAGGCTCAACTATATCAATTAGGATTTTTTCCTAATTCAACAAGATTGAGAAACTTTTTTGGGGTAAAGAAAAGCTATGATTTACTAATTTGAGATTCAAATTTAAGGTCATCATTTAAGGTTTTCCTTCCTAATCAATTTTAGGGTATCTATGTGAGTTTGTGATTTCAATTTTGAAGTTAGGGTTAGGACTAACTTGTTAAAATTATTAAGTAAAAACGTTGAATAATTATAGAAAAGAAGAAACAATTTTTTTGCCGTGAAATGGTAGTATGTAAAAAGAAGAAACAATTGAGAGAGGGAAAATATTGGACATATTGTTGTGTCTGTATGAACAAATTTAATATCAAAGCGTGCCACGTTAACAATAATGGCAAATAGACCGAAGCTTATTTATAAAATGAAATCCATAAATAGTTGTTTGATAAATCAGAACCCTTCTTTACATATACGGAACAAATCCGGACCCTTTCTCCATATATTTCCTGTAAGATATCAATGCACAGAAAATCAAGTAGTACATTGAATGGAACCACCTCCGTGTATATACTCCTGTTCAAATGTTCATGTATGATTAATTCCTCCATAAGAAAAACGAGTGCTACTGAACGTTCACGGACTCCGGTGGCATTTTTTGATGCAGTTAAACAATTGCTCGATTAACCTTACTTCTATAGTGACGGCATCATCGAAATTGAAAATTTTAGTCTTCATCAACAGGTGGACCTATGGATAGAATAGGGTTAAAACCCCAGAATGCATCCAAAAGAGTGGTGTTGGCCCACAAATTGAATAATTGCAGGGAGGATCAGGAAGCTAGAGAGTCCCGGTGAGGCTTGACAAGGGTTTTGTTGTAACGTAGTCCAGTCCTGTCTGCAAGTTCTTTGGTTTTTTATATATCTGAGGATTTGGATGTTTGTGGAATATATAGAAATACCAGAGGAATTCTTGGGACATTGTCGTAATGTTTGTCGTCTAATTAGAGCGTCATTCTTCTCTTTTGATATTTAAATCACAACATGAATTTTGAATATTTGGTAAGTCCCGCAAGTCCCCACGCAATCTACTATATCACTCTTATAATTAATGATACTTAATAAATTGGAGATGTAATTAAGGGTTTCCAAAGTTAATTAATTAAATCAATTTTACAACTCAGACTCGTCCACCCATTTGGATATTTTATATTTACTTTATATTATTTGAGTCGAGGCATTGGATATCAACATGCCCTATAATGAGGGCATCAAATGGATAGGATTTATATATTTAGTCTATATAATTTTTATATTTACTTTATATGCACTTCACTATTTTAGTTTTAAATTTTTAAATAAAGTAATTATCCTCAAATTTTGAAAGGTGCACTCTCAAATCACCTTCACGACTATTTTACCCATAATAAAAATTAGAAAATAAAATGTTACATTAATTATAAAAAAATTATCATATGAAAATTTAGAGTTTTCTCTTTTGTTCCTAATTTTATATTATTTTTAATTTTAGTTTTTCTTGTCATTTTTATTATGGGTAAACTGGTCATGTAGGGATGTATAAATGTTTCGAAAATTTTGGGGTCTAGACTTAATTTCAAATAAGAGAGGATTAAATACAAATAAGGCAATATTAGAGGATATAGCAGCTTACCGAAAGTTTCTTTTTTCAGTGGTGTAGCTTTATCATTTTATGACTTGCATCAATCAAATAAATAAAATTGGCTTAAAAAAGAATAACCTTTTATGTGGACTAAACAGTTGTCTATGGAAAAAATTAAAAACGAAAAAGAAAATTGCCCAAGAAAATTTAAAAAAAAAACCAACAAAATTGCCTTCAGTGGGAGTTTATATACTAAAATTATTATATGATTTCTTCATCACTTATTCAAATACAACTCAACTTCCATAGGTAATAATCTTTTTAAAAATTGAACTTCCATTTGATTACACAACTAGTTCCTGAGTTAATTTCAAAATTATTACCTAATTTTTGAATATTTTTTCAATTTCGCACATAAAGTTTAAAATTGCTAAATAACTTATTGAATTTTTACACGCCAAATTTATTGTCCTACCTTTATCTTATACTCTTCAACCAACAACCATTTATCATGTCATCTCATAAAGGTAGTAAAGCTGAAGAGGAAAGGTTCAATTAAATATGAGATTTAGCATATTTAAATTTTTTATATAGATTTTGATAAGTAAAAATTTAGTTAAGTATATGAAAGATAACACTTTTAAAATTTATGTGTAAAATTAAAAAATATTTAAAATTCGAACGGTGATTTGGCATTATTCCTTAACTTTTCACAACTTCAAGGCTAAATAGTAAAAATGCTCTATCTAAACTTGCAGTGACAACTGGTGTAATCGGCTTCAAGCGAAAGTAAATTATTGGATATAGAATCTCATTTTTCTGCGAGTTATAAATTTTGAGCGAAATCACCAATCCAATAGCGCATGAAAAATCCTTTGATAAGATAAGAGCAGGCCTGAATTAACCATTCCTTGTCAAAACATTGAATAAATCGAAAATGGAGTAATCTGTTAAAATTTATGAGAAACTACGCTTGAGTTCCTATGTTATCTAAGGCTTAAATTTTTAGATTTGGAGAGATTATTGTATTCATTATTTAACATGTCTCACCACTTATGGGTTAAGAGTTTATTTAAAGTAAATGCACCACTATATCAAACTGAGCCTTGATTGACCGTCTACATATTCAGATCAAGTACCTTAACCTTTGATACACTTGTAAATGGAAAATGAAAAAGAAAAATTATATTTTTAAGTTTAAACATTTAGATCAGTATTTTGTGGAGTGCACCCTTTTGTAAAAAATTGTTTTGATTTACTATAGATCTCTCTCTTTCTCTCTATAGAAAACATTGAATGAACACATCGGAATATAAGCATATATATAATATTGATAAAACAAATAAATATAAATTGGGATCCCGAGAACTAATCCAGAAAAGGATACATTTCCTACACAACAATGCGTATCATCAACCAAGGAAAAACTCCTATCCAATCACAGAATGAAACCCCCAACTCTAGTTGAAAAAGCACCATATAGGGATCACAGAAAGGGGGGGAAAAACAAAAAGCAATTAAAACAATCCAATTGGAAAAACAAGACCTTGATTGAGCTTTTATTCATTAACGGAAAGATGACGGCGGATCATCGGACTGAATCTAGACTACCTCTTATTAAATTAGTTGTACAGTGAAAATAGCTATTGCATTAGATGATTTGGGGCGGGCGGCCTAAACATGATGATTGTCCTCCCAGGATTTTGATAGAATAAGAAACCCTAGAATGAGAGAGAGGAAGCTCTGGAATACTGTATAGCTGGAAATTGATTTTTCAATCCCACCTTGGAATTTAATACGTTGATATAACTATAAGAATCCCGCTCTTGGCATATGCAAGAATAATTTATTTCATGCTTTTCAAGGAAATTCATTCATTCAAAAGTCCTAATCTGGATTTATGCATTATTGTTCATATTGACACATGATTTGAATTTTTTGTTATAGATTGCAATGTACACAGTACAAGAAACATGACAAGTAAGAAAAAAGGAGGGACATATAGAATTTACTTAGGACCCCAAAATAACTAAAATAAAAACCTATGGGTAAGACTAGATCGATTAATCATAATGCAACAATAACAAAATAGTGATCCTCTCATAATCTCAGAATACTTAATTTCTTGAACAAGTCCCTAAATTTTGTTACTCTTTCACTTACTTTACCCAGAATACAATATATATATATATATATATATATATATACTAGCCATTAATACACTTATGTTGTGTGTATAAAAAATAAAAAATGACGAGAGATAGAGAGAGAGAAAGAGATGTAGGTGCAATTAGTGCAAAAGTGTGGAAAAGTGGAAGAATAGAAAAAGTGAGAGAGAGAAAAGAGAGATATAGATGTAGTTAATGAAAGAGTGTGGAAAAGTGGAAGAATAGAAAAAGTTGGAAAGAGTAGAAAAATGAAGAGAGAGAGAAAGGAGTAAGTGAACATATTTATCTATTAGTTATAATTTTAATAATTTATTTTATTGTAAGTTTTTTTGTTAAATAATAGTAAATAGAGAGTGAATATATAATTTAAAAAAAAGCAATTATTTAAAGTCTCATTTGCTTTAATAATATATATGTACACACACACACATACATACACATATTTAGTGTTTTTGTTGGCAATTTTTTAAGGTACTGGATAAAATAAAACTTATTATACCATGTTTCTTATGCAAAAGTTTGGTATTAAATAAAACTTCTCTAGCAGTACTAGAAAAATCTCAAGATTTTTGTTCCGTTCATTCGATGATACAAAACTTTTGAGAGAAGAATCTCTTAATTAAAATCCAAAACTAACACTTTCCAAATCAATACCTAATCACTACTACTATTACCATTAGCATTACCATTGCTACCATATCATCAACATCTTGATCTTATGATCACCAGTACCACCACCATCAATACATTACCAGCACCAAATCAGTAGTCACCAATATCATCATTACATTATTACCATCATATTGCTACCACTACTACAACACCACTTTTACTACCACTATTATTATCTCAATAACCTTTATACATCATCTCTAGCACAAGTATCATTTAACTACTTCACTATTGCTCCTATTAAAGCTTCACCACTACCATCATTACCTCGATTGCTACAATTGTTAAATTACAAACAGCTCTACCACACTTTACTATTACTTCTAGCCACAATCACCATCATCTAGCCATTAACTTATCATCACCATCACTACTATCAATGACTAATGCATACCACTATTAATTAGTGTTACAACACTAGTGAGAAGGTATTAACAATAATAACCGTATTATGGTGGTAATGATATGATGGTAATAGTTGTGATGCTAACAAGGGCGGTGGTGAAATGGTTATGTAAAGGGGAAATCTAGGTAAAATGAGTATATATAGGATAAGTAGATAATACAACTACCAAAATCATTATTACGGTATAGTACATATATGCTTAACAAACAATATATATATATATATATAAATATCTTGTATCGTACTCAATACACCGACATATATAATATAAGAGACTTATATTGTACTATAGTCCATATGTTCTACTATACTGTTCTCATTATTTTGTACTATATGGAAACCAAATGCTACGTTACAAGAAATTTAATTTAATTCACACAATTGGAAAGAACACGGAAAACCAAAAAAATATAAAGTTGGTTACCACAAAAAATATAACGATCTTGAGATTTAATCATTTTCCCTTCTTTGTCCTGAAGCTTGTTTATAACAGAATGATGTAAATTTGAAATACAATCTAAATGGTTCGTTTAAAGTTTGCTAATGTGTGGTTGACCAAAGATTTCAAAAAAAGAAAAAAATCCCCCTATATATGTCAATCTTATCCCCCAGTAACTAAATAACATATTTATATATATATAGACACACAAACACACTAGAAAACATATTTATTTATATATAGACACACAAACACACTAGAATCACGTGGGTGGCCTTGCACTTCCAAATTTCTAGAGAAAATTTCTAAACACCCGCCAAAAAGTTCATCCATGAAAGTTATTGTAAACATATAATACACTTGTTTGTTTTGGATATAAATTTGAGTTATATATCGTATATCTGTGTAATTGATTCATTGTAATTCTTCTCTTTGAATCTTTGAGTATAATTGTCGTAATCCTAATATATAGGATACTAATTCTTAGAGACAATTGCAAGTACACCTTCAAAATTACTGATCAAATTTGAATTGGTCTCCTAAACTTCTATAGCCTAACTTTATTTTTCCATACCTTTTAAAATATGTAAATACCTCTCAAAATTGTTAAATCTCCAAAATCATCATTAAAAAGGATGACAAATAATAACGGTTTTTAAAGTTTTAGGAACAATTTGAAGTATATACATTTATCTAAAAGTTATAAAGTGAAAAGTGTACCGAGGATTTTAAGAGAATTTTGATGGTATGTTTCTGTTTTAGCTAATTATTGTACTCAATAATAATTCGTCCATTAAGAACGGTTGTTTTTCTTTTGACATGATATCTGGTCAGCATCCTCACGGGAATTCATACATAAAGCAAAATTACGATTGCAAAATGGCAAATTGCTCTTACGTTTACTAGCCACTTTGAACCACTAGCCTCCCTTTTATAACTTTAATATTGTCCTAAGTCATGTCATTATGGAAAATAAAACAATCATATTGCGCAATATCTTTTTTGTTATTTCCCCCTAAAAAAGCGGTAGATGCCCAAAACAAGAACACGTCTCGAATAGGAAAAACAAGTGGATACTATAAAACGTTTAATTATAATAATGTCTATTAGTTAGTTTCTTTCCACTTGAAGATAATTAAGATATAGTTTAGTTTCTAAGGTTGGTACCTGTACAGAAAAATCCACGCACAGCCGCCACAAGTAAGGACGACGACAGTCCCATTACCCGTACTCTCTTCCAAAAGGCCCGCATCACGTGGAAACCTTCGCTGTTATTTGTATCTTCCACCTCATATGTCCTCTAATCCAAACACCTTTTCTTTTGAGCCTTGAGGTATTCATGGTGAGAGAAAGATGAAGGCCATCGTTCCTATCCTCCATAAATTTATTACGCAGAAGGCAATCATGAATGAAAGATATTCGAAAAATTGAAAAACTTAACATATGGATTCTTGAGAAGAGAAGAACCATAATCTCCATAAACCTCCAAGTCCCATAAATGTACATAAAGTTGGATGTACATTATATCTCACTTAAATCGTCCCATCTATTCTCCTAAAAAAAGGTTTGGTTTCAATTCGAGTCAAATGTAGAAAAAGCATGTCATGTAAAGATGTCGTGGAATTTATTGCAAAACCTATTGATATTATTCCATTTTCATGAAAAATAAAAAAAATTAGCTTTTAAGAAAAACTCTGTGATATAATAAAAAATTGGTATATAGGATATTCAACATTTTCTACCTATAATAGAAAAAAAAAATAGACTTAAAGGAAAAGAAAATTACTAAAATGACTTTTTTAAAATCATATATCCTTTAGTTTTGATTAACTAGTAGTTTCATTCTCATTTTTTAAACAAAGGATACTCACTCTTTTAAGCTTGAATCTCAAAGTTTAGACACTAATAAGCAACTTGAACAATCCGTGTAGTTGAAAGCACCAACAAACACCTAAGCACGATGATGCAATTACTTGAGACATGCTCTACCACTAAGTTAATAGCTCGAATCCTTACAGGATTCATTTGTTTTGAAAAATCCCTTACAAATAGAATTAAATCTATCAAAAGAAAGAATGATAAAAGGAGAGTTGTTTCATCTAGCGGAGTTTAATTTTCTAAATTATTTGCAACCATGTTGGCTTCTTTATGAATAAGACAAATAGAGCTATTTAGATTGTTATAGTTGTTGATATGTAAGGTTTAAAGATCCTAAATTTGATTCCCGATTGCTTTATGCTCAACTAATCCGCCACTAACTCAAAATCAATTTCAATTTCTAGATCGTTAGTAATCCGGTGTTGTCCAACAAGAAGCATTCCCAACAACACTCCCTTGAGAGTTGCTTATTCTATACTACTTGTACCCACATACTAACCAATCTAATCCAAACACTACTTAAAACAGAACATAATTATTTCTAATTTAATCTTCTTACCATCCAACATCGGTTTTTCTTGGTTTGATCAAAGATTACAAGGGTTTCTATATTAAATGCAAAAACATCATCTTCAGCATAAATTTTCATTTGAATGAGATCCATTACCGAGATTCTGATTTAGTTATGAATAGGGCCCATATATAGACAAAGTTAAGGATTTCTGTCCACGGACACAACCTGTTTCTTTCTCCTTTCATTGTCTGTACCATTATTCTTGTTGTTTAGCCTCTATGGATCTTTTTTTATCATTACGTTACAATAAAACATCTTTCATGAGCCATACTATTTGTCGGATGCAAGATTCTGTCAGATGATAATTTGACATTTACCGAACCCCAATATCTGGAGTAAATACACGGCTCAAGTCGGTCGATTATTTTGTTGACCATTACATTCACTGTCTAGAGACTAAGGGTCAGCACGGTAGAAAACTAATCATAAAATCCTACCATATTGCTTTTAAAAGGTAAATTATAAATATAGCTTGTGTTATATATATGGGTACTTATTTTTTTCATTTTTTTCTTTTTTAATTTTTTACTATCTAATGTGATATTATAACTTTAGAAAAGAAAATATCGGACATAATTTATCTCGTTAGAAAACCAATAGTACACCTTACTAAACTATAACAATCTTGGAAAAATTATATTTAAGTCCTATATTTTGCAAAACTAGCTATGAGTGGAACGATTGATGCTCTTAAAGCATCTATGGTAGATACAAGGAAATATATTCAAGATGGAGCAAAGATCCAGGAATTGACCCCGGGGGGTGTGGGGGGTGGGGCGGGGCGCTCAGGGGTGTTTGGAAACAATTTCATGATAGCCAAAGGACTCAGAATTCATCACCTTTCAATTAACAATTCTCAGTTTCACAAGGGTCGATCATCGTCCAATAATTCATATTTTACGAAAGATAATTTGGCAAGACAAAATCAAGCTTAAATTGCATTGAATGGTCAAGATCCCATTAGATGGATTTTCAATGCATAGCAATTTATGGATTTCAACAAAGCGCCAGAGGATCAAAGCATTACTATTGCTTCTTTTTCTTTTGAAGCTTCGGCTTTAAGTTGATATTAGTAGATGTACAAAAATACACGATTGGGTGGATGGGATAAATTTCTTGATGACATACAAAACAGATTTGGTCCATCGAAGCATGAAAATCCCCAAGGACAGTTAGCTAAAAATTGATTCAAGCAACATCTATTCAAGAATATCAAACCCAATTTGAATCGCTCTAATAAAGGGTTATCAAACTTTCTAAATAGTAAAGAAAAGTCGAGGAGATAGAGTGTTGAGTCACATGATTTGACTGTAACATAATAGGCTTTTAGGGTTTTCTTTCTTATTTTTTTTTAAATATTTAGTGTTAAGGGTGGTGGATGACCATCCACACCTTAAGGAGTCTTGCAACCCCATGAGGCAGTAGGTAAATCACCCGTTACTATGCTAACTTTATTTTAATTTATATTTTTAAGCTATATTATATTTGATATCTTTTATTTTAGATACTTGTATTGCAATGTGACCACCTAGTATAACATTAAAGGTAAATATCATATTTGATACTTGAATTTTACTTATTTTAAGAATTAACTATCTAAAGTGTATGAGTGTTAATTCTTTACCCTCAAACTTACTTATAATCCTTGGACTAGGTAGCTAATTGTAAAATAGGTAAAATTCAAGTAGTTAAGTGTAAAAATAAGCAAAATCCATATAGTCAATAGTAAAAATGAGTAAAATTTAGATACTAAATTAATACTTTTAAACTTTGATAGTTCTGATAAAGTTCAAGTGTTGAATATAATATTTACCTATGAAACTAAAAAGTAACTATATTAGTGTAATATACATTTGGTTGATGATTTATATAAATATATATGTATATATATATAAAGTTTTGTTTGGCATCCCTCGTGAAAAACGACAGACTTATAAGGGACAATAAGTGTAGCTTCTTTTTTTTTTTCTTTTTATTTTAACTCCATATAGTTCGTTGGTTATGCGTCTATAATTAACAAGTCACTTAGCTGAAGTTCAGGGGGCATCTTGACAAATGAAAACTTCGAGCACCCTAATTAAAATTATAACCCGTTGATCTCATTGTCTCTCATTACTTAAATGAATAAAACAAACCACACTCTCTTGACTCTTGAGTCCAACCAATCACATTCCAACATTTATGTTTTGCCACTTCTGTCGATTGTTTTAGTGCTTGCTGCATCAATTAAAAATATTCTGCTTTTCATTAAATATGACAAAAAAAAAAAAAAAATTAATGCGTATCACTAATGCGGAGTGGTAAAAACCATCTTCTTATATGGGACTACGTGATATTCAAAATATCATTTTAAAAAATGAATTACGAAAAACAAGCATCATAATTATAATTAAAGGCATGATATATATCCTCCTAGCTAACATCTGCTCTTAAGGCACATGGAACAAAGATTCATTTGACTAGTCCATCTTGTATATGAATTAATGATAATGATGGTAGATAATTTTGGAAAAACTAAAATTTATGTTGCCTTGTATCACAACTTTACTAATTTTGATACATTATTAATTAATTTATATGGTATGTTAGTATTATTAAATATATCTCATACTAGCTTCTTCTTTTTTTTTCTTTCCAACTACGTTATATTACAGTTGAAGAGAAAAAAATTAAATCCGATTCATCCCATTATAAAACTAGTATTCATACTACTAAAATAGAATGTAAGCTAAATATTACAAACCCAATATATCCATTAGTCCAAGGCTAAAATAATACAATTATCCATGTGAGACCTTACTAATCTTTCATTCCTTAATCAAAAGAGTCCGATTATTGGAAAAGGAATATATCGGATTCGGTATTCAGGTGGCAGAGAGGAGTATCGACATGATAGGCTGAACCTCTACATATATCGCGGCCTCGGCCTCAGTTCTTCTCGTCTCTATCCTTTTACCTTCAATATACTTACTTTCTGCAAGGCAAAATTCAAATTTTAGGAATAACGACGCTTCTCTAACTTCAAATATGCTTATTTATTTGAATGCTCTGCGAACCATCTCTCAGTGGAAACATTTTCCTCAGCGCTTTAATACTGATCATGGTTTGTCGTTTTCATCACTTACCCGTCTAACAACCAAAATTAGGCACATATCTATTAATTCAAGAACTTGGTGCGGTCCGGCCCGCAGAGCCAACGTTTGGGGTTGGCTTTTAGATTTATTGGTTCATGGGTAATCATGAAATACCGATTTTTTTTAAGTTAAAGTATTAAAATAATTAAATTTTAAACTAGAAAAGTTAAGCCCAAGAATCTTATAGTCTTTAACAAACTTGACTTGTAATATTAATAATATAAGACAAAAAAATCTAGAGGTTAAGAAAAATTTCAAAAAACAAAAGTTAGTCTTATATTGCTAAAAGTGAAATTGTTTTATTGGCAAAAGTTTTTATATACCTAATCAAACATACTCTTAATGCATATATTATTAATTGTATTCTTAATAGCAACATATTAAATACTATAAATGAGTAATAATTTTTTTCCTTATTCACATGGAATTAATTTAAGTTTTCAATATTATTTATTATTTAATTTGTTATTTTCAATCTTTTGATTACTTTATTCTGTATTTTATTTAAATTTTTTATATTTTCTTTTGTTTGATGAATCAAGACCCATTGGTTACATTGGTCTTGGTCAATGACCTGCCTTGGGCCCATCATCTTAATCGGTGCTTACCCAAGTTGGAATCATAGAGATGTTGAACCAATAGATTTTTATGTGTAATTTTGATGAAAACAAAACTATATAAGTTATGTTAAATTCATTATTAATTATATTAAATTAATTATTGATTATGAACCTTTTTGTAAATCTTATAAAAACATGGTTAATTTGATAAAAGACTTAAATTATCTTTATAACAATATGTTTTGCATGATATCTTTATAATATAACTTGATTAGATTGAGTTTGAAATTCTTGAAAGAAGTAAAAGGGAATAGAACTATTTGTTGTATCTTAGTGTATATTGTTCAACTGTTCTTGTGTGAACCGTCTAACTGGTTTCTACAGATCAGTAGCAAGTGATGGACCGTCCGGTTGGTTTTCCCTAAACCATCCAGCTGATTGCTGCAGATCAGTAGTAGGTGATGGATTGTGCAGCTTGGACCGTCTAGCTGATTGTTGTAAATTAGTGGTAGATGATAAACCATCTGACCAATTGTCCCTAAACCGTTCAGCTAGTTGCTGCAGGTCAGTGAGTTATGTTGGACCATGCAATTGGTGACCTAAAGACCATCCATATGGTGACCCTATTTAAATGAATTGTTCGACTGGTCCCACTTGAACCATCCGACTAGTCCACATAAAAAAGAGCCGTTACAAAGCATTAAACGAAGAGAGAAGTAGACCAACAATTGGATTTTCTTAAGAGGCTATAAATACAAATTATTGGATAGTTGAAGAATAAGAAATAGAGCTAGAAATTTGCATTTATTCCTTTAGTTCACTTGCCCTTTGCCTTGTGTACTTAATTTGCTAAATTATTTGTAAAACCCTAGTATAGTGCAAAGTGATTTATACTTGTAAAAGCTTTAAGAGAGTGTACTATACTTGAGATTAAGTCTGTTTTAAGAGTTATTGTGATTGAGAATTTTATAAAATCAAGATTAGGTGAGTTGTGAGTGTAAAACTTATATAATCAAGTTTGTGTATATGCAGCTCTTGGAGCTTAAATTGAGAAATTAATAAGAGTGGTATGAAGTTTTCTATTAGAGACATTGTGTATTCGTAGAGAGTGAGTGGCAGTCTGAATTTCACGTTAAATTCGGGCTTGATTTTTCTCTATCTCTTTTATTTTCTGTACTTATTATTGTTTTATCACTTTTTTGATTATATTCATTGTTACTTTATTGTTTCAATATTGCATTCGTTTAGTTACTTAAATAAAAAAAATGGTATTAAATTAAAATTTGGGCATTGAACTTAATTCACCGCTCGCCACCCCACCCCCCACCACCCCTACAACCACCTCCCCCCCCCCAAGTTCCTAATGTAGTTTTTCAGGAGGTAGGTTCGATTTTAAACCCATCAAGTTAGCTCACGTGCAAGTCCCAACTTTGATTTACACTATACCTGATCTATCTGTTATTAAGAGATGGTGTATGGTAACAACAATAACAATTACTATTTAGTTTGTATAGTTGACTAGAGTGGAAGGTGGTGCAAATGATTTTCTCTTAAATTTTTCTTTCTTCTTCCATTAATATTTTAGAAGCAATTAATCTCTCCTATTACTACCTATTGTTAAATCCACTCATTATGATTATTTCTTGTTATTATTATGTTTATATCGTACGTTTGCGAAGGGTACATATAAGTTTAAGAAGTTTGTTGATAGTAGAGTTTGCTAAGGTCTTTTAGGTAAGAATATGACCTACTATGAGCTGGAGCTGAGCTATTTTGCCTTCGTGCGACCTATTACTATCAAGACCAAGCCCTTAAGTTTAAACATCCAAATTGTAACAAAGAGACATGAGCATTTCAGCAATTATCAAATGACAAAAGTACTCATCTGCCCTCTATCCCTCATATTAATCACATACTCTAAATAATAGAGCGCCACATGTCCTCAATAATTGAACTACCTCTCCATTACAATTACCAATGAGCTTTGCAAATACTAAAGGACTACAAATAGGGAAGCTCTCTATACTCTCTTATTACTCTAATCTTAAACCCTTTATATACTCTCAAACACTTATCTAACTTAGGTATTAAAGTAGTTATACTAAATAGCTCTTGAACCTTCTTAACCTAACTTTTCTTGTTCTTATAAATCATTACCTATAACCTAAATTTAACTAAGAACAAAGTTCAAAACCTTGAGGTTTATAAAAATCATTTAATTTTTTTTTCCTTTTTTAACAATTATATTGTAATTTGAGAAAAGAAAAATTCAAACCATAATCTATCCCATTGAGAGACTAACAGTAATACCATTACATTATAATAGCCTTAGCTATTTACTCATATTCTAAAATGTTAAATGAAACACACACACTAATTCGGTTGCATCATTAGGGCTAAAATAACTAGTGCACTTTATACCCATGAAGAGTCAGAAACAGAAATATTATACAATGTAATATATTGACATATTTTATAGAACAAAATTTCACTAAATAATAAACACTTTTATGACCCAAAACTTTTTCTTTTAATCCTAGCCTTTTTTTTTTTTCTTTTTTTCCTGCCATGTGCTCGTTATAATTAAAGTATGGCTAGCCATGTTATTTATAGTCTATTGAGTCTTAATCACGAAAATAAGAATTAATGGAACATGAGTTGTAAATAAGGTCTATTTCTAATGGAATAATCAACGATTTTATTTATATATTATTCCTTTTTTGTGGGATTTTAAAAATGATTTGAACTTATCACCAGCTAATTACGTGCCAAAAAGGGATAACTGTTAGTGAATCGAAGAAAATCTAATTCCTTCGCCATCTTTGTCTTTTCTGTTGGATGTATAACAGTGTGATGTCGATATTGCCAGAGATTTCGTCGGAGCAAACCGACGAAGTGTCTTTTAACACGTATGCCTGCTCGCCACAATCACACATGAATCATTGTCGGTACTGTACTGCTCTATTAAACCGATTCTGGTCTGGATGAAATTTACATGGTGGCAGAGATATATGATATGTGCACCGTACAAATATGGATGACAACGGAAATTTGGAAGATAAAAACATGATATACCTACATCGCTGGAGATTTTCTATTTTGGGAAATAGTGCCAAAATTCCTTTTTTTATATATATATATATATTTTTTATTATTAGTCTTCGAACTTATAAAATTCCTATATTTAGTGTTTCAGCTTTTTAAACATGTTTGTCCAACTTTGATTCTGTTTATATGGTTCCTTTTTTCCTTTTATTCGGTTGGAAGATTCATTTAATAGCATTGAATTTATTTATTTATTTACAGCAAGATTATATATTAAAATTTAGAGAGGGAAATTTTAATCTAATTCATCCCGAAAGAAAACCAATATTTATACAATTAGATTATAACAGTCTTGATGTATTAAATTTAATTAAAGCAACATCTTTTAAATATTTTTATCTATATGTGTCATTAACATACTTAGAGGAACATTATATATATATATATATATATAAATAATATTAAAAAGAAATAAACAACAGTTCATAATCCCAAGAGAGAATCACGGCGTGTTATTGGAAGAAAATACGAGAGTCAGGAAAGGAATGAGCATGGTCCGGTTCAATCCTTTTAAAGCCTCAAAACCAAACTGTAAAATTAATACATTTAGGAGGGCGGGGGTGGGGAAAGTTCAAATCATAACTGTTAGAGAAAATCAATCGTTAAATTTATCTCGATATCTGCTATAGTATAGATATTTGTTGTATATCTATTTACACCATGATGATCCGTTCCTAATCCTTGAATATAGATTTATGTACCTTTCCTTCATATCAGTGATATATTATTGTTGGGCTGGACTACAATTTCATTGGACCGGGCCTAGAATATTTCGATAAATGCCAAAGGGGCCCATCAGAATCCCCATAACTCATGAAAGATGAAAAATACAATGGAGGACTTCGTTGGTCCACGTGTTTACATGGAAGTGTACTGGTCAATCAACCATGAAGTACGAGACGGTGATTTATGATGGGCTACAAATGTTAAATATTCATAAATATTAGAGTTTTAAAAGAAAAAATTAAATGACAACAAAATCAAATGACATAATTTTCAATAAACTACAACTTATCCTTTTTTCCATTAATGATATGCTTTTTTTTTTTTCATTATTTTAATTCAAATTAACATATAGATGAGTTTCTCTTATTACGACTTACGAATGTAAATAAATTTCCTCACGCATACTCGGAGCGTAAATTACAGCATGACATACATTGTCACTTGGCAACGCGAACCCTAATGTAAGCTTATGAATTTTTTTTACAAAAGATGTTGGCCTTTTATGAATGCCCAGAGCATTATAAATGTATACAACCATGCAAGGCCATTGTGGCATGTCAACTTCACTGTAACGTGAAATATAGGGAAAAAAAATAGTGTGGGTTATGGGGGACCAATTGTTGAACATGGACAAATGGTCCACACTTTTTTTTTTTTCTTAAAAAAAAAAAAATTAATGAAGGAGATGGATGCATGCAGGTTCTTCAACTAATAAAGAGTTAACCACAAACTTCCAGCAGAGCAGAAAGATTGCTGGTAGTAGGACGTACTCTTTTTTATCCAGTTACATACAGCAGCAGCCCTTCCTTATTTTGTTCTGACCATTTAATCGCTTTCTAGATATACAGTAACATGGCAAAATCTTCACCTTTTTAGCTTCTTTGATAACGAAGGGCCCAAGGGCACATACTAACACTATTAAGGCTCCTTTCTCTTCTAATATGGAAATCTTGAATATTCCCTAACATTATTTATTAATATAAAGAAAAGCATAGATTTACCTATAATATCATCATGTACTTTTTTTTATTTTTCCCCCTTATTTGAATCCTCAATGTACATATGGTAGGTAATGATGCACCATTATAAATATATTATATTATCTACTGTCATAATATATTACGTCTAACTTACTTATAATAGTTAATCGTAGCCTAAATAAATGAAATGGGTGTAGTTGACCACCTTAAGAATGTAACTTGAGAGGAATTAGAATTCAATTCTTCCACTTAGTTTTTTATTTTCAAATCACAATTCTTTAATAATCTCTATTATATGAAATTAAGTATCAGAAATTCTTTAATTTAATCAAAAAATTACAATTTCTTACAAAATTTTACATCTTTTTTTCAAAAATAATCTCATATAATTTAACGATAACCACCATCATTATTACTATTGCTACTACCTGCTACTACCATCGTCGCCACCCCTACCATCATCGCCATCAACACTTTTACCATCACAATGCTACAGTCGCCACCCCTATTATCGACGCCACCACCACCATTATCGCCATCAACACTTTTACCATCACAATGCTATAGTCACTGTTGCCGTAATCACCACTGCCACTGTCGCTATTGCCATCCGCCATCATCGCTGCCACCAACACCACCTCTAACTATCGCTATCATTACCATCACTGCTATCATCACTACCGCAATAACTACCCCCTCTAAGCTACTACCTTAGCTACCGCCGCCATTATCACCATTATCATCGTTCGCAATTACTATTGACTATTACCACTGCCTCTACCCTGCAGTCAATTTCTACCACTACTACCTATTATTTTAGAATTACTTAAAAAAGAAAATAGATCAAGAGAAATTTAGCCATTAAAATTCTATTACATGTCTATTTTTAAGTTATTTATTAATCTAACTAAACAAAATAATAGATATTATACCTTCATTACATTACTTAAAAATTTCAATTATATTCCTCCCTCATTCCATTTAATGAAGTGAACGGGCTGTAATAGTTTTGGTTTTCCAAACTCTTTCTTTTATTATGGCCAAAAAAGGAACTCTTTCTCTTATTTTTTTTATTTGTTGTGATTATTCAATTAATTTTACCATGTTATCTATGATGTAATATTATTTTATTTAATTGATTATTAAAGATTAATTAAAAATAGACGAGAGTCAAGGATGAGAGAAAAATTAACAGAATTGATGTAATAATTTTGTAAAAATTTGAAAACATTGAAAAAAAAAAGGCATGAATGAGTCAAATCAAATTAGAAAAGTAAGTGAATAATGAAGACTAAATGAATACCTTTCTTTTTAGACATTAGAGGGGACAGGAACCAATCCATTTTCCTTTTTTATTCTTTTCGAGTCAATAAACTAGCTGAAATTTGACTATCGCTTTATTATATATATATATATATATATATATCTCCATACATATATAAATGACTAATAAGCAAAACCTAAATTTTTGTTACTAATAAAATTAAATCTCTTAAGAGATATTTAAGTTAATTATTACGCGATAAATTTCATACAAATATAAAATACTCAACAACATTATTTTATCTTAACACCTCTAATCATTATAATACATAAGTACTATCGATGTTAAGTTTATAATATTTACATAGAATACGACAAACATATCGATTCATCTTTTTGTTATTAACTTCTAGTTGTTTTAGTTCATGAAAGCTACATCGGGAATCATAAGTTGAAATGGAATGAAACCATTGAAGAAATATATTTATAAAAGAGAGAGAGAGAGGTAAAACAAAGTCTCGAAGTTGAAAGAGGGGGAAGGAAAGAAAAAAGTATTGCACGAATTCAATCTCGGTTTTTGTCAAATAAGTTTTACCATAGTTTCACCCTACCAAACATATCGCGTTACTAAGTCCGACAGTAGTACGATGGTTTATTTATATTGATAAATGACATTTCAGAAAAAAAAAAAAAAAAAATTGTCACTACTAGTAGTTGCTTGACCTACTTACCCTCTCCATTGTCCTCCTAGTTCTGTTTTTAATTTTTTCCATTTTTCTCCATTTATGATTTTTAATTTTAATATGTTTCAGTCTTGTTGCGGTATTCCAGTTGGCCCATGGAAGTATATATTATACAAGAAATGGGAGAAATAAAACATACCACTGCATGTTGTCTAGACTTATTGAGAGTAAAAAAAAGATTCAATACGTATTATATATCATATATTATATATATAATATATAAATATTAATAAAGTATTAATAATAAAAATAGTTATGCATTACTATACATGATTTTTAGATAATATAATATTAATATCTTATTAATATTTATATTATATATATATATAATATGGCGTGAATTACCTACTAAGTTGTTTCTCCTCTTCGAAAATAAAGATTTATATATGGGTATTCCTTCGATACGCTCGAGGACACATTTGCAAAAAGTTTTAGTCGATTGGCCCCAAAATGTTTCATCATGCACTTATTTTTTCAATTGTTGAAAAAGAAAAGCCCTGGGCTAGAAAGCCCAAATATCAGAACGTTTGTAAATAAAAACGACAAAGCTCATAATATCTTAAGGATCGACAAATAAGGTCTTGTGTGGGCTGGGAACATTTCCAGTAAAACATGATTGGAAATTTTCAAGAAAGATGAGATAAGGAGGCTCGAAAATGGTGTTAGTCCAGCCCAGTTATACCACAAAGCCCAAACATAAGTGAGCCTGTGGGAATTATCATGACCCCTGTTTTGGACAGAATAAAATGTGTGTAATAAAAGTAGGAATTCTTCTGTCTTATCAAACATGAGTTCATCTGTGTGGTTTAATCCGAACAGTTCAACCAAATCCAACTATGAAACCAGTCTAATTTAACATCCGTTTAACTAATAAATGAACTTGGTTCATCCTTTTAGCTTTTGTAACTTCAAAGTTAACCATCCAAATCAAAATTGATTTATCAAAATTCACACATACAGATAGCTAAGCATGTGGGTGGTTGCTGTGTTAAGTTAAACAAGAAATCAGACAGAAGAAATTTCACAATATTATGTATGGAGATTTTTTTTTTTTCCTTTTTTTTAATTCAATTCAGTCTTCCAGTGTCATGTGCGGTTGTAAGGTTACTTCCTAATATGAAGAATGCCAGTTGAACGCTTGCAGAGGATATGGAATTAACTTTGTTGTTTTTAGTGTTAAAAGAATAAATCAATTAATTAATAAAAAGAGGTTGATAAAAGAAGGTTCATCACCAAGACCTTAATCATTATGTGATTATCTTTATTTACAGTCAAATTTTTTTTTTTTTGTTTTATATTTGCTGTTTAATAAGGTAAATCTTTAAAGACATGTTAGGATATGAATTTCATTCATGCTTTTGTTTCTTTTTTTTTTTTAATTTTTGGTTTATAATGAATAATTAAAGCATTTGGCAAATATATATATATATATATATAAACATTTGAGTAGCATCCGAAAACTAGCATTTCTCAAATTTCTTCCTTTGAACAATTTGAAGCTATTTATGCTTAAATAGGGCAGTGAGGATAATCTTAGTTAATGAAATTGAGTTATGCTATTATATCGTAAGCATGTGTTGCATTAATTGTTAAAATCAAAATTGTTATTAGGTACGAAAAATTCTTGGTAGTATTTTGTGTCATTGCTTAATTTGGACAAGTACAATTGTGCTTGTAACATTATCATGTGCAAGATGACTCTCATGTTTTAGCCTCTAGACAGGAAGTAAATATATATATATATATATAGATACACACATATATATAGTTGATTTTTCTAATTCATTTACATTTTTTTTTTCTCCAGTGAGACATGAAAGCTTCATTAATAACTAGCTACAGTCCAAAAAAAATTACAAGGAAATATAACTTACGAAAATAAATCTGCAAGTAGCTTCAGAAGGAAGAATGAATGGTGTAATGACTAATCATAAGCTATCCAATCTGCTATTTAGGTAGCATTTCTTTTAACAAAAATAAGGCATTGTAGTCTTGGGTAAATACTGCAAAAGTTCGATTATTCAACCCAACTCCTCCACCATCTACTCAAAGATGATATTTTTCTTCTATTCATACGTATCCCAAAGCCCCAAGTCGAACATACATGGTCCAGTGGCATCACATTAAGGCATGTTTCGTCGATTCAATGCCGTCGCAAAACGGACAGCTTAGGCTTACAGTGGCTCGCCTTTTGCAAAGATTCTCCATAGTTGGTGTGTTTCGGACATAGCCCTCCAAAAGAACCGGCGGATTTTTGGGTAAGGTCTTCGCAGTCCATATCTTTTTCCATTGTCTACTGCTCATTGAAAAAGATGATGACGCCATACATTGATAATCATTTTCCTTTTCCCAAAAAAGGAAGTGGTATACTAATTTTACAATAATCTCACCTCGGTGATCAGATGGCCATACAGGCTAATCGCTGCTGTAAAAAACAAAGGTATGGTTTTTATAGCTCTTCTTCTTCATTTAATAATTGTCCGATACTTATGAGGTTCCAAACACCACTATCTCTATCTGTGATACCTTAGTTAAATAAAATGTAAATGAAATCCCATGTGGATAATAAGAGATGTTAAGTAATCGTATAAAAGATCAAGTAATAAATAACATATTAATACTGGTTAAAAACTTTTAATTAAATGGTTGACATAGATCCATTAATATTTATTAGCTTGGTTATTAATAATTTTAGTCATGGGACATTATAAATGATTTTAAAACTAACCCTTACTAGTATGTATCTAATAAGTAAATAATATTAATAATAACTTAAAACTTTTAGTCTAAGTGGCTTAAACAAGCTCATTAATATTTATTTGTTTGGTTATTAACTATTTTTGCCCTAAGGCATTACACTATCCATCAAGTCACACACCTTCAAGTTTGGATCGATTCTATCCCCTTAACATAACTTATGTGTATTAATAGTAGGAATCCATCTATCTCACTTAACAAAAACACTTGAACCATCTTGAATCCACAAAATAAGATGTTTTTACCTTCCAATATGCTACTCTAGCCACCTTTCTTCATAAACCAAAACTCATCGTCTGGAAAATAAATTTCCTTTAGCGCCTTTGCCTGTAACACATTAGGATTTTTCTACAACCACTAAGCCTATTTAGTTAGAAGACTATATATGTAAATCCTTAAATCCAATGCCTCTTTCTCTTTCACCTTAGCAAACTTCCCCCAACTTACCCATTTCACCTTCCACTTATCTACTTTTTAGGCCTATAAAATATTAGCTAGTAAAGAATTTACTTTGATTACACCATTTCATAGGGAACTGAAAAATTCCCATTAAATGCAAAATTGCACAAGGAAACACCTTTATAAGAACTTCCTTACTAGCATCATTTGATAAACAACTTGTCCATCCTTACAAATTCTTCACAATCCTTTCCTTCACATACTACATAGCATAACATTTTGATTTCTCCCATATCTAGACAATCTAAGGTACTTTCCCAAGTCCTCTATATTAGAAATCTACAAAATCCTTCATACTAACTATTTACACTCATCCAAAAAATTCGTGTTGTAGTACTAAAATTTATCTCTTGACCTAATGGACTGCGATACTCCAACAAAATATTCTTTAACACTCACACCTTGGCAACAAAATAAACCGTGCTATGATAGTAACCAGCCTTATAGTGTCTATCATAAATATGATTTACATAAAGTATCAACGACTCATCGCTTTAAAATAAACAATTTAATAAATATTAAAGCTTCAAGTCAACATATATATATTATTATATGTACATTACTGTAGAATTCCCAAATGATTCTATATCACATCATAATAATAAGCTAATTTATATATCAAATATTAGTCTTTCAATCTTAAAGATACTAATGAGACGCTAGATATACATTAACTATTAAGCAATTTGTTCCTCACACCCCTGGGCTTCAAAAAGAACTAACCCCTGGATAGTTGTAGGACAGTATATTAGTTAGAGAAATAAAAAATCAGGACTTACAAAAGGATATATACGGATAAGAGAAACTATAGCTCAATGAGTTGAATTGGAGACTTAGGAATATATACAAACACAAACAAGATTATTAAACAATTATTTTTATGCAATGCAACAAGTAAGTATCATCACACAACGTAGTTCGGTTTGTTACGAAATCAAAGTAATTTCATTCACTTTAATCCGAGTTAAGGAGTTTTCATGCTCTACAACAGCTCACAACCAAACCTAGGTTTGTGCAATGAAGACACTGCCCCTTTAAGAATATCCTTCAAACCAATGCCCCCATCCTCACCATGACCTTCTCTCCTATTACTTAGTTCGACTAAAGATGAGGAAAAGATCAATTTGCTATCTAGCACTATCTTTTTCAAAGGTTTTGGTGTATGGTTGGAGAATCCTAACAATCCCTTAAAGGGTTACAACACATGACAATTTAGGATTTTAGGATCGATTATAATTAGGATCGATTTAGGGTGTTCAAATAATTTCATACCAATCCAATCATACCAATCCAATCATCAATCACAACACAAATTCCAATACGAAGTCAAATACGCAAGCACATGCATAAAACTACTTACAATCATAATTACACACAATCCTAAGTCTCCGAGCACCTTAAAATAGTACTCCAAATATGGTAAAGTAATAAACCTAACTTACCTAGAATTCTCAATCGCTCAATCACTTAATTATAGGTTGGTTCATCTTCGGGTATCCTATAATACAAATACATCTTTTTAGTATTTATACTTTAATGATACATTCTATGTTATAATTTAACTCACTTCTCCATATATACCTATTATTTACTAATGATTCACTCTACATTAGCTTAGGATTCGGTTTCTGAATTAGATTCCAAATTTAATTCTAAATTGTTTTTAACTATAAAGAATCCTAAATATGCTCAAATCTTAATGTAAAATTAATCACATTAAGCTCAAGTATTCTAATATCATACTGGGTCTTAATTTAGTAGTCTAACCTATTTAGTACACTCTAATCCTAATTGGGGTACTGAATTTACTCTCAATATAAGAAAATTTTACATTTTTTATCCAATTACCTAAAATTAATTTTTGTATCAAATTTATTTTGTACTGATATTATTATTATATTATCCAATTTAACCTATTTTTTATATTTATTAAAATCCCAATTTCACATATTCCAAAATTTCCTACAATTACCATATAATTCCCATATTAATTACAATGAACACTCCAAAGACTAGGATTAGATTTCCATATCATAGATTAACATCCTTAAATATATAATTACCTTCTAAATCAATAACGAATCATCTAATCACTTAATTAAGCCAAAATTACCTATTTTTTTCATCATTTTAAGGCTAAAAATTTACTTAAAAATTTCAAAAATTAATTTTAAAAAAATAGCTTCATAGTACTATTCTATATCACTTAAGCATTCTACAGAAAAAAAAATTGAGCTCTAAACTATGCTCCAAAGCCTATTTATTTTTAATTCTAATCATGCTTGGTTTTGTCTAATTTCTTAAAAACCCTATATTTACAGACATGATTAAACTTAATCACTATTTTTCTCTAAATCTAGATACAATAGAACATTAGAATACTAAGTTTCATAATTTTCTAGACATAATAAACAATTTTAAGGAATTTTACAAAATAAGAAGAAATGTGAGACTCACCTAGTTTAAAAGCTTTTTGGCCTCCAACACCGGTTCAGGTGTGTCGGCCGGTTCAGGTGGTGGGTTTGGAGTGGGGTGGTGGTCGTGGTGGTGGTGGTGGTTCGGTTCCAAGTGGTCGTGGTGTGTGGGTTCGGCCTTTTTGCCCAATCTACATAGATTTGGGACAAAATTTCTAAAACCCTAATCTTCCCTCTTAATTTCAGTTCTCTCAATTTTTTCCAATTCCCAACTAACTAAATGAGCTCTGTAAATTTTCTTGCTGTTTATAGGGCCTTATAGAAATTATTATACATTAATTAAGACAAAACAAGACTCATATCTCTTCCATTTTATATGTTTTGTTACTCCTCTTGCTACCATGACTTGATCTGGTTCATTCTCCCTTTCTTTGATTTTTTTTTTCTGATTTTTCCTTAATTTTTTTATAATTTTCTTTAATTATTTAGTAAACTTTTAGCTAATTTCAAGCAATTTAGGTAATTTTACGTATTTATACCTACACGTAAATACATGTAAGGTACAAGTAAATACTTTTAAATATTATTTAGGTTATTATTTGATTTTTAGTATATATATAATTTATCTCTAACAATTTATTGGTTATCAAAATACATTTTATGCACTTTCGATAAATAACAAGTAATATACTTAGAATTTGAAAATTTTATATTCTCTTATTTTATTACTTATTTTCTTAAATTCAAACTTATAAAGTCACTTTTACTGATATTTCTAACTTTAGTTTATAATTTAGGTTTGATCAGATCCTTTAACCGATTGCCCTAAACTTTGTGTACTAAGTTCGATCATACGATTACTTAGGTTATCTTTAGGACTTACAGTTGTCTCTAAAAAAAAAAAAAACAAATGTGTTAAGATAGGATAATTAGATTTAACGTTGACCAAAATTTACACCCTCTAAAAGCCCCTTAAACAACACATCTAGTACTAATATAAAGAGATATGATGAGAAAAGATCATCTTATCATATCCCCCTATCAACTCTAAGAGGGTCTTTTGGGTTGCTCGATTTAACTAGCTTTTAGACCTATTTAGTCCATCAACTCTCATTTTCTACGGTCAAATCAATTATCAACATCAACATTTTTTTCTTCAAATCATTTTTGAAAAACGATGGAAAATAGCTTCTTGATTTATTAATATCTAAGAGATAAACAATTATATTGACTTATTTGGCAATAAAATCCTTATTATTTTAAGTGTTCATGAGTCTATCACCAACACATAATGAATCAAATTCCAATAAAATAATTTTTCAAAGTTTTGATAACATTTAAACTATGTTGAATTGGCCCAACCCTTTATGTACCTCCAACTTAAAGTTAAGAGTAAGCGAGTACAAGGTGGGCAAGGTATAATGTATCCTACCCTATAGATACAAATTCGAAAATTTTTGTACTAAAAACCTATCATATGGCACTTGGGAATCACCCTATACTCTATACCTTATAAACTTTATAAGGCATAGGGTACGAGATACCTTATAAAATCTATATATTTTTTTAATTTATCTTCTTTCAAAATATTGTACAAGCATATAATTAATATTAAACTTATAGCTATACTAATAGACCAAATAGTAATATTTGAAATATTCTTATATTTGTAATGCGTCTAACAGTAACAACATAAAACTTTAGTAGGTAGAATATTGAATAATCCCTACAATTGGAAACATTCAATCTTTGGTTAGGTTATGCTAAATCATTTTTTTTTTATCCTTTTCTTTCAAATCATCAAAATAAATTTTTATCAAATTATAAAATTATTATACATAGAATACAAAAACATGATTTTATCTAAGAAAAGAAAAATAATAAGAGAGGGAAATAAGACAATAAACACAAAAGTATGTAATCTTAGGGTTTTACTATAATTTGGTATAGAGTATCCTAAAATTTGCACTATGTATACTCTAGAGTATATGTTCCAAGATGGGTGCAAGATATCCTAACATCATACTCGTACCTTACCCTGTAGCAATGAGTTTGGGGAAATTTCTATTTAGAAGCTATCTTATTATCCTCTTTACCCACCTAAAACTTATCCAATGGAGTAGGGTCTAGGTAGGTACTCTATATAGTAGGGTTATCGACTCACCCTTACTTAGAGCTCTATAAAATGAGTCAACCATCAACACTTTAGTTTCATGTTTTCTTAATTTTTCTGTCCCTTTTAACATTTGTTAATTACATTTTACAATTATTTTCAATTAGATGACATTTCTTTCTCTTCATTAATTGTATCTCCCTAAAAGTTCATTTGACAAATAAATTAATACATGTAATACTAATTTTCATAATAGCTATAATGTATTTTGTTACTTCTTTAAGATAGCTTATCTCAATAAATCTTTAAATTCTTAGTGACTTGGTTGTCAGGCCAAATCTACCCACAAATGGCCTGGAACCGTCAATTCACAAGCCAACTCAAGGCTAAACTAGGCCCGACTCTTGAGGCCACAAGCTTAGGCTAATAGGGCCTAAGTAGTAATCGATCCTTGAATTGTTTCTTTTTTTTAATTATATAATTAATTATATTTATATATTTTTTTCATATTCCCACAAATGATTTTCCATCTTCTCTTGTACTTCTATTATTTTTTTCTATATTATTGTAACGCTTTATGTGTACATATACTAACGTGTAAATGATTCATCGTTATATTCGCTTTAAATTTATTCCATTCCGAAATAATTGATTTGAACTTCGTGATCTTGATATTAGTTTAATATTAAAATATCGAGTAATACTACGTAAGTAAGACAAGTCATAAAAGATAAAGAATTCTAATTTGAATATTAGAAATGGGAATATGTATTGTATGAAAAAGAAGTGATGATGATTGATGGGGAAAATATGCATATAATAATGTAAAAGAAAGAATATGTTAGGAAAAGGAAAAGTAGAAGAAGATGTTGAAAAAGAATATGTTGGAAAAGAGAGATTTTATATATATTGCTAGTTTAGAACTAGCCTAAACCTTCAGGCCAACTCATCCAGCCCCTTGCCGATTCAACGTGTTTAGCCAACTGAACTATCTAAGCCCTTGAAGCTTAACGATTATTGAGCCAATTTAGGCTCGCCACACCTTAGATCAAGTCAACACTAGATCAATTCACAATTTGGAATTGATCTTTACATAGGTCTACTTGATATATGAAATTTGATAAGGAGAAACATTTATTTGGAAATAATAGTAAAAACAGAAAACAAAAACTACTATCTAAAATATATGTATCATTGAAATTACGCGAAGTAAGAGTTCAAAAGCCTACCATTGCAAGGTGTAAGAAGCTCCTATTGGTATTTAAGGATACAAAGTAGATAAATTATTATTGTTATCTAAATTATTTGTTGTAGCCAATGGTTATTAGACATATTAAAAGGTTCAACTATTGAAAGGAAGACATGCATAGAGGCCAACAAGAGTGAAGGACATACTTTAACCCCTCATGAAGGGAAGTATAGCAGTGTTAGTTATAGGGCAGTACTCCCAACTCCCCTACTAACAAAACATGGCTGGCTTAGTGCAATCTTGTAATATGGACAACAGTCCTACAAAACAAGGGTACTCGAGCCTGCATTGTGTACACTGTACTGTATTACCTTTACAATATATTAAACCCTAAATATTTGAGTGTGTTGGATAAAGGCATGAGAAAGAGGACTATTTGGATATAAAAAGCTTTTATTGTATCTTTATCACACTCCTAAATTTCTTTCGTGATATCATCACAATCTGAATTGTAAAGTACCTGCATTCATCAAATATATTATATATTCATGATTGATTAGGGTTTTATGGAAACTTAATTTCATAAAATTACTTAGCTTATAAACATTAGTAGTATGATAAGATCATCTTTATTATATTCTAGCCAATAATGTACTCACAATGTATGTGCTCAAATCAAATGGTTGGCAAATCATCATCAATATCAATTACGAAGCTAAATTAATAAAACCATTTAATACATACATATAAAGATATAATTTGTTCAATAATTTAAAGTTGAAACTTTGTATGAAATAAGAATTTCCAAAAAGTCAAAAGTTTAAATTATGATTGAAATTAATACTGCTATTCTAATTTTTTAGTGAAATGAGAATAAATTTGTAACCATATCCATTAAAATAGAAGGAAATGCAACATTGGAAAAATGTAAATAAACCTTAAAAAGAGTATTAAATGGTATAATTTCATGCAAAATATTATTTTAAAGGGATATGGAGTTCAAAAGATGAGGTATTTGCTTAATAAATAATAAGATAGATAACACCGATTTTCTAATTTATTTAGTAAAGTGAGAATGAATTTGCAACTATATCCATAAAATTATGAGGAGATATAGCATGTGTGAAATATATGAATCTTAAAAAAGAGTATTAAACAGTATAATTTTATGCAAAATATTATTTTAAGGGCTATGGAGTCCAAAAAAGAGAGAATATTTCCTTAATAATAAATATATACATTATCATAGATAGATAAGCACAAAAAATTTGGGTGTCTAAAATAAAATAAGTCAAATATATTGTATGCTAGAGACAAAAACTACTATAAAATTTAAGATATTTTCTTATTCTTGTGCTCTTATTCAATAAATAGTCTCTTCACCAATGTGTAGAACATGATTTATAAGAGAGTAAAAATTGATAAAGTAAATAAAATAGATGCCAATTGCTTAAAAACCCAGTGATATGGAAATTGGTCTTTTAGTAAGATAGATCAAGTTCGAAGCGCTCTCACCTGATTATAATCATTCAAAAAAAGAATAAAATTTATTGGTTTACTAGAATTGAATTTTTTGAAATAAGAAGTATGTACTTTTAATTGCAAGCACGATTGAGGGAATATATTAGTAAAGAGCAATGTTGTCAATGCTGCATCAGGAAAGGTCTAGAGGGTGAAATCGAGGTTATACCATGTCAATAAAAATATTATAATATAATCTATATTTATGTACAAAGAAATAGAATTTTCTACATTGATTTTTTGTGGGAAAATTCATGCATTTTATGGAAAAGAAAAAAAACAAATCAGTTATCCTTAAATATTATCAAAATTATAGAATACCTCAGTCTTCTAAAATTAGCTCATTTACAATTTTAGAAAATGTTGTTGACGTCAAAAATTTTATTTTCAAATGCATCCCAAATCAGTTTTTTACGTAAATATATACATACAATTAGCTTTTAGGCCTATCTATCTTATGTGAACGTTTTCTTAACGTTAATACTTCATAATAAGGGTAAAACTAGGTTATAAATCAAGTTTAAAAATAAGTCATTGTACACTAATATAAAAGATTGACTTGGAAGTGTTTAAATGAAAAATTTTGTAAACAGTTTTTAAGGGTTGTAAGTGTGGCATTTTTGAAGTTCAAAGAATTTCTATAATTTTAATAATTTTTAGGAAATATCACTATAATTTACCAAAAACAGAATGAGTTTCTTATGTTTTTTGTTATTTATAATCATAGATTATTCAATATAAGTACATCAATTTTGTTGAATGAAAGAGGAGAAATGAGTGAAAACAGGGCTAAAGCAATTGAACAAGATTACATTACACTCACGAAGGATGAATTGATTATAAGAAAACCTTTTCAACAATAGCTAGACAAGACTTAAGACTATAAGCTTTTTATTAGCTTTTGCTCGCACAAAAACCTTAAACTTTTAAAAATGGATGGATAAAGCGTCGTACTAAATGATTTCATGAAAGAACTTTTTTGTTCTCCCATAATAAAGCCTGATTTGATGATTAAGCAAATCCTGAATTTGTTTACAAATTAAATAAAGCTCTATACGGTTTAAGATAAATTCCCAAAACTTGGTACAATATGTTAAACAATTTTCTAATTAAGATTGATCTTTTAAGAGGAATTGTTGATATTATATGTTTACTAAGAATAAAAATTTTGAAATTTTAATTGTTAAATAATCTAGTATTTGGATCTAGTATTAGATCTTTTTGTAAGGAATTTTGTGAAATAATGTGTAAGCCTCGTGGCTTCCAAGCATCCAATTTCAAGAAATTTGCGAAAGTTAGTTCGTTTGAGCAAGGCTTTTATGACTTCGCAACGAGAGTTAGTCGAAGAAACTCCATGGGCGTAGATTTCAAATAAAAAAGAAAAGAAAAGTAAAATAATAATATAGCTAAAATGTTAATTATAATTATATTACTCGTTATTTATCGAAAATGTATAACTTAAGTTCCGATAGTTGATGGATCCTTAGAAATAAATTATTTAGGCAATAAATTTAAGAAATGATATGAAATAGTATTTAGAAATATGTATATACATCAAATGTGTTTTATATGTATAAATATATGTACATGTAATTAATTAAAAGTTTGAATATACAAATATTACTAAAATAATTAAGAAAATAGTAATAATTAACATAAAATTAAGGTGGCAGCTTGGAATAAAATATTTATGGAGTTGCAACTTGTCAATTTTGCGTAGGAATCCATAAAGCAAGATTAGAACACATAATAAGTATTATAAATTAGGAGTTAGGACTAGGGGTATAAATAAGTCAAATTATTCGTGATCTACTTGAGTTTGGCTAGACATTTACTTGAATTTTACTCCAAAACAATCAAGTCGAGTTCAAGCTACTCAAGTAGTTAATCGAGTCAAGCTTTAACCTCATAGTATTTCAATCAACTAGCTTGCAAGCCTAATTAAGTTCAAGTAAAAAATTAATAGTAGTCGAGTTTTAATATTAATATTATTCTAATTAGAGTACAAAAAAATATTTTTTTTAAATGAATTGAGCTCAAACAAGTCAATCAAATTAAGCTCAAGTTTATTCAGTGTTAGTTTAAGTTGAGTTCGAACTTAAAATTCTAAGCTTGGCTAAACTTATGTCAACCTCGAGCTCAAGCTCAACACTGTATTGTCTCGACTCAACTTATTTACAAACCCAATTAGGATACTTCATTATTAAGAAAATTCTCAATCAACCCCAGCTCATTTACAAAAGCAAACTTACACTTCTATAATTCATTTGGAGAGTTTAAAGTCTAGAAAAATTAGTAAGAGCAAATGAAAACTTAAGAAGAAAATTTAGGGAAAATTACAAAAGTTAGTGCAAATTGGAGTAATTTGGAGTTTGAGGGTTTTAAGCTATACAGAAAATTTAGGAAAAATTACAAAAGTTAGTGTAAATTGGAGTAATTTGGAGTTTGACGGTTTTAAGCTATACTTGGAAGTGACCTACAACTTGAAACTGACGGTAGAATCACCATTAGCTTGGTTGATATCTTGCCCTTCACCATCGATACTTGGAAGCTCATTCATCAATGAGTGTTCCAAGTTGCATTGATTTTCAAAAAATTTCTAAAAATACTGAATAATGTTAGAAAATTTTAGAAAAAATAATTCCTAAGTTATTTTGTATGTGGTTTTCATTAAAAAAAAAAAAAGTTAATTTCTTGAAACTAAGTAGCTATCTATATATATTGACTCTAAGAAATGGATAAAATCTAACGAATTTTGATTCTATTTTCAAACACCTAGATGATTTATTTTTTATTTCAAAATTTATATAACTTATTCATTATATATCGGTTGATGCTATATAACCATTTACTATGATTTTGTTAATTTTTAAGCTCATAAATTATGGCTAAATTGGAATTAAAAGGAATTTATTGAATTTTCTTTAAGAAATTTACTTGGATTCTAACTCTAGTTGACTTAAGATGTAATTTAATGAGAAATGGTGATGTTAGAATGAATTGTACAAATGAAAGTGGTTGATTTCAAAAATATGTAAGTTTCATGGTCAAAATTGTAGGATTTTTTAATATGTAACCATGTTATTTCATCTCAAGAGAAAGTTATGATGTAATTTTGCTTAGAATATGGGATGAACAAGGGTTAGAGTGGAAGTTTGGTTACTTATTTCTAACTGAAAGTATTATACCCCAAAGCGGTAGAGTCGTAACAGTTCTGACATGTAAACCTACCTATGATAGTAACTGACTTCAGAATCACTATCATAGATTCAATTTATAGAAGATGTCCATGACTCTTCGCTTTAAAGAAAACAGCTCATTCATTATTACTAATAAAATTTATATATAAATTAGAAACTTTAAATCATATTTACATAAAGATACTTATATTATCTTATGATTCCAAGAAATATTTACATGCTATAGTAGTTTAATAAGTAAATATTACATGACCATTACGTAAACCAAAGAGTTAATAAGAAGAACTCTAAAGACTCAATTGATTAGCCAGTTTGATCCTCACTCCCCTAAGGCATTTCAAAAAGGAATTAACCTCGGAATAGTTATAGCGCCATATCTCAATTAGTACCTGTAAGAAAAGTTATAAGGGTATAAGCAGCCAACGGCTCAATAAGTTGAGATGGAGACTTAAGAATGCATAACATACACAAACAAGGTATTCAAACAATTAACTAAACACAATACAACAAGCAAATGCAATCACACGACGTAGTTCGGTCTATTGTGAAATTAGAGAAATTTCACTCACTTTAATCCGAATTGAAGAGTTTCAACGTTTATACAACAGTTCACAACCAAACCTAAGTTTATGTAATAGAGGCATTACTCTCCCTATGACTATCTTTCGAATCATTGCCCTCATCTTTACCGCAACCTCCTCTCCTATCACTTAGTTCGATTAAAGATAAAGAAGAAACTATTATGCTATCTAGTAATATCCTTTTCAAAGGTATCAGTATTTGGTTGGAGAATCCGATTCATCCCTTAAAGGGTTGCAATGTGCAAGCCTTACAATCAAAGGTTCAAAGTGAATACGTAAAGTTTAAGACAATCGAGCAAGTTGTTTGGTCGAGCCTAAACTATACGACGAAACTAGGGGTTTTAGTAAAAGTGACATCGTATGTTTGGATTTAAAAAAATAAGTAATAAAATAATTAAATCTCATAATATTGAATTATAAGCATATTACTCGTTATTTATCAAAAATATGTAAAACAAGTTCTAATAACTAACAAATCAATATAAATAAATCATATACATACTAAAAATCATAAAATAACATAAATAATATTTTGGAGTACTTATTTGTACCAAATATATGTCAATCCCAAACCAGATAGTTGTAACAGCCCTATCGTATAAACCAACCTAAGTTATAAACTAAGGTATAGCATATACCAAGCCTTTCCTACTCCACAACTTTGGGTCATCCAATTCAATATCGGTTTAGTATCAACTTGTAGTGCAAATTTCTAAAATAACTTTTGAAAGAAACTATGTAGTATAAGAGTTTGAGAAGAAAACAAGTTTTATAAATAATTTCAAAAAAAGATATGATAAGAATTTATAATAAAAATTAATAAATGAAAAAAATAAAAAATAATAATAAGAAATGAAAAATTATAAAGATTTTGTAGATTTTTAAAAAGTAACTCATATTAGGAATAAATAGTTTTAGTTTTAGCTTAGTCTAAATAATTATTTTAAAAAGTCACATAATTTAAGTACAATTTAGTTATACTAAAAATCAAGGCATAAGCCAATGGCCTAACCGATAAGGATTGGATTTAATTTAAGGTCTTAGGTTCGAGTCTCGTTAAATACCTATGTTTTTTTTTTTTTTTTTTTTTTTTTTTTTTTACAAAAAAGCAAGATGAATAAACGGAATTCATATCTAATTAAAATCATTTGAATCTAGTTTGATTTTATTAAATCGGATTTGAATTAATTTGGATCTAGTTTAATAATTTAATTAGATATAATAGATATGATTTGATATGATCTTATTTAGTTTTTATAAATACAAAAACTCCTAAAAGAAGAAGGATCCTTCGTCCATCTATACAGTCCAATCCCAATCATGTCACTCCATTACCCAACCCTTATCCAACGCCAAACAGCAAGAGTCACTAAAAAAAAAAAACTAATATCCGTACGCTAAAGTACGGCTACTGCAACATAGCAAACATAAGCTCCACACCGCTGAATCACTGTCCACAACTGGCCACGATCACATTGAGTTAATAACACAATACGATCCCTTGAAATACTTAGCTAAAAAATCGGCTCTCATTGGTAGAGTTTTAAGATGTTGTTGACAGAATTTGACATTAAGTATGTAAGCCAAAGTTCAGTTGAGGGGCAAGCTTTAGCAAATCAATTAGCGGATAATCCTTCTGAGGATACCCCTCAAGAAGCATAGGTTAAGTTTCTTGATAAAAGTATCCTGGTATCAGGAAAAGATTCTGATTGTGAAGTAGTCGAAAAATCTTTAGGGTGGAAAATGTTCTTCGATGGAGCAGCTAATGTGTCCGGATGTAGAGTCAAGGCAATTCTGGTATCGCCTGATGGTACACAATTTCCAATGGCTATGAGACTGGCTTTCCTATGTACCAATAATATTGCAAAATATGAGGCATGTATTTTGGGACTCAAAATCGCATTGTTTAAGGAGATATGGGAATTACAGGTATATGAAAATTCTTCATTGATCATAGACTAAGCTCGGGGTAAGTATAAGACAAAAGACCCCAAATTAGTACCTTATCACTAACACCTGGTTGAGTTGATAACCAAGTTCGAAAAAATTACATTCATGTACGTACCAAGGGTTCAAAACTAATTCGCTAATGCTCTTGCTACTTTGGCATCAATGATCTAAATATCGAGAGGAGTGGAGATTCAGCCACTTAAAATTGAAATTGAAGAAAAGCCCACTTTTTGTTTGGCAATGGAAAGTTCTTGTGATGAAAAGCCTTGGTATTATGATATCAAAATGTTTCTACAACATGGCACATACCTCAAAGAAGCAGAGAAGAAGGACAAAAAATTAATTAGAAGATTAGCGGCTCAGTACTTGATAAGCAATTCCACGCTATACCAACGATCGTTTGACAATATGCTTTTACATTGTGTAGATAGGAAAGAGGTAGAGATGCTAATAAAAGAAGTACACAAGGGAGTATGTGGCTCCTACATGAATGGCTACATGCTTGCTAAGAAAATCATGAGGATGGGATATTACTGGTTAACTATAGAAGCGAATTGTATTGGACATGTTAAACGCTACCATTTGTACCACATCTATGTGAACAAGATAAATACTCCACCTCAAGAATTGCATACACTATCAACACCATGGCCTGTTTCAATGTGAGGAATAGATATCATTGGCCCGATCACTCCAAAGGCATCTAACGAGCATTGATTTATATTGGTAGCTATTGATTATTTCACTAAGTGGGTTGAAGCCTCATTTTACTCTAGTGTAACGAAGGGAATAGTGATCAAGTTTATCAGGAGAGACATACTGGCTCGGTATGATATGCCAGAAACAATTATTACTAACAATGGCACGAATTTGAATAATAAATTGATGTCAGAGTTATACCGACACTTTAAGATTATTCATAGAAATTCTACTCCTTATCGACCCCAAATGAATGAAGCTGTAGAAGCGGCCAACAAGAACATCAAAAGAATTATTGAGAAGATGGCCATTATGTATCGAGATTGGCATGAAATGTTACCATTTGCACTCATGGCCTATCAAACTTCTATCAGAACATCAATAGGGGCAACCCCTTACTCGTTGGTATACGGAATGGAGGCTGTACTACCAATGGAGGTCGAGATCTCATCTCTCAGAATATTGTCAGAAACTCAATTAAATGAGGATGATTGAATAAAGAAGCGTATTGAGCAGTTGAATCTAATTGATGAAAGGAAGCTGGCAGCTTTGTGCCACAACATCTGCTATCAGCAACGAATGACCAGGGCTTTCAACAAAAAAGTACGACCCCGAAGTTTTGAGTAAGGAGATATGGTGCTAAGAAAGACTTTGCCTAACACAACTGATTCGAGAGGAAAGTTTGCTCCAAACTATAAAGGGCCTTACATTGTGAAGAAAGTATTGCCTGAGGGAGTTGTTATCTTGTCTCAAATGGATGGTCCAGACTTGAAGGACTTAGTAAACGCTAACACATTGAAGATGTATTATCCTTGAACATCAATGAAATTTTTGTTCAGATTATGAAATGCAAACAATCTTACTATTATTGTAGTCTCATTTTTATTTTCTACATGCAAAGTTGGTATTCTTAGTAGTCGTTAGCATTGGATAATATCCTTAACCCTTTTCTCGTTCCACTAAAAGACCCCACTTCTTGCTCTATCCTCTACTCAAATAAACCTTACACACAAGAAGCACAAGAAAAAATAAACACTTAACTTGAAGCGATGACTATTGATGAAAATTCTTTTAATACTTTATTGTGGTTAACCTCCTAAGAAAGGGAGACTTATTTCCTATTTTTCAGGATAGGGCTATGCTCAAAAAGAGTAACATGTAGCACATAAGTAGAAACTCGCTTGAGAACAGATGTTTACACGAAAAGCCAATGGTTAGACCAGAAATTCAACACAAGGAAACTTTATTCGAGAAATGAATATGTTTTACATTCGTTTTAGGCTTAAGTTGCTTTCACAAAAAAAAAAAAAAAAAAAAAAGAAAGAAAGAAAGAAAAAAAAGGAACAAAAAAGAAAAAAAGAAAAAAGAGGGGGTTTAGAAAGAGATGGAAGAAGAAAGAAGAACAAGAACAAGAATAAGAAAAGGCAATGGTAAAGGTCAGAATCGTTAGTTCTAATCGGACTGCTTAATAAGACATTGGACTACTTGGGAGCTATCATTAAAACCAGGTAAGTGGTTCTAAGCCTGATAAAACATTGCATTGGCAATTGGTTTCCCCCTAAGGATGACAGTTTGTTTTCCAAAAACAATTTCTTAGCAAGTCAACCAGCTCATAGAACACAGTCCCAATCTAAAGTTTCTTAAGCTTCCGATTGGCTCCCAAAACACAGTCCGAATTTATAATCTCTTAGGGAGCTAGCCAGCTCGTGAGTGTAGTCCTAATCTAGAGTTTCATGGGCTCCTAATCACCCAAATCACAGAATGTTGCCCAACTTATAATCTCTTAGGGATTTAGCAAGCTCATGAAGCGCTATCCCAATTCAAGTTTCCTCATGTTTTAAGTCTTAGCCAGCTCAAAAGATGCTTTGACCGCCTTGGTTAGTGAGCTTATTAGGGCACGACCAAGTTCCTTCATCTTTAGGTCTTAGCCAGCTGAATTGGTTAGTCAACTCTGACCGCCTTGGTTAGTCAGCTCTGACCGCCTTGGTTAGTCAGCTCATTAGGGTACGACTAAATTTCCTTGTTTTTAGGTCTTAGCCAGCTCAAAGGACACTTTGACTACCTTGGTTAATCAGCTCATTAGGGCACGAGCAAGTTTCCTCATCTTTAGATCTTAGCCAGTTTAAAAAGCACTTTGATCGCCTTGGTTAATCAACTCATTAAGGAGCACGACCAAGTTCTCATTATTCTTTTTAGGGATTTTTGCCAACCCACAAGGGCACTACCTTCGCTATTCCTTATTCCAAACTTATCGTTGTTAAATGTCTTAACGTTCCTTAGGATAGAGTCATCCTGAGGTAAAAACGGTGTCTCTTTTGTTTTTATGGCAAAGTTTTATTCAAACTTCACCACAAAGAGGAGCAGCTGTAGACACCTAATTTTTGCCCCTTCGTAATCTTAATTTTTTATTTTTTATTTTTGATATTTTTATTATTTTTTACAAAAAGGGTCCTAATTCAAAAAGAAAAATGATAATAATATAAAAAAATTAATTAATTAAAGACAAGAATAATAAAAATTAATAAATGAAAAAAATAAAAAATAATAATAAGAAAAGAAAAATTATAAAGATTTTGTAGATTTTTAGGAAGTAACTCATATTAAGGACAAATAGTTTTAGTTTTAGCTTAGTCTAAATAATTATTTTAGAGAGTCACGTAGTTTAAGTATAATTTAGTTATATTAAAAATCAAAGCACAGGCCAATGGCCTAATTGATAAACATGGGAGCATCGGAGCATTGGAACATTGGATTGGATTTAATTTGAGGTTTTGGGTTCGAGTTTCGCTAAATACCTATGTCTTTTATTTATTTTTTTTACAAAAAAGCAAGATGAATAAATGAAATTCATATCTAATTAAAATCATTTGAATCTAGTTTGATTTTATTAAATCGGATTTGAATTAATTTGGATCTAGTTTAATAATTTAATTAGATACAATAGATATGATTTGATATGATCTTATTTAGCTTTTATAAATACAAAAACTCCCAAAAGAAGAAGGATCCTTCGTCCATCTACATAGTCCAATCCCGATCACGTCACTCCATTACCCAACCCTTATCCAACGCCAAACAACAAGAGTCACTAAAAAAAAAACTAATACCTGTACACTGAAGCACGGCTGCTGCAACATAGCAGACACAAGCTCCACGCTGCCGAATCGCTGTCCACAACTAACCACGATCACACGCACACTGCAGCACACGACATCACATGGCCAGCAACCAATATCCCTCATATAAGCAACCTATCATCCACAGTCCAAACCACAACTGCACGAACAACACTACAGCACCATACGAAGGCCCAACACCAACTCAAGAATCCCCATCCAATACTGCACAGTGCATGCCGAACGGCATCTGCATACACTTCTGATCAACTTTGCAATTCTAACCATTACATACACTTCCGATCAACCCCAACGACCAACCTATCCGCCATTACGTTCCCTGATCTATCCAACATCATAGCAGCAATTGAGAATCAGTGATTCAACTACTGCACCGCTGCCGAGCATCACACTCACACCAAACTGCACTATCTATCATCACTCTTCACTGCTGTACACTGACCTCACGCACGAAGCACTCCACCGACTACAACGCCCAAGCACGTCGAATCACATACCACACTGCAGGACATCCTCACTGCCAACAGAGCACTGCAGTAGTCCACATCCACGTATCGTTGTACAATTTACGCCCTCTCCAACACCCTGCACGACTCAATTACACAACCATCGCCACTGCTGCGAACAGCAATTCAGGTTTTGTGCTTTAGATTTTTAGTATTATATTATATTATTATTTATGTTAATAACATGATATATGAATAATATATACATACATATAAATATATAGTTTAGGATATTTTGTTAGTATTAGTTTTCTTTATTATAGATTAAGCACATTTTATTAATTTAAGTGTTGTTTAATAGTGGTATATATATAAATATGTATATGTATTAGTTTAGGGATGTTTTGGATTAGATTTTTTTTTAGGATTTACCACATAGAAAACTATTTTTAAAAAAATAAAAAATTAATAAAAAAAACCTTTTTAAAGATGAGATTGTTAGAGCATTTTTTTTATAGGAAAAAGACACTCAAGAGTTAGGACCCTTTAAATTTTTTTTAAATAAATAAATTGAATAAATTAAAAACGTAAACTCGGGCAGTTTTTAAAATTAAAATAAATCAATACATTAAAGATTTTTTAAAAGAACTACGATCGTCTGATCCCGGCTAGCGGGTACATAGGTACCTTTGGGGCGACGATAAAATATGTAGAAACTTAAGTTTTTTCTCTTTTGATTTTTATTTATTTATTTATTTTTAAATATTATAATTAAAAAAATAATCCTAATTTCGGTAAATAGATAACGATACCCATTAGGGTTTAATAGATTAGCCCCCGAATTTAGAACTCTTTGGTTTCTTCATTAAAATTGAGATCAAAGACCGATAGTCAAACCGTAATCAATCCACCCAATTGATTACGATTTCTTTACTTTTTCTCATCTCCAGTCAGGTGGCGACTTCAAAAATTATTTTTAATAAAAAAACAAAATTTGTCAATTTCTTTCTTTAGTTGAGGATTAATATTAAATAGATTAGGATTTAGTATTAATTAGGAAATGAGAAATTAATTTTAAATAAAAGAAACGGAAAAACCAAGCTCGACAGTTAATAAATTCGATAAGTAATTAAGAACATCACCCATTAGTCTTGAATTACACTCCCTGGCCCCATTCTTTAATCTTTTTAGGATTTAGTGTAATTTTGGTGATTCTACTAGGAACTTACGAAACAATTATAAAGAAGTGAGCAACAACTTACTTGATAAATAGAACAAAAACAATAGTACATATCAATCATCATACAACTAGGGTTTTTAAGCAAGGTTAATTAGATGTAATGTATGTTCAAAAAAATGCCATTTCACAACGTTGATCAATTGTTACAAGATTAGAGAAATTGCACCTACTCTAATCCAGGTTTTAAGAGGTTTCACATCACGCACTTCACTGATTAGTCACTAAATCGGAGGCTTATGTAATGGAAGAACACACTCCACTTGAGACTACCTTCAAACTACGATCCCCAACCTTGCCGTAACCTCCTCTCTTGTCACTTAGTTCCACTAAAGGTAAGAAAAGAACCATTACACAAGCCCTAGGTTAGCAGTACTTCATCATACTCCATCAAGTTTGGGCTAAGAATCCTAATCATTTCTCTTAATGCATTGTGATGCAACTTAGGTTAGCAATTAGATCGAGTTTGTATTATATTGCTTTTGAGGTGATTAAGCAATTTCATACAAATCAAAGCAAGTAATAACATTACACAACCAATTTATATAATCTAACACTCCATAACAGAAGTTCAATGTTCAAACACATACTGCACACATACAAACTAATAACTTATAATCACAAATAAGATACATACTAAGGTCTCAAAGTATGCTCAAGCGATACTTCAAAGTACTGATCCTACTTACTTGCACTTATGGATACTTACTCGCACTTATGGATACTTACTCCTAATCATTATCTCCTTAACCTTCAAGTATCCCTAAAATATAAAATAAATTAATTTTCAAGCTTTGATTCATTAGTTATTAGTTTGTTTTATATGTTTTTGGTTTTTTAGTCATAAATTTTATAAGTTAGTTTCACTTAAAAAATCATGATTCCTTAACCAATTAATGTTTTTTACAAATTACCCTAATCAGTTGAATTATTTGAGCTATCATCTGAGTAGATTTATAGTGGTTTTCTTTAGTCTAAATCATCTGAGCTATGCGCTAAGTAGTGTTCTAGTACTTTTATTTAGTTCAAACAAATCATCTGAGTTTCATTCTGATTAGATTTACAATAATTTCCTTTAGTAAGAAATCATCTAAGTTTCCCTTTGAGCTATTCAAGGGTTACTAATATACTGATTTTATTCTCTGAGATATCTTCTAAACTCTTCCAAGGTAAGTCCTTGTTACAAAATCCTGTGAGCTACCTTTTGACTCTATTATTTATAAAGTTTTATTAACAACATCCTCTAACTAATTCTCTGCTTCTCTTATTTTCACTTTTGCTTATTAATTTTTGCCTAACTTACTCTCTGAGCATTACTTTAATGCATTATTCATTATCAAAATCCTCTGAATCATCCTCTATCTTTTATCAATGTCCTATACTTAGTTTACTTCCTAACTTTCTTCATATTTACAATTATGAAATCAGTTTTTAACTACAAGTAACAATTGAACAAACCTTCCTTAACTTCATTTCTTCCTCTTTCCCATCACAATTCATCAATTGTTTCAAATACATTATATTAGTTAAATATCAACTTTCATATTTGAGTCCAACTACTTACTTCTCACTTCAACAACCAACCTAACCACTCTAAATCAATGTACACACTCCAAATTATGATTCAATCCAAATAGCTAAATGAAATTATACAAGTAAACACTATATTCTTCACTAAAATGCCATTTTAAACATCATTTTAGGCTCAAAAATCAAACAAAAATATAAAAATTAGTGTCACAAAAAAATTTAACATAGTAATTTAATATTAACTTAGGATAGTTTAGAGCAAAAAATTAAGATAGAAACTACATCATTTGCCCAATTTATTTCAACTTCGAAATTCGTCCAATTTTGTAGATTTCTTAAAGATATATATATTATCTACTAAATTTATATAGATTGATTTTTTTTCCTAGATTCCATACACAAAAATATGTAAGAATAATTTTTTTTCACATTTTTCTAAGTAATTTTGATAATTTTAATAATTTTTCTAAAATCAGGTAGAAGTTTGGCCTTACTAGAAAATTGGTCTCTTACCACTAGTGGCTCCTCCCCTCTTGTTGGTAGCACTAAGCAATGGGTATGGCCTCGAGTGGTGGTGGTGGTGGTGGTGGTGGTTGCCTTCCAACTTCGCCTTACATTAGTGAACCACCGAATCACTTAACTCACACACTAATTTTTCTATTTTTCCTAAATTTTATTCCTTGATCAGACTAACTCACTTCAATTTTTCCCAATTCAATACTTGCATGTTTCATGTCTTAAAGAGGTTTCTCGATTTTTTTTTCTAACTATTCAAGTATTTAACTAAATTTCTTTCTCTCTCCTCCTTAAAATTCCCTTCAACCACTCAACATAGCCTGCATGTTAATGAATTTCTACAACTCCAACAACTATCATTTGCTTCCATACACCTGATTACTAAGTTACCAGCTATTCAATGATTTCTTTGATAATTTTTTAGTGATTTTCTTAAGTATTATAGCCTAAAATGCATATATTACGATATTTTAACTAAATACGGGTATATGTATATCCTTAAAAATTACACACAACATGTACATATATATTGTATATGTTATTTTATGTCCCAAGTAAATGTTATTATTTATATAACTTATCTCTAAAAATTTATAAATTAATGAAGCTTATTTTACATGATTACGGAGAATAATATATAATATTATTAAATTATACTATTTTAGCTATTTTATTATATTTTTAATATCAAAGTCAATAGGGTCTCCTAGTCTAATGTCTTGAGTTTATTCGTAAATTTTTAAGTCATTTAGATAAATTTTACTAACACCCTAAATTACTCAATCAAATAATTATATGAAATTACAAGACTCACAATACGTATTTATGAGTAAGCAAAAATGCCCGAAATCACTTAAAATGCACGAAATATACTAAATTAATGCTAAATAATTAAAGAAAATTGCATTAAAAAATCAAAGAAAAATAAAAAAAAAGTAAGAAAATATCTGGATTTAGGTCGTAGCATGCTGAGACTGAGAAGGAAAAAATTAACTAATCAAATTAAAGCAAATAGAAAATGAAATGGAAGATGATAAGGGACAAATGTCATGCAAAAATTAAAAGAAAAAATCAAACAGCTCTATAAAAGTAACAAGGCTCATCTAGAATTCATTTTAGTCAATTAGGAATTAGAGAAAAATAGGGAGAGACTAAAACAAGAGAGTTAGCTAATTTTACCAAAAAATTACAAAAAAAAAAAAATTGTGTACAATTAGGACTTGTAAAGTAAACTTACGACCCAAGACCACCTGGAAATGAACTACCACCACACCTTACACTTACTTCCCCTTTTTGCCGATATACCTAAGACCACCATTAACGGCCGAAAACCAATCAAATAGGTGTGTTAAATTTTGTAAAAATATTAAATGTGTTTAGAAAATTATGAAATTGGTATTCTTAGGGAGAGACTAAAACAAGAGAGTAAGCTAATTTTACCAAAAAATTACAAAAAAGAAATTATGTACAATTAGGACTTGTAAAGTAAACCTACGACCCAAGACCACCTAGAAGTGAACTACCACCACACCTTACACTTACTTCCCCTTTTTGCCGATATACCTAAGACCACCATTAATGGCCGAAAACCAATCAAATAGGTGTATTAAATTTTGTAAAAATATTAAATGTGTTTAGAAAATTATGAAATTAGTATTCTTAGGTTTTCATGTATGTATTTAGGGATAAATATTAATTTGATGAATTTAGATTTACAAATATACAATACTTAGGAAATCCTACAAATCTAAGCTTATTTCGATTTAGAAATAAATAGCCTTAATAGTGTAATTTTAAGCTTAAAATTTTTGTGTAAGTTATTTAGAGGATGTAAAATAGTGCTATAAAAAGATTTTTTAAAAATGAATTTTTAAAATTTTTAAATAATTTTTAATCCTTTAAATCATATATATAATTAGTGATTTTGGGATAAATTAGTTATTAAATGTATAATTATTGACTTAGTATATAATTAGGTATTTTAAGATACTAATATCTGATGTAATATGATATTGTTAGTATTTAGAGTATTAAATGTGATTATTATGTGTATTATCTAGTAAATATATGTAAATTAATAATATGTGAAATTAAAAATATAATAAATAGAAAATATTAGGTTAAAATTGATAATATAATAATAATAATAATAATACACAATAAATCTAATATAAAACTTAAATTTAACGAATTATATGAAAAATGTAATTTTTTTTCACATGAGAGCAAATTCAGTAGTTAAATTAAAATTAAAATGTATCGTATGGACTAGAATACTATTTAGGAGCAAAAAGTGATATTCATGATACCGGAGTGTAATGTGATTAATTTCATATTATGGTTCTAAATGCATTTTTAGGATTTACATATAACACTTGTGTAGACACCTAATTTTTGTCTCTCCGTAATCATAATTTTTTATTTTTTATTTTTTTACAAAAAGGGTCCTAATTTAAAAATAAAAATAAAATTAATAAAAGATAAAAATAGTAAAAATTAAAAAATGATGAAAATACCAAAAAAATAAGAAAAGGAAAAATTATAAAAAGTTTCGTAGATTTTTAGGAAGTAACTTATATTAGAAATAAATAGTTTTAGTTTTAGTTTTAGTTTTAGTTTAGTACAAATAACTATTTTAGGGAATCGGATAGTTTAAGTACAATTTAATTATACTGAATGTCAAGGCGTAGGCCAATGGCCTAACGAATAAGCATTGGAGTATTGAATTGAATTTAATTTGAGGTATTGGGTTCGAGTCTTGCTAGATACCTATGTCTTTTATTTTTCTATCTTTTATAAAAAGCGAGATGAATAAATGGAATTTATATCTAATTAAAATCATTTGAATCTAGTTTGATTTTGTTAAATCGGATTAATTTGGATCTAATTTAATTATTATCAAATCAGATATAATAGATATGATTTGGTTTAGGTTTAATAAATAAACACGCTCATAAAGTAGAAAAAAAAGAGGAATTTCCCAACGCTGTTCACGGTCAAGAATACAACATGATCAACTCCGAACAGCAGCATAATAGACGATAGCAACTCAACTTCACGACCGCTCACTCCAATCCGACAATAGTCTACTTCACCAACTGAGAAGCGATCACTGACCATAGCTATGTTCGGTGAATCAGCAACATCGCTCCTTACAACATCTAGACAAATCTCCAAGCAAACAGTAGTGGTTAAACCAAATAAATACGCAACCAGTTTTAGCCTTCACTCAACCACGTGCAGTACCAATCAACGCCAATCGAGCAGCGAGCATACACACTTCCGATCAACTGGCTACACAGTCCATACACTGTTCACAGATTCACACACGGCCAGCGACTAGGTGCAAGCTCACTACTGACAAGTCATTGCTGATCACTGTTCGCACATCCACGGACATCATGGATCACTCACCGCCTACAAACTGATACGATCAGAACTCTATCCTCTTTGTTTAACTGTGCAGTGACAACAAACAGCCATCTCCAATCCAAACGCAACATGGATCAGCGCTGCACATCTACTGTCCAGCCAAATACACCCACAAACCAACAGCAATGACACAACTTCAGCCGACGTTAGCAAACAACCAACGCTAGCGAGCCTTGACGTCAAACTATCCACGCTACTACCTTCACCAAGCAAGTTCAAGTTCGATTATTCAAAGTTTTTATTTATTTAGTTATTATATTATGTTATTATTATTATTTTATTAGACATAGCATATATATGTATATATTAATTTAGTGTATTTTTTTAGCATTAGTTTTCTTTATTATATAAGTTAAATATGTTATATTGATTTAAGTAGAGAGTTGTTTAATAGTTAATAATATAGATATAAATATATATATGTATATATATTAGCTTAAGATTTCTTTTTAGAATTAGGTTTTTTTTTTTTTAGAAATCCTCACATAGGAAGTTATCTTTAGAAATGAAAATTAACAAAAAGAAATTTTACCAAAAAGGTTATAATATCTTAAAGAGTTTTTTTTTTTAAATAAACCGAATAAATAAAAAACGTAAATTCGATTGGTCTTTTCAAAAATTAAATCAACATACTAAAGTTTTTTTGTAAAGAACTATAATCGTTTGATCCCGGCTAGCGGGTATGTAGACACCTTCGGGGCGACAATAAAATATGTAAAAACTTAAGTTATTTTTCTTTTGATTTTTACTTATTTATTTATTTTTAATATTAGAAGAATAATCCTAATTTCGATAAATAGATAATGATACCCGTTAAGGTTTAATAAGTTAGCCCCCGAACTCGAAACCCTCTGGTTCCTCATTTAAATTGAAATCAAAGATCGGTAGCCAAATTGTAACCAATCCACCCAATTGATTACGGTTTCTTTTCTTTTCCCGATTTTAGTTAGGTAGCGACTCCAAGAATTATTTCCAATAAAAAACCGGAATTTTTCAATTTTTTTAGCCAATGATTAATATTAAACGGATTAGGGTTTAATATTAATCGAAAATGGGGAATTCAATTTTAAATAAGAAACCAAAAAACCAGGCTCAACAACTTGTAATAAAAAGCTAAATTAGAATCTAAATTGAAATTGAATTTAGAAACTAGCTTCAAAAATATCATTAATAAGTAATATATATATATATATATATATATATATTAAAATAATCAAATCAAATCATAATTTAAAGTTTATATATCATAGGGATATTAAATACTAAAAGAACACTCATATTATAAGACACGAGGTGACAAGTTGACCTACATCAAGTCAAATGAGCAAACCGAGGATTTTAGGAAAGTTAGGTTAACTACATCACTGTATTTTGGAGTACTATATTAAAGTACCACCAGGCTTAGGATTGTATGTGATTGTGCTTACAAATAGTTATATGTGCATGTTCTAATGTCTCTTAATTACTTACTAAAAATTTATGTTGTGTTTTGATGGTTGTTGTAAATTGAATGGTGTGAGATGCTTTGATCACCTTAAACCAAACTTAATTATAAGTGACCTAAATATCTCAATTAAACATGCATTGCAAACCTTCAGGGGACAATTAGGATTCTTTAATCAAATACCAATACCTTTGAAAAAGATGGCGTTAGATAGTATAACAGTCTTTTTTTCGTCCTTAGCCAAACTAAGTGATAGGAGAGAAGGTCACGATAAGGATGAGAGCAATAATTCGAAGGATAATTATGAGAAGAAGCGGTGTCTCCATTACAAAAACTTGGATTTGGTTGTAAGTTATTACATAAACATGAAAACTCCTCAACCCAAATTAAAACGGGTGAAATTACTCTGATTTCACAACAGACTGGACCGAACCGGACCACATTATGTGATGGCATTTGTGTGTTGTATTACACATAATTAATTGTTTAAAAACCTTATTTGTATTTGTTATGCATTCTTAAGTCTCTATCCTTACTTATTGAGCTATCGTTTACTCATACCCTTATAGATTTTCTTACATGTACTGACTAAGATGCCACACTATAAATATCCTAAGGTCAGTTTCTTTTTTAAGTGCTATGAGGGAATGAGGATCAAGCTAATTAATATAACCAAGTCTTCTAGAGTTTTATTAGTAACTCTTAGGTTTTTGGGCTAATTATGTAATATGTTACATATTAGACTACCTTAGCATATAGATATTTCATGAAATTGTAAGACAATATAAGTATCTTTATGTAAATACAATTTAAAATTTTCGGTTAATTTTATAAATATTTTCTATAATTATGAATGAGCTGTTTACTTTAAAACAAGGAGTCATGGACGTCTTGTGTAAATTGTATCTATGATAAAAACATTGGAGTCAATTATTATTGTAGGTTGGTTTATACGACAAAATCATTGTGATTTCACCACTTCGGGGTGTAACACAATACATGTCTAGTTAAGGTATTTAGGTAAAATATGGTTAAATTCGATTTAGGGTGATAAAAAAATTTCACACCACTCAATTCTTAATAAACCACCATAATACGACATCAATATTCAGCAAGTAATCAAAGACACACAAGCATACATACATATGGCTACTTACAAGCACAATCACGTACAATCCTAAACCTTTGAATACTTTATTATAGTACTCTAAGATATAGCAATATATTGAACACAATTTACTTGAAATCCTCAATTTGCTCACTCGACTAACTGTAAGTTAACTCATCTCTGCATGTCCTATAATATAAATACTAAAAGAGTATTTATATTATAGGACATGCAGAGATGAGTTAACTTACAGTTAGTCGAGTGAGCAAATTGAGGATTTCAAGTAAATTGTGTTCAATATATTGCTATATCTTAGAGTACTATAATAAAGTATTCAAAGGTTTAGGATTGTACGTGATTGTGCTTGTAAGTAGCCATATGTATGTATGCTTGTGTGTCTTTGATTACTTGCTGAATATTGATGTCGTATTATGGTGGTTTATTAAGAATTGAGTGGTGTGAAATTTTTTTATCACCCTAAATCGAATTTAACCATATTTTACCTAAATACCTTAACTAGACATGTATTGTGTTACACCCCGAAGTGGTGAAATCACAATGATTTTGTCGTATAAACCAACCTACAATAATAATTGACTCCAATGTTTTTATCATAGATACAATTTACACAANATATTACTTATTACCAATCTATTCTAGGTTAGTTTCCAATTTGGTTTCTTAATCCATTTCTGATTTAGGTTGTAATTTAGTTTTTTATTATGGGTATTATACATAAACCCTAAGAACTCATTCCGAACTATTATGTGAAATTAATCATATTACACTTGAGTATCATAAATCTTGTATTTAGTCTCTAACTAATATTCTAGTTCGTATGGTGCACCCTATTCCTAATCTAACTACTAAATTTGCTCTTGATGTGAGAAAAATTTTCATTTTTCATATAATTATCTAATTTTAAGTTTCAAATCAGATTCTTAATATACTCCTAATATTACAACACCATAAATTTTTACATAATATTTTCTACTTATTACATTTTCAATTTCACAATTATTGCTATATATACATATATATATATATATTTATCACATAATGTATACAATATCTACATCTAACACTTTAAACACCACCAATATCATACCGCATTAGAAATTAACATCCTAAAACACCGAATTACATGCTAAATCAATACTTATACATCTAATTACTAAATTAAGCCAAAAAATCACTCTTTATATATAATTTTAAAGGCCTAAAAATTTTGAAAATTAATTTCAAAAAAATTTCTTCATAGTATTGTTTTAAATACTTTAAATAGCTTACACAAAATATTTAGGTTCAAAACTATACTATCAAGGTCATTTATTTCAAAATAAAAAAGAAGCTCGAGTTTTATGATTTCTTAAGCATTGTATATTTCAAGATCTAATTTCATCAAACTAGAATTTTCCCTTAAGTCTACATACATAAAAATCTCAGAATATCAAATTTCATAATTTTCCAAATACATTTAGTATTTCTAATAAATTAAACAAAATCAAATTAGAGAGTGGACCTACCCGTTTGATCAACTTCCAACCACTAGCAATGGGTCCAAGTGTATCAGCAAGGTGGGGTAGTGGTGTTAGGGTGTGATGGTGGTGGCCATTTTGTTTCAAGTAATCATTGGTTGTGGGTTGTAGGTCATAGGTTTCCTTTATAAACCATAATTGCATACAATTTTTGCTATTTTTTTCTAAAATCTCTTACCTCTCTCTTTCTAGTTTCTCTCTATTTTCTTTAGACTCTCAACATGTCAAAATGAATTCTAGATGAGGCTTAATGATTTTATAAAGTTGTTTGATTTTTTTTCTTTTAATTTTTAAGTGACATTTGTCCCTTATCTTCTTCCTTTTTACTTTCTAGTTTGGTTATTCTTTTTGGCTAATTTTTTATTCTTAATCTCCAATATGCCACGACCAAAATCTAGACAATTGCAAACTTTTTCTTATTTTTTCTGATTTTCTTTAATTATTTAGTATTATTTTAACATATTTTAGGTATTTTAAGTAATTTAAATACATATATAGTACAAGTAAATACTCTTAAATATTATTTATGTTATTTTATGATTTTTAATGTACATATTTATTCTATCAATTCGTTAATTATCGAAACTCGTTTTATGTATTTCTAATAATAACAAATAATATGTTTATAATTTAATATTATACTATTTAATTATTTTATCATTTATTTTCCTAAATTCAAACTTACATAATCACTTTTATTAATATGTCTAACTTCATAAAATTTAGGCTCGATTTGATAACTTACTCAATCACCTTAAATTTTACGTATCGATCTCAAACTTCTAATTGCAAGGCTTATAGAAAGTAATGTGAAGATATGGAAATTTAGTTGAATATGAAGGAATTGAGTAGAATCAAAGGATATCTTAGAGGATTTACTAAGTAAATATCATACTAATAACCTATTTAATAGCTAAATCAAAGGATTATTTGTGTAAGTTATGATTAGAATAAACTCAAAGATTAAGTAAAAAGATATTTTTAAGAACTTTAAGTTAATTGGACCTAGAGGATATTTCAAAGGGTAATTCAGAAGGTGACTCAGATGATAACTTAGATATGAGCCAACCTAAAATAACCTTAAAACCTAAAGATTTGAATATAATAACTTCTCGAACTAAGGTTAATGAACTAAATTCAAGGAATAATAAGTGTCATTTGTAATATAGGAACTTTTAAGGAAAGAAGGCTCTACAACTGCATCTAAGCTAAGCAACGAGTAATCCAAGTAAATTGGGATCAATGTCTTATAACATTTTGAAGTACCATTTCAAAGTACTTTGATGCTTAAGAGTACATTTGTTTATAGTTGTAATTAGGTGTTTATGTGCATATAATGTATGTCTCTATTATTGCAAAGTAGATTGGGAGTTGAACTCCATGCAACTATTAATGTTTCATATTGGCTTGGTTAGTTTATTTAAGATTAAATGATTACCCCTTAATTGGAATGAACGAAACAAGGCCTATAAGTTAGCTTAATACACATTGCAACTAATTAAGAAAAACAATTAAGATTATCAAACCAAAAACAAACCCCTTCGAAAGAGATAGCATGAACCCTTCGAAAGAGATAGTATGAACCAACCTTTTTCTTACCCTTAATCGAACTAAGTGATAAGTAGGAAGGTCACAGTAAGGTTAAAGTTACTAGTTTAAGTATAGTCATAGAAGAAGGGTGTACTCCATTGCGTAAACTTAAATTTACCTTGATTCATTGTGTTATGTTGAAAGCTCCTTAACACGAACTAAAGTAAGTATAATCTCTCTAATCTAACGACAAACTAGACAACATTGTGCAGTGAGATTTGATTTGTTGCATTTCATTTAATTAAATTTTCAATAAACTTATCTATGTTTTTTTTTTTGTTTTTTTTAGTTCTTGTATCTCTATTCTGCTTACTAAGTTAGTTATTGCACATATCCCTATAGATTCTATTGCAAGTTTTGACTAGAGATTCATTGATACACTTATCCCCTAGTTAGTAGCTAATGAGGCTAGGGAATGAGGCTAAATGAAGGATGAAGCTAGATTTTTGTCTCTTTTGTGGGTACCTTCAATTAGTTGTGAAACTAATCAAACATCTGAAGTGACCTAATAATTTCAAGTAATAGTCTATTATGTATTATAAAAAAAAATAAAACCTATGGATCTGTAAAATTTATCTTTTAAATATTAGAATTATATATAATGTTGTGTTGGAAACTGGTTGACAAGTATTATAACAAAACTGCTAAATAATTATACTACAAGTTTTATAACTAAATAGTTATTGATCTAAATGTTTTAAAGTGATTGAGCCAATTGTGCTTTATATAAATCAAGTTTATGATAGTAGTCGTAAGGTCAACTTTTATATTAAAATGATTTACACGATGGAATTATAACTCTATGCCTAAAGCGTGACATTACATAGGTTGATCTTGAAATGAATCTTGCTAGTAAATTGACATTTTTCCTTGAACTGCAAGTGAAGTAGACTTCAAAAAGATCTTCCATACATCAAGGAAATCACAAGTCTTAAAGAAATCTATTAAGGATAATGCCAAATTCCGAGCCACATTTATGAAAGTTGATATAAAATTAGATTATGATAAATCGGTGCAATATAGACATATAAAAGTATATTCAATTCCCTTTCTATCTAATTATTCTCTAGCAAAATATACCTTTTAGCCTATGTATAGTGCACATTATCAATTAAATCTACAATAATCACATTGAAATGTTGTAAAAAGAATTTGTAAGCATTTGGCATGTGAAAAATCTTTTGGTTTTGAAAAAATCAATTTTGAACTAAAGGTTTTTCATATGTAGATTATGCAAATTATCATATCAACACAAAAAGTACATTTGATACATTTTATTTTCTTAGTAATATGATGGTTTCATGATCATCTAAGAAATAAAACAAGATTATGCTTTCAATAGCCGAAGTGACCTATGTTTCTCTAGGAAATCTCACAAGCACAAATACAGCAGATGACTCAACAATCAAAAAGATCATAATTTTGATAACTAAAAATGTCCAAATGTATTATGTGGCTATAGGGTTGAACAATGGAGTGGTTAAGGGGACTCGAAGCTCCAGAATGTTTTCCTCCTTTTTCCTTTTGTTTTTTGATAGAGATATTTAGAAAAGGTCTTTAAGATTTGTTTTAGAGAAGGTAAAGAAATGAGATTAAAGGTTAAGGGAATGTGGGTGGTCGATTTTGGGTGTAGAGAATTGGGGGGATAAAAATCTTCGTAAATGATTGTTTGTTATATAATCAAGTGGTGACCAATTGGTTTTTGTGCTATTTGCCAAAAGTGGTTATGATTTGTCTCCCTAAAGTAAAATCGTCTATTAATCTTGTCTCATATAACTAATTGCTTTATCTTTTAAAGTTAATTGTACTTATCCTTGAGCTAATCTGATGCATGGATATATGTAAATGATTAGGATGAAGTTTAAGCTTAAGATCCTAAGCATTAACACATATGCTCTCATTTAAACATAGTTTTAGGCTTTTCCTATTTAATTAAGTTATTAAGCTTATTGGACCTTCTTATCTAATTATTTTAAGGTTTTTTAGGTTTGAAATTAATTATTGTTATTCGATTACAATTTAGAAGTTGAATTAGGACTTTATCGCGATTTAGTGAATTATTTGTAATTAGCCAATAGTTTAGCTATATAATTAGAGTTATTAATTAAATTAGGATATTTGACATTAAGTTGGAGTTTCATAGTCAGTTTAGGAATAACTAACGTGGTTAATTTTTTGGAACAACCGTTGATAGAAAAAGAAAACAAGTCAAAGAGAGAGAGAGAGACAGCACCATTTTTACTTTTTCCAAGAATAGACATGCCACATAAGCACTTGTATGGCAATCTAATTCTTGCAAAGAGTATATACAAGAATTTATTTGCCATATTAGACGTGTAGCTATTGAATTCTCGTAACTTACCAAATATGAGAATCGCCATTTCTCACAAATCTCTTCAGGAATGAGAATTTCTTCCCTTATACATTATCTTCTCGCTTATTCACCTTTTTTTCTACTATATCATGTTTGATACATAGGAATGGATCAAAATGAAATCACGATTCTAGATTCTGGATTCCATTCTCATTCCTCTTGTTTAGAAGTACACCTTAAAGCCAGAATTATTGATTCCATAATTCTCGCTTTAAAAAGACGAAATCATGATTTAATTCTCACTCATTAATTATGATCAATTAAAATCACTTTTCTAAACTTTAAGGAAATTATAACGTGCAATAATTAAAGTCATTTTCAATAAATATTCTATTTAAGCATTTAAGATCATTATATTCTATTCAATTATGTGGTTATTATTAAATATAAGAAAAGATTTCTTATTCCATTCCATTCCATTTTTAACAATTTCTTCATGCAAAAAGTAACATTAATGCTTTACATTGGTTCCTACACATCAATGGTCGAGGGAATGTGTGCTGGAAAGGAGTTGATAAAGATGTCCTATGTTTATATTTCCACATAAAATGCATCTTTCACTAGTTGGAAAAAGGAAGCTTTCCTTTTAATATAGAAGTAAGCTAACTATATAAAAGCTATCAGAGTCAAATACCACGTAGAAGTTAAATACCATATATATATATATATATATATATATAATATATTTCGGTGGATTGTAATTTTATATATTGATGTTTACTTTTATTATGTAGTTTTGTTTATACCACATAATTTTTTTTGCTTTCAAGTGTGCCAACTATGTTAAAGTTATTGAAGCTATATACCAAGTAGTTTTACATATAAATATTTTGCTCTCAAGATATAAGTAATCTAACTCTCAGAGGCCGAGGGTAATGGTAATTACCGTTGCCTCCATCGATTCACAATATGTTGATGTTAATATCTGCTATGTTTATTTCTAGGAAATGCGTGGTGGGAGAGAGTTGATAAAGACACCTTGTGATCACATATGCCATTTAAAACTAATTAGAAAATAGAAGCTTTACTTTCGATATAGAATTAAATTAGCTACGTAAAAGCTATCAAAGTTAAATTTCACGTAATTTCGTTTTTGTTTTTTTTCCTTCCAAAATATCAGTAGGCTAACTACGTAAAGGCTATCAAAGTAAATTACCATGTAGTTTCATATATCAATTTTTTGCCTTCAAGATGTTATTTTTATGTAGTTTTGTATAAAATTTTTAGGTAAACTTTGATTTTGATGTAAATTAATTCCCTCAACTTTTAAAGTACAATTTTTTGCCCTCATAAATTTTAATAAATTAATAATATAAAGTGCATTTCCTTTATTAGTTAAAAAAAATCATACTATGGTTAAAGTTTAGAAGATTGTAATACACATTTTGATAAGTTAAAACGATACTTATACATTAAAATCAAAATTTAAAAGGATTATTTTCTATTTATAATAATTTTTTATCAATTTATTAAAATTTAAAATATTAAAAATCACGTTTTGAAAGTTTGAAGTATCAATACCTAAATAAAAGTATATGCATTTTTCCATAAATTTTTTTAGTAAAAGTTATCAAAGTTATATACCACGTAATTTTACAAATAATAATTTTGTCTTAGAATAAAAGTAAACTAACTGCATAAAAGCAATCTGGGTCATATACTACACAACTTGCTCGACCACTTCAACCAGGATCAACCGGAACTGGCTATGAGAACAAGGTGGTCCTTGCTTAAGCTTTTCATTCATTCAACCCAGAGGAGTCCACTTGGATCGAGCAGTTCGACCGCAACCCGATGAACCTTTTACGACTATACTAAAAGGAATGAAAAACTAAGAGAAGATTCAGCTGAGTAGAAGTTCCGGTTGAGTAGGGAATTTAAACGGAGACTTTCTCTCTCCTCTGTTTCTTTCTCTCTCTATCCTACTGTTAACTTTTGAGTTTGAGTGAAGATGCGAGGAGGACGAGACGAAAACGCACTGGACGCGTTCAAAAGCGAAAAATGTTGGATGGTGAGGTTTGAGCCTTATCTAACCAGCGGTTCATAACTTCTTTTATCTTATAGATAAAAACAACCAGTAAAAACCTCGAAAAGAAGGACATTTTCGTAAAAACAAAGTCTTAATACTACCATACTTTGCCGAGGTGGAAATGCACATTGGTGTTTTCATGGAATAACTTTTGCAGGTGAGGGATAAAGAGAGGACGGTAGAATGAATGATGGTTTTCAAGGATTGGGCTGGTTTCAGCATGTGAATCAGGCTGGGCAGCCTAATTGGGCCTTAATAACCCAGTGATCAGCTGGGCCTGAACAATCAGTGAATCATCGAACAGTTCGACTGATTCAATCAGTAAAAAAGAAAGAGAAAAAAAATAATAAGTTATAAAATGCAAGAGAGTTAGGTGGTTTAACTGTAATCAAATTAAAAAATAACAATTAATCTTTTATTTTATGTAAGATAATGTTTTTGAGAGAGTGCAACACCAAAGGCGTAAATTCATATTTATTTGTCTTTTATGAAAAAAATAACTTTTATTATTATTAGTTTTTAATCAATCCCAATTCGAATACTTGACTCTTAACTCTCTTATGTCGAACATTGTTATATATCATATAACCTTGTATGTAGATTATTTGCATTGATAATGAAAGTAAACTAACTATTATAAAAACAACCGAGTTAATCAATATGTGGATTTTACAAATACAGGTAGTTTTGTATATAGACTTTTTGCTTTGAAGTCAAAAGTAGGCTAACCGCATAAGAGGTACCAAAGTTGTAAACCAATTTTACATACAATTTTTGCTTGCTAACTACATAAAAGCTATCTAAATTATATAATAGATTTATATATTATGTATGAGAATAGTAAGTACCTTTCATCACCAACAACCTATTTTATTCAACATCTACTTGTTTTATTATCACATTCCTATTATTTTTATTATTCTCGTTGTTTTACTTGTCCAAGGATTCATAAAAGGGACCTTGAATTTTACCAATTAAAGTATCCAAAAACAAGATTTTTATTAATTATTTCTTCATTTGCAAAGTGAGTTCCATTCTAGTTCTATATTCTTTCGAGATTCAAGATCTAACCACCTAATCAAAGAAAGGAAAAATGGAATAAATTTATAAGTTCAATTCTTTATAATAGAACTTATGGTTGACAGAAATATTCCACCATATAAGTTTGACAAATAAGGTACTTTCATTAACAGTTTTAATTCATAGGTGAAAATATAGCAAAAAAAAAAAAAAAAAAACAAAGAAATCATTTCCTCCTTTCCTACATATTCCAAGTCTGTAGTATTTTTATCAACCATAAGTTGATATGAATATTAGCTCCATTCTTCCTTCAAGGTACTGTGTATCAAAATAGAGTTACTGAATCAAAAGAACTTACTATACTATTATATAAAAATAAATAAATAATTTGAATCATATCTTGTTAGGATATAATACAGCTGATATGGTTGTATATTTAAGTGGCAGTTAGGAAAACTAACAAAATAAATAGCAATGTAACTACTTGATGATGTGTAGATAAAAATAGAAAATGAAATGCAATTAGAAGTGAGAAAAAGAAGCAAGAAAACCGAAAGTGTACAACGTGTGTATTGAGTGACTGCAATTGTGAGTGTGGGTGTACAAAAAGAATGAGACAGTGAATCAAATACAAGTGTGTGAGAGAAACTTCAATGAAACATCAATTGCCTACTATTCTTTCTTTTCATTTCTATTTTTGCATTTCTAACAATGGTATCAAAGCTACATTCTAAGATCCTCGACTATATTGTTCTTTAGGTGATTATCAATGTTGAATAGTATTGGAAACATTGCAGCACCACTTCCTCTCTTGGATGGGAAAAACTACAACAAGTGGTGCATCCAAATGTGTGTCTTATTCGGCTTTCAAGAAGTGTTGGAGATAATCAACAATGGGTTGCAAGAATTAAACGAAACTCCTTCAAATATTCAACAAGCTGTGTACAAGGAAGCCAAAAGAAAGGATTGTAAGGCACTCTATTATATTCATCATGTGTTGATGCTGCGAATTTTGAGAAAATCGCATTAGCTAACACTGCAAAGGAGGCTTGGGACATTCTTGAAAAGATCTACAAAGGTGCTAATAGGTTGAATAAAGTAAGGTTACAAACCTTAAGATAACAATATGAACTATTACAAATGGAAGTTAAAGAGAGTGTGAATGATTTTTGCACTCGAGTTACAGCCTTAACAAATCAGATGAAGTCCAATGATGAAACAATGATAGACACAATGATAGTAGAAAAGATCCTTCGTACACTTACACCTAAGTTTGATTATGTCATAGTGGCAATTGAAGAATCAAAGGATCTTTTTTATCTAAGGCTTGAAGATTTATAGAGCTCCTTAGAAGTGTATGAACAAAGAATGAATGAAAGAAACACAAAAAGAAGCAACGAACAAGCTTTACAGGCACAAACCAAAAGAAGCTTCTATGACTCCTTCAAGAACAGGAGAGGATAGGGCAGAGGTAGATCCAGAGGACATGGAAGGAGTTTTCAAAGTCAAGGACGTGATCAAGAATCCTTGAATGATCAACTTAAATCTGACACAAGTAATACTCAAAGATCATACGGGTATTGAGGAAGAGGTACAAGAAGGAAGTTTGATAAAAGATAGATTCAATGTTATAATTGCCAAAAGTTTGGACACTTTGCTGATGAGTGTAGGAATCCTAAAGTGACACGGAGGGTTCAAGAAGATGCAGCTGTGTATGCCGAAGATGGAAATGAATCAGACCACATACTATTGATGGTCACCTCCGAAACTGATACGTCTAGTACAAATTCTTGGTACTTGGATACTGGGTGTTCAAACCACATGTCAAGGAATAGACAATGGTTTGTGGATCTTAATGAATCATGCAATAGTAGGGTGAAGTTCGCTGACAACAGTGTAATCTTGGCTAAAGGATTAGGAAAAATCATTATCAAGCAAAAAAATGAGAAACTCTCATATATTGCTGATGTACTGTATGTGACTCAGATGAAAAATAATTTGTTAAGTTTAAGACAGTTACTCAAGAAGGGATATAGTATGAAGTTACATGATAAGAAACTAGTTCTTTATGATGATCAAGGATGGTTGATCCTACAATCATACCTGAACCAAAACAGAACCTTTAAGATTGATATTCAAACAAATGAGTATGTGAGTTTTGGTGCATTAGTTGAAAATGAAAATTGGTTGTAACATATACGGCTTGGCTATCTCAACTTTAGAAGTATGTGTGAACTACAAACCAAAGGGATGGTGGTAGGTCTCCCTCAAATTACTATGCAAAAACAAGTGTGTGCTGAATGTCAGTTAAGGAAACAAACGAGAGATCGATTTCACAGTGTAACCTTACTAAGAACTTCAGATCTTCTTGAAGTGGTGAACTCAGATGTGTATGGTCCAATAGAACCCCCTTCCCTTGGAGGCAATCGGTACTTTATCTTGTTCATTAATGACTTCAGTAGAAAATTGTGGGTGTACTTGATTCAAAGTAAGAATGAAGTCTTTGAGACCTTTAAGAGATTTAAGAACTTAGTTGAAAAACAAAGTGGTAAGCTGATCAAAACTCTTCGAACTGATGGAGGGGGTGAATACAACTCAAATGAGTTCAGGAGTTTCTGTGAAGACAATGTAATAACACCCTATACACCTCAACACAATGGTGTTGCTAAGAGGAGGAATAGAACTCTAATGAACATGGCCCGAAGAATGCTAAATACAAAGAAAATACCTAAGTATTTTTGGGGAGAAGCAATTGCTATAGTAGCTTACATCATCAATAGATGTTTTACTAAGAAATTAGTCGATAAGACTCTAAAAGAAGTGTAGTCAGGTAAGAGACCTTCTATTCAACACCTTAAAATATTTGGAAGTGTCTGTTTTAGCCATGTGCTAGATGAAAAAAGAAAGAAGTTAGATGATAAGAGTGTTTGTGCCATTTTACTTGGTTATCATTCTCCTGGTGCTTATAAATTGTATGATCCAGTGTTGAAAAAAGTGTTTGTTAGTAAAGATATTGTTTTTTATGAGGAAAAGATGTAGTAATGGGAAAGTGACATCATAACTAGTGCAACACAAGGAAAGGACATACATGTTTTAAGTAAAGTAACAATAACTGATGAACCATCATCAGAAGTGATTAGAATAATGCTAATCAAGTTCAGCTAACTAAACTAAGACAGTAGAGGGTTAAACAAAGACCTAGAAGATTTGATAACTATGAAGTATTCTATGATGGCTTAATTACTTTAAAAGGAGACTTAGTGCATATGGCATTGTTTGCAGACATTGAGCCAATCACCTTTGATCACGCAATGCAAGATCCTAAGTGGATTGCTACTATAGAGGAAGAATTGTACTCTATCAAGAAAAATCAAACTTAGGATCTATTGGAGTTACCAAGTAACAAGAAACCAATCGATGTTAGGTGGATTTATAAAGTAAAGGTGAAGCCCAATGGATCAATCGCAAAATATAAGGCTAGACTTATGGCAAAAGGATTTTTATAAAGAGTTGGATTAGATTACACTAAAGTGTTCTTGCCTGTAGCTAGGATTAAAACCATAAGGCTAGTTGCTGCACTTACAAGCTTTAATGCTTGGTCAATGTATCAAATGGATGTGAAATCAGCCTTTTTTAATGGTCCACTTGAGAAGGAAGTGTATGTATGTTAAACCCCCGAATTTGAAATAAAAGGATGTGAAGATAAGGTGTTTAAGTTGAAATAGGCGTTGTATGGGTTGAAGCAAGCTCCATGAGCTTGGAACAAGAAGATAGATGCATTTTTTATCCAACAGGGTTTTGATAAGTGTAGTTGTGAATATAGTGTTTATATTAAGCAAAAGGACAAGTTACAAGAAAAAGGGGAAGTTGAACTATTATTGTATGTTTATACATAGATGATCTTTTGGTTACTAAAACAAATGAGTTTGATATTAAAGGCTTCAAGGAGGTGATGAAATCTGAGTTTGAGATGTTTAATCTTAGCAAGCTATCATATTTCTTGGGGCTTGAATTTACACAAACTAAAGAGGGTATTCTGTTACATCAGACAAAATATGCAAAGGACATTTTGAAAAAGTTTGGAATGGCTGATTGCAACTCTATTTCAACTGTAGTGGAATCAAATATTAGACTTGACAAGTGTGTTGAAGGGAAATCAATAGATGCAACTAAGTTTAGACGGATGATTGGATCTCTTAGGTTCTTATGCAATAGTAAACCATATATTACATTTGCAATAAGATTGGTTAGCAGATTTATGGAGCAACCTAAAGAATCTTATATGATAGCTGCTAAGAGGATATTTCAATATATCAAGGGAATATTGGATAATGTGGTGTTGCTTCAAGCAAGAAACAACAATAGTGAGGTGAGTGTAGTTAGATTCTCTTATTCGGACTGGTGTGGAGACATAGTTGATAGGAGAAACAACTGGATACTTGTTTAAGTATTGTAGTTCACCTTTTGCATGGAGCTCAAAGAAGTAACAGGTGGTTGCTTTGTCCTCGTGTGAAGTAGAATACATAGCAGCATCAACCATTGCATGTGAAGCAATGTGGATTGTCACTCTAATGAATCAAATGAAAGTGAATGTTGAGAGTTTAGCAGAATTGAGGGTTGATAACCGATCTACTATAAATCTGACACATTATCCTACTACTCATGGACACAGCAAACATACTGAAACAAAATTTCATTATCTAAGAGATCAAGTGAATCAAGGCAAACTAAAACTAATGTACTGCAACACAATGGATCAACAGGCAAATATCTTAACAAAACCAATGAAGCTAGGAAGGTTTGAACAGCTGCGATGTCTTGTTAGAATGAGATCGTTGAGTGAATGTCAACACAATTGTATTAAGAGGGTGTGTTAGGATATAATACAGCTAATATGGTTGTATACTTGAGTGGCAATTAGGAAAACTAACAATATAAATAGCAATGTAACTAGTTGATGATGTGCAGATAAAAACAGAAAATGAAATGCACTTAAAAGTGAGAAAAAGAAGCAAGAAAACCGAGTGTACAATTTATGTATTGAGTGACTGCAACTGTGAGTGTGTGTACAAAAACAATGAGACAGCGAATCAAATACAAGTGTGTGAGAGAAACTTCAGTGAAACATCAAGTGCCTACTGTTCTTTCTTTTCATTTCTGTTTTTGCATTTCTTACACATATAACACTATCTCGTACCTAATGAGGCTTTCTAATCATGTTCCTTTATCTTCTACCAAATCTATAAACCTATTCACTTTCTTTTAACCAAACTCTAATCTTAACCCTTTTCATCTTCTTCTACCAGACCATGAAACCCACGAATTCCATATTGCTTTGACAATTGCTTCAAATCTCAAAACGGACGAAACCCAGATTGCTTTACCGTTGCTTCAACTCATGAAACCTAATCTGGACCGAAACTAATGATGGTGGTGGTGTTGATTTAAAGTTCGATGGTGCTGGAACAGCTTGTAGTGAGTTAGGTTAGGAAGATCTAGGTTTTTTTATGGGAATAAAATGGTCGTCAATGGTTATCGAATTGAGTTAATGTTATATATGTTACAATGTACATAATAGACACACTGAACTTATTAATGTGGAAGTGGAATGTCACTCGCTGGATTCCCATTTTGCTGAAAATAACTGATCCAAAACAAAATGTAACGAAGTTGGACAGACATGAACGCTGATGTTACACATACTCCATATGATTGTCAAGGTCTAAAATTCGATACTTAACACCATAGTTTTTTTCTTTTTATTAAATACTATTAAAATAACTATAGAAAAATAGATTAAAATAATATGTAAAGAGAGATCGAATTTAATCTCCAGCATTGACACAGTTAACTATAGTTTAAAACCAAAATAAACGGGAATCCCAAGTTTTGCTTTTGCAGATGATGCAATACATAGAATAGAATCACCCAATGGATTATGAAATTTATTCCATCTTAAAGATTTGTTGCAATCTTTGGGAAAAGAAAAAAGAAAAAAGATTTGTTGCAATCTGGAAACAGAAAAGCACTGTTTGAACAGTAGTTGAACAATGACTTGATGTGATTTAGGAAAATGACCAACTCTGGGGGTACTGATGCCAGCAGTAGCCGCCAATTCCATCACTCAGAATCTCAGAAACAGAAAAAAGAATCCCCAAAGCCCCAACTCCCCCTCCCTCCCTCCCTTTTTAAAGCAAGCAAAACCATCCCCCATCGTTCATTTTTTAAGGTACACCAAAAACTGGGACATCCGCACATTTAGCTACAGTGTAAATCCTAGTACAACCCGCTTTTTAGTTTCTATTTCTAAAACGTTACCTCCTATAAATACTTCAGTTAATGAACACTCAAGGCAGGAAAAAAATTACAAAATGATAAAAACAAGAAAGAGAAAAAACCAACTATATGTGGGGAATTTGATTCGATTGCTGCGAATGCTCGGTTTTATTATCTGACTATCGAAATAACTATAGGATTGAATTAAAAGAAATTATTGAAAAAAAAAAAGGAAAAGAAGTGCCTACATTTTTTATCACCGAATTTGCATTAAATGAAATTCTATTCTGATAACAATACCAAATTTGACTTCAAAACAATTAATGCCTGTGAAAACGAAACCCTACAAGGCTACAATTACATCCGAATGTCTAAATACCGTAGCTAAAAATGGGGTTGTTGATTAAATTATAAAAATGCAAAATATATGTCTCTAAACCCTATCTAAACTAGACGTTATATAGCTTTGTTAATATAATTTTAGTAATAGAAATCAATCAATCAAATTAGAAACTAGTAATCAATCAATCATCTTGAACACATCAATAACCGGCAGAACCAGATGCGGCAGCTGCCGACAAAGATGACTGAAGCTGCAATAGGTGGTGATAGCAGTCTGCCGCCGTTGGCCTGTGCTCCGGATTCTGATCCAAGCACCTATTTTGCAACTCCCTCACCATCTTTGAAACTCCACCACCACTGCTGCCGCCACCGCTACAGCTACCCAATCCACAGCTCTTAACCAAATACCCTACACCCCATACGTCCACCTTCACCCCATGCAGACCGCGGCTCATTTCCGGGGCGTGCTGTCCTCGTCCATCCTCCGTGCCTCCTCCACCATGTGGGTACAACTGCGGTGCCCCCACAGCCTCATCAAACCCACAAACGAACCATTCCCCTTCCCTCTCGTTCCTCATCACCTTATCCCAACTTAAATCTCTATGCATGAAAGACATGTCGTGCAGTGCAACCAAAGCTTTGGTCACGTACATGAGCGCCTCCACTAGTTGCTCGAAATTAGCCGGTCTAGCTTTACGTCCCCTAGGTTTGAACACCAATGCGGAATCACTCTCCACCGATCGGTACAAAAATTCAGCATGTGGGATTCTATGATCCAAGAAATCATAAATTTCCTTAACCGCTGCCCATTTCCTTCGGCTTGAGAAAAACCTAGTGACGGTGTTTGGTGTCATCTCCATGAAATTCTCATTCCCAAAATCAACCCTTTCGAAGTCACTGTAAGGTAAAAGCTTATAATTTCCAAAACTCGTACTCATACTGACATTGTGGAAGCAGCGATCTGCCAGCAATGCCAATAGTCCCGCAACACGGTAACACGGAACAAGAGCCTTAAGCCGCTCTGATGGAGAAGATAAGTCTAGAGAGTATAAATCAGTTCGGATTACATGGTCTTGTGACCGGCTTAACGCACAGAAAGTAACATTAAAACCGACCGCATAGTATCCCATGATGTAAGGAAGGTCGGTATAAGTCCAAAGCAGCTTCTCCACAATGGATGAAGGGGGGTCTATTTGACCATCCCTTAATTGATCGATTTCCTCACCTCTCCATAAACAGTAGTTTCGTAGAAAGCCCGTCACGTTAGGCCATTGATCTTGCAACGCCGCCGTCTCGGGAGCTGATGCCGAGGGTTTTCGAACAATGACCATTTCGATTGAACAGAATTTGGCAACTACCCGGTTGATGCAATCATCCCAGAGGCCAATATACGAATCGCGGCTCGTCACGGTGGTGCTGCTGATAACAGGATTGGAACGTGTGATGGAGCTTACTATATCGAATATGATCGATCGCGAGTCGAGGTGTTCGTGAGTAGTGGTGAAGAATAGTTCTTTGCCTTGAGGTAAGTCTCTATACACATCTTTTCTTAGAGGGAAGAGCAAATCTTCCGGTGGTGGCTCTTGTAGGTACCATGAGAGCTCGAACAGGTTGGGGAGAGAGCTAGGAGGCGCCCGTAAACAACCCAAGTAGTATTCGGTTGGATCTTGGTACTCCCATGGCGGAATCGCTGCATAATTTCCTTGTATATGATCAATACTCATAATATGTATTTTATCTAAATTGAATTTAATCTACACAGGTAAATTATAAAGAAAAGAACGCAGTAATACTCATAGAATGATTCCTATAATAGCTGACATCACAATATTATAGGAAGAAATTCTCATTTTATGTAAAGGGCATCAATATACGATTATTAATTAGTATATACTACTGCATATTCAAAAATGGAATTATAAATAAAAATAATATACTCATGAAAATCGTTTACAAGGCCTACATTCTATGCTCAAGGAGACGAAACATAAATCTAGCTAGTGTACTCATAAAAAAAAATGTATGAGAAATCACCTCTAGTATATTACTATTCGGTGTATAAAATATGGGTAATAATTTAACCAATCGTAGCACAATTCGATGGATAAATGCGTATGTCATGCACAAAATTATCAAACAAATCATGTGTGAGATCCTTATTTTAAACAAAAATAAAGTGTGCGCAGAATAGAATGTGTGTACACTCAACTTAGTCAACGATAAAATATTGATAATAAGAAAAAACATATAATATTAAAAACGACGTTGAAGGAAGTACGTAAATATGAAGGTTGCGTAAAGGGATTACATCTTACGGAAGGTTCCATTAATGGAAGCTGGACTGATCTTTCAGTTAAACCTGGTAAGAGATAGAACCAAACAAGAAAATCATGAGATGCATAAAACTAAAACTAAAACTTCCGATAAAACCAATCTTTTTGAAAAATGGAATCAAAAGGTAAATTTCAATATTCTCTGTATTAATAAAAATATATGGAAGCTGTATTAATTTCACGCGCAACGAGACTTTTACTTCTTTTATTAAATGGTGAACAGTTGGGTTTTTTTCCCTTACCAGAAGAAGAAGCAACAGTAGAAGTTGACTTTCTCCTGCCAAAGACTTTAAGCTGTTGACCAGGCAAGAATTTATCAACAGAAAATCCCTTACATGGACCATCCTCAAAAGCTTCCATGGTGCAAGCAACCATTGAATCATCAAAGAAAGTGAGCTCATCAGCGTTCAAGAAACTCATTGATCCATGAAGCTTCACTCTCCCTCTATGGTGTTCACCTTCTTCAGCCCACAGGCTCACCGATTCCTCCCATGTCATTCGTATCTTCCCGATTCGACGGAGTTCCTTCGACGAAGAAGAGGTCGAAGGAACCCCAACATCTAGGGAAGAAGAAGGAGGTTCCAACCCTATTAAAGTCCCCCCTCTAACGCCATGATAATATGCCTCCACTCCACTTGTCAACATTATTTGTTTCGTCCTAGCTGCAGCATTTGAGAAAATAAATAAATAAATAACATTAATAAGCATATTAAATTGCAATAATAATATATCGTATCAAATAAATTCACTTCCCGTACAAACTAATAGCACATTGTTTAACACATGCTCCATCGTGTTATTTTCTGATGATGTTGCGGATGTACAAATATGCTGAATATTTGGTCGACATTAGGGTGGTCCCGTGTGAATTTGGCGTGATACAAACCAATGGCAGACCGAGGTGGGGGTTTTAGATCTTGCGGTCGCCACTATGCTTTCCTCGGAAATTTTCGAAAATTTACCTTAAAAATCATTAAAAGTTTCGAAAAATACATAATAATAATAATAATGTATCTTCTCCGTAGTTTTGCCCCCATGTTTATTTGTTTATTTTTTAATCTATGGTGAATCGTGGCGCTGGATACAACAGTCGAAAAATACATGTCCCATACCGCTAAAAGGAATATCATCATCCTTGAAAGGGGCAGGAGGAGGTAGAGCTAGCGGTCTAGCTCCTCTAGTGTCATCGCCGGCGCCGACGATTGCGACGGAAGAGGAGATTCTACTGTGTGTGGACACCCTCATCCGAGCCCCCATGAACTGGGACAACTCCTCGAAAACCTCTTCATCAAAAGAAGCTGGCAACCTATGAATCTTTCTTTCATAAGGAGAGAGCCTAAAGTAACTCTTCCCAACTTGATCTCTTTCTCCTCCTCTTTCCCACTCATAAACTTTTCTAAACTCTCCCAACATGTTGTCCCATTTAGTCCCAGCAGTCTTTGCATCTCTATTCACACCATGCCGGTTCAAAAACTCCGCGACTTCGCGGTCCTTATCGGCTCGAGTCTTCCCTCTAGTGGATGGAACCACCACCCCATCACCTGATCCACTGCTCATATGGGCGGATTCGGATCCATCTCCACCACCTTGGTATTGAATCCTCCAAGCCCTTGCAAGCCAAAGCATTTCATGTGGTTTCCAGACGGGGCTTACATACTTCCCCTTGCGGAATTGGTGGTGCTGGTGGTGGAATTGTTCTCCCTCGGTTTTCGCGGTGTCGCTACCACCCGAGGTTGGGGGGATTGAACGGATGGGGGAGTGCGCAGGGGACGACGCGGTGTCGGAGGAAGAAGCTGCCGTGGTGTTGGCAGTTGGGTGGGCAGGGTTTGGGGTGGGGGAAGGGCTAGACTCGGTCTGGTGACCAATTACTTGGGTTGGAGTTACAGTTTGAGCCTTGGTTTTGGGGGATGGAACAAGTACTTTCCATTGACCCACACCAAACCTAGGTCTTTTATGGTTTAGGGGTTCAAATTGCGTGTGGGGTTCAAATGGGGAAGAGGAAGTTGCACCACTAGGTATATATAAAGGAGCTGAAACTATGTACTGAGCAGCACTAACCACCGCTCCTTGGGGCGGTGGTGGTGGTGGTTCGGTGGTTTCTTCATTAGGGGAGGAGGAAATTTGTTGGGCATGTGGTGGTGCTGGTGGTGGCGGCTGCTGCTGCTGCTGCTGCTGCTGTTGTTGGGAAGGCTTCTTTGTAGTGTTGGTTTCTTTGTTGTCAGCCATATTGTGGGTTTTTTTTTTTCCCCTCTTACCAGTTACCACATGGGCCCGGAAACTTCAAGGATATGGTTGTTCTGGAACAGGACTAGTTTGAGTTTGTATATATTTTGCTAAGAGTTTCTTCAAAATTGATCAAAATCGGATGCCCAAAAGAAAAAAAGAGAGAGCGGTGTGGTGGGATCGTGGAGCAGAAAAGCAAAGGAAGCAAAAAAATAACAAGCAAAGCGAAAAGAAAGATATTGTAGGGGGTAAAGAAGAAGTTCTGATTTGAATAAGACCAGGCATTTAACCGGTTAATACGACCACACGTTGTAATTTGACGTGTCCTTTGACAACTAAGATAAGTAGCAGATTGCAGAAAGAAAGATGATGTAGGGAGCGTAGTAGGGAAGGGACTAGAGGGATATAGAAAGAATAGAGAGAGAGAGAGAATATAAATATAATGGATTTGTTGTTTTTTATTAGAGAGAGAGCGTAATGATTGTACTGATACTGAAAAAAGTGGCTCTAAAATTAACATACTTTTTTCCTCTTAAGCCATTCATCAATCATGGCTCCTTGTTTTATTATGTAATAATACTAGATAACATTGACCAATGGAATTTCTCAAAATAAGAAAGGCAAGGATATTTTTAAAACAAAAGTTTTGCTTGGAATCGGTGAAGAAGTAAGGAGGGAAACAAATAACGCAGCAACCAAAGTCCAGTCAGCCTCAACCGAACTTTTAAATGCTTAAATTTGATTAATTTAAAAATTATTAAGCTTCAACTGGATTAAAATTTTTATTCAACTACTAAATTAAGGCTCGAGTTAACTAATTTAAATAGATAATTTTTCTATTGAATTTGACTTAAATAATTTATTAATCAAAATTAAGTCAACCTCGAGTCAAGTATAATTTAAAGTAACCTATGTTTAAGTTTACTAACGAAACTAAGTATATAAAATAAAAAAATATATAAATAAATGAATAGTCAATAAAAATTAAATTGTATATTATATAATATATCGTAATATATATATTTATTATATTATATAGATATTAACTTTTGAACAACTCACAATATTATGTAAGTAAGCTCACGAGCCTTAGTTAGAGCTCAAACTTAATTCATTTATATAAATTGAGTTTTATCTTAAGTTCAAACTAAGTTCGTTTGTCGATCAAGTTTGAGCTAAATTGAACTTAAAAGAGCCAAGCTCAAACACTTCGCAAGTAGCTTGGATAATTTATAACCCTAAAATGAAAGATGGGAGGATTAAAAGACACTTTTTCTTTCTCTTAAATAGAGATAAAAAGAGAAAGGAGATGAATGAATCTAAGAGAGAATTCCAAAACCCTTCCTATTTTGTTTACATCTAAAGTGGAGAAAAAGAGAGGGAAAAAAAAAAGTCATTTGATTTCTTATTCTATACCTCATTTACCCTTTTTTTTTTCTTCAATTAAGAGAGAAGTATAAATTTAGGACTTAATATTTTGATCTTTTCTATTTAAATCCTAAACATTTTAAAATTTCTATTTGAATCATCAATGTTTGTAAAAGTTTTCAAACAAATTCTCTATCGGATTGCAGTTAATTTTTCTATTAATATGACACATGACACTTTTTTATTAGTCTAGAGAAAAAATACAAATTTAGGAATCAACTTTTTATACATTTTCTATTTAAGTCCTAAATGTCTCAAAATTTTTATTTAAGTTGTCAACGTTTGTAATAATTTTCAAACAAGTCATCCATTAATTTACCGTTAACTTTTTCGTTAATAATAGTATGTGACACTTTCTAATTGATCTACATAATAAATACTATAATAAAATAATTAAAATTTTTCAAAAACAATAAAGACAATAATAAAAAAGGTAGGAAAATTTGATGCAAAATCAAATAACAAACATATATACATGTATAATATGATATAGTAAATTTATATACATTTGTATTTATTATAATTTGAATAAAACAATATATTTTAAAATTTATAATATTTAAAGAAAGAAAAAACATAGAAAAATAAAAAATATTCGTTCCAACCACCTTAAGACCAAGAAATAACCAAAATGGGAGAAAGGAAGTAATGGGTTATGATCTACATGCTAAAGTGGGTGGTCATCTACCCCTTAAATTTAATAAAATAATGAAATGCAAATAAGATTAGAATCTAATTGAGTTTCAATTTAAATATTTAGTTGTAATTAATTAGCCATCTCAATTGGAAACTCAATTGGGTTTCATTCTTCTTTTTTTATTTCAAACATGTGGCTCATGGTGAGTCGATTGAACCTACTTTAGTATGTGCATCATGATCTTCCATTTCCTTTTGGCCATTTTAGGCCACCTAGAGGCTAAAAAGTAGTCAAAGCGATCTTTTTTATTTCTCATTTTTTCAATTATTCCCTTTTGTTTATTATATTTTTTTATTTTTAAAATTTTTTTTGTTTTTATTGAATTTATAATAAATATACATGTACGTACATTTATTACATTATATATGTATATATATCTTGATTATTTTATTTTTCATTTTTTTTTTCAAATTTCCCAAAATCATTACTATTGTTCTAATTATTTTGTTAATTTTTTTATTATGGTAATTATTTGATAAAAATATATGGACCAATCAAAAAGTGCCATGTAACTTATTTAACCTAAAAATTAATGATAAACCAACAAAGGACTTGTTTAAAAATTTTATAAATATTGACGACTCAAATAGAAATTTTAAAACTTTTAGAACTCAAATAGAAAATATAAAAAAAAATTAAGTCCTAAATTTATACTTTTTCTGTGGACTAATAAAAAAATACCACGTGTCATGGTAACGAAAAAGTTAATAGCAAACTAATAATAAACTTATTTAAAAACTTTTGTAAATATTGAAAACTCAAGTATAATTTTTGAAATATTTAAAACTCAAACAAAAAAAGTGCAAAATATTAAGTCCTAAATTTGTACTTTTCTCTTTTATTATCTTATTATATTCCATCATTTTATTTTCTCTCTTTTCACTATCCAAATACAAACACATTAGAAATCAAATATTCTCGTTATTCTTTCTTCTCACAATCTTTTCTTCTTAATTTCATCCCTCATACTATATAAAGTATTAAGGTTAGATAAAAAAAAAAAAGAAAAAGAAAAAGAAAAAGGCATAGGAAAACATAAAATATTCTTTTATTTTAATAGATATTTCAATGCACTCATTAAACATTAAAAGAAAATTTTAGCTATACAGGCTAAGCATCAAAGCCTATAAAGTCCTACAACTTATTATACTTTACATGATTATGTAGGTTTTGTAGTGGGCATTATGTATTAAAAAAACAAGAAACATGTATTGTATATTTAGGGATTTATGTTATATTTATTAGGGTATGAAATTTTATCAATGCTTGACTATAAGTAAAGCTTAATAAATTTTGAAATCAAAACCTACCGTACAACATATTGGAATTACCTAAAAACATATACTTTATAAAACCTATAAAATATAAGGTATTTTATGAAACTTGTAAATTTTTTACATATTTTTATAACAATGAAAGTCTAAGGTGAATTTTCAACATCTCAAACCTATCGAAGTTGCATAATATCTTATTCGGGATAAAGTTAGTAAAAGTATCTAAACTTTTATTTATTTTTTATTTTAGTATCTAAATTTTAAACTTATTTATTTTAATACTATAACTTTTTTAAAGAGATTAATTAGCATCTTTATTATAATGGTCATTATCATAAAATAGTAAGATAATAATATTAGTACATCAATTTTTATTTTATTTCTATCTTAATAATGAAACTTTATTCTTTTTTATTTTTGTACTTTAACTTTTTGAAGTAAAAAAATTAAGTATTTATTATAGTAACCTTTGTAAAAACATTATAAAAAATCCAAAAATAAACAATTAATAATAATATATTATAAAAATTATATTATTATTATTATTATAAAAGATAACTACAACAATAACAACCACAGTAATAGTAAATAGAAAAAAATGAAAATGAATTAAAAATGAATGCGTGCCTATGAAATTAATCTTGTATTAATCCCTTATATCTTCACATTGATCAATTTGACTTAATATCTCAATTCTTATTTAATTTATATTAACTAAAGCAATTCTTTATATGCATTTTAATCCATTTTTAGTTATTATGATTATTATTATTATTATTACTATTAATGATAAATAATGATACATGCCATCTTTTATTTGGCGATATAAAAGTTCGCAAAAGTCAAACATCGTTTATAAAACCCATATCAAATAAAATTTCAAGACTCAGGTCTATTCTTTGTTTTTGTTTTTTTAATTTATTGTAATTATTCATTATTATTTATTTATTTTCATAATGTTTTTATAAAGGCTATGATAAAAAACACTTATTTGTTTCATTTAAAAAAGTTGTATCACCAAAACAAAAAGAATGAAGTTTGAGCACTAAAATACAAATAAAATGAAAGTTAATATAGTTATATTATTATTCTATCATTTTATAATAAAGGTTGTTGTAACGAAAATATTAATTTATTTCATTTTAAAAGTTAGAGTACTAAAATAAATGAGTGTAAATTTTAGGTATCAAAATGAAAAAATATAAAAATTCGGATACTCCTACTAGCGTTATCCCTATCTTGTTTACTCAAATTGTATGAAGGTGTACTCTCAATAAGTTTAGAAAAAGTGTTATTATAAAATTTATCTCATATAACATCCTTGAAAAAAGTAATATTGCAAAGCAAACATGATAAAATAACTTATCCACAAAGAAAGCAAACTCACTACCTATGTATAACTCACAATCTACTAAAATGTTTTGTTCACTTACTTAAAATCTACAACACCAAGTTTATTATAGTAAGTTTATAATTATAACAACTAATGGAAAATATAATAAGAAATGTAAGATTAGCTATAAGAAAAAAATTAGTCAAAAGAGGCTGAAAATAAAAATGTTTAAAAGGGATACGAGGGAGGTGGAAGAAATTAAGTGGGAAATTCTTTACAATTTCTTATGAAAGTTAGGCTTAAAGTTATAGCCTATATATTTATTTCTATTTCCTTTTCATTTTGGTAGAACTCAGATTATATAAATATAATTTTTATGGGGTGAGATAAGGTATTTTAAAGCCTTTATCCTATATATGTCTAAGTATAGTTTTTAGGGTCAATATAAGGCATGGAGGCATTGTACATTTACCTCATCCTATCAAAGAAAATTCCTAAGGTATCTTATGACCCTTCACAGCCAAAACCTACCTAATTGAGTTGAGTATTAATATAGGTTATAGGGTAAAACAAATTTGCTTACTTACCCCCAGTTTATCTAGTGTCTTCTTGTTCATGCAATATTGTGTAGACAATCGTGAACTTCACCAATAAAAATATTGGTTATAAATATAATTAAATTTCATAAATAAAAAATAAAACGACTAAGTTGACTTTACATATAGCTTATTATTTTAGATTGAAACAATTAAATCCATATCAAAACCTCTAATTTAAGCCACTCATTTATATATATATATTATTTTGTGTTTTATTTTAATTTATTATATATACAATGTTTATAATTTACATTTTAAAGCCATATGAACTTTCCATTTGAATATCATAATATAGGGTCTGAACAGTAATGTTATTATAAAAGTAAAAAAGTAATTGAAAAATTTATAGATTCAATAAGCTACTTTGAAACTTATAAATTTTATAAGATATCAGTCATAATATGGTTTTAAAATATCATAAGATAAGTACTAACATCAAATTTTAAACCTATACTTAATCTCCAACTCTACCCACGCAAAATGTGCTCACACCTGATTATATAGATTTTAACTAGTCTCTCCTCTGCTTTGATAATTCAAATCCTATACTTGCAAACTCTACTGCTAGCATAGAATCTTAATTAACGTTTATTTTTTAGAAACTTGGGCAAATATGTAGAATAAAGATAAAAAAACTAGAATTCCATCCTTCTAACTTTTTTAAAATGCTAATAATTAATGAAAATACGAAGTTTGGAGTGTACATGGACGGTTTGTCCTTTCTTTGTTTGCTTATGGTGGGAAGATCAGAATTTAGACCCAGCAATTATGCAACTTGGTGCTATAAAGTATTAAAGTATAATGGAACCAAATTTAAAAAAAAAAAATTAAATCATGTTTTTATTTTCAGTCATGGTTTTCTTACTAAATTCTTAATAAAACATTGTAAAATGGTTTTTACGAATACAGTGAAAGAAATCCCATAGTGATTGTTTTAGAAATACAAATGTCTCCGACTTTCCATGTCCTCTGAGAAATTCTTTTTTTCTTTTTCACTGGGTGTACGTCAAAATAAATAAAGAATTGGATAGATATACATATCCGAAACAACACCAATAATAATAATAAAAACATTCCTCGTAAATTCCAATTGATGATAGAAAACGTGATAATAGATTGCATATTCATTGTCTACTACTCATTGCACATCTCCAATAAGAGATACAGGATTTTATAGGTATTATCAAGTAGTAGATGAATATAAATAAAATTTAGATATATGATAATATAGTTAAAACTGTTATAATTTAATAGTACGAATATTAATCTTTTAACGAAATAGATTGGGTCATAATTCCGCCTCGTCTAAGTTATAATATAATTGATTAGAAAAAGATATATGATAATATAGACGGTATTTAAAAATTATTTATTATCATTATCATATTTTTAAATTTTATAAAAATTATGTTCACCATTTGTATATAGAGATAGTACCATGTATGTAGTACACACAGAGCTTTTCTTATGTATTTATGTAATACTTTAGGTGGAACTTGGAAGTAAGGTTAGGAAAGAAAATCATGAACTGTGGATCAAATTATAAACTAAACTTTAAAAAATGGATACCTTATTTTTTATCAATTGTTTGGTCATATTTTGATTCAATTATATACAAACGATTCACGGTTCGATTCTAGAAAGTGAATCAAACCATTTTGAATCGAATCATTAAATAAAAATAATTTCATATAATTTTTTTTTTTCATCAATCTTTATAGATTTCATTAAATTTTTCATATCTTCTTCTTCTTCTTTATCTTATTTCAAGACTTAAGGCAACTAAAGCTAGGAAGGTAGGTTAAAATGACTAGTCTTTCTTATCCAAAAGCAAGCAAGACAACAAGGGAGGTTTTATGCAACTCGCTAGTTTCGAGAAGACTTTCCTTGCGGGTGTGCCCACTTGTTTTCCTATTCAAGTTCTGGTTCCTATTTAAGAAAGTTCATATTTTTATTGCCACCACTTACCCTACACTGGTAAAAAGGTAAAATGGTTAATTTTTCTTAACTTCAGATTTCAGATGAGTTGGATAAATTATTAATATTATATCAAATAAGTTTCATCTAAAATTTCACATTTAAAAAATTTTCTTTTTTAAATTATTATTTTATTATATATTTTCAAATCAAGAATCTCACCTTAATACTTTTTATATATCTCTCGTTTCTTTTCCATTTTTTAGTATTTCTCTCTTTTTTTCTTTTTTTGCTTTTTGATAGACAGTTTTACTTTTCTCTCTTCATTATTTATTTGTTAGAATGGAATCTCTTATTCTCGTCAAATCTTTATTAAGATTTTGTGTAACTTTTTATTAAGTATTATTACACATGATTAATATATGAGAAATTAATTGAAAACTTATGAAAGTTCAATAGAAATGAAACATGTTATTAAATTTTTAGTAAAAATTTGATGTAAACAGTTTGAATTTGACCAAATCAATTTTAATTAGGTTAAAAAAATTTACGAATCGAATAGTATAATGAGGTTCAATTTAAAAAAAATAAATCATTATATTAGGTTTAGTTTAGTAAAAAGAGATAAATCGTATTAAACTAAATGGTGTAAAACTTTACTTTAGAGAGCATTCAAATCAATAAAATCTTGTAATTTTTTTTATTCAACTTTAAGCAATGAAAATTGAAAATGTGGACGATGTGGACTGTACGAATCAATGGCCCTGCCAGCTCTCCATCGACCCAATAGTCACGACTCACTCTTTGGGCCATGCCCTGATGCGCCCTTCTCTCCCTCTGTCTCTCTCTCCTTTCTTTCTGCTCTCAGAAATATCACCTTTTTCTGAAGTGTAGATACAGGCGAAGCAGAGCTTCGATCTTCTTAATGAAGCATGCGCCTGATTCTCGTCTCAATAATAATAATGGGATATTAATTTCAAATCAACCAATTTAATAATTAATAAAATGAGGATGCTTTATACCATACTTTCTACATTTCCCAAACAATCGACAATTCTGCAGTATTTCCAGGTATTTTCACCAATTTTCGTGTCCTTGTAATTGTCATTTTCTTTATCAGTTTTTATTACCGAAATTCTCGTATTTTTTTCACTTTATGTATCTATCTGTGCATTATTTTTGTCCCGGTTACATAACTTGAAATTTTATGCCTTTCACTTTACAATTCTATTTCCCATTGTATTATTTTCTCCACTCATATAAAAACCTAATAAATTAAAATTCTCATTAGACCTACTTATTGTTATCTTTTTCTAGGCTTTATTTATTTATTTTTTTTTTTGGGAAATAGCAAATCCATTCTCTAAACTATTGGACAGATACAAATGGAGCCCTCAAATTTTTTAAGTATAACTCCATCTCCATATAACTTTTAAAAATATTTATATAAACTCCAAAACATTGCTAAATTCCCATAACTTTGGGGTTCTTAAGAATGATTTAGGAGAATTTATACATATTTTCAAAAGTTATTGAAAAGTAAAACTATATTATGAAAATTTGCATGTTTATCTAAATATAACCAATAATTTAGAAGGTACATTGAATACTGTTATGAATGAAACTAGTGATATCAGAAGATATTGGAGGCAAAAAAATTTTCCAAAGAGATTGAAAGATTTTATATAATAGTATAGCAACAACAAATATATGTGTTCATTCATTTGTAAACATACCGAATAGGAAGAAACTTAAGTATATATAGGATCAATTGTAGACTTAGGCATACAGAATATTACATAGATCTAACATGCACAGTACCATATAGATCTAGTTAACTGAAGTTGTTAAGAGTAGTTAGTGTACAACAGAAAAACATACAAAAGCCATAAACGGAAAGGAAAAAGGCATCGAACCAAAATTGTAAACCATCTTTGTAAGGAGTTTCTCTAACATTCGAAGTTAGGGTGTGAGTTTTCATTTCACCATCACTTTCTTTTTCTATCTAATCTTCTTGTTTCTTTTTCCATATAATACCTCACAAACATAAAAACAACATGAACACTAATTCAGTTCTCTCATATCATACTTTCATACTATTATCAAAAGAAAGATCAGGCTTTAAAGATTACAAATATAATACTTGATTTCATCATTTTAATATCATCATTGAGAAATTTGAAACCCTAAATCTATTATGAAAAGCAAGAGAACTCAAAGAAAGAAAATGAGAGAGAGAGTCGAACTTGAGAAGAAGAGAGAGAGAGTAATTGTCAAAATAATCTCATCCAAGCATTTTTCTTGGATATTTTCACTATCTCGTACGTGGTAGTTTTAGACAAGAACTAAGTGGGCTTAAGCTATCTCTTAGATAAGCCTATTATTGGTGCTTTCATTGATCTTATATAACAGTATACAGCAAGAATGGCAAATAATACAAGAAGTATTCAGTTGTAAGAGGAGTTGCATGCATATGCAACCAAAATGACTAATATGTAAGAACACAATAATGCAAGAACGACTAAACTAGAGAATTATTTAGACTAGATGTGAACCAATATTGAAAAATTGTTGGCAACATTGAATATATCTAGAGAAAATCAGAATGTTCCTTTGCAAAACAAAGCTGGAGTGGAAAATTCATCATCTTCTCTTGGCAATTTGAAGGAGTCACATTTCATAAGTAGAAACATTAAAAAGATGGTTTATGGAGATCTTGTATAGACTATAGGTGATAGGAATTAGCTTGCAACTATCTCTGGGTCGAAGCTAACTTATCTTAAGTTGACGCTGACCTATTCCAAACCGAAGTTGAACTGTTTGAAACCGAGGTCAATCCACTTTTGCCGAAGCTGTGATGATACTAGAAGGCCAAAAGGAAGAAAAGGAGATGTTCGACATCAAGTCTATTGTTTGTTGAGAAGTCAACAGATCACACTACCAAGGCCTCAAGGCCATAGATCTACTCGATACAGTATGGAGAGATTAGTGCCGACTAACCATAGAACTCGGCAACTATGAGGTAACCTTTCAAGTATCTCGGTAGAGCATTGTAAGACTTCAAGGGCTCTTACCTAAACCTAAACACCTAATTGCTGACCTCGCCCAGTTCAAATCTTACTCCTTCCTAGACAACCCGAATGACTGCATACCAACTTCGTCTATTAAACACATAGTTTTATATTTTGTAAATATTTTCTTTATTTTAGTTATAGGCCCATTCTTTATGGTTTAAGGCCTTGTATATTATTTAAACTTTCACTATTAAAAGTTTAAGACTTGCTATAAATAGTAACATTTGTAATTAGTAGGACATATCATTAGAGTGAAGAATATATATACAGTGATTGCACTTGGAACTTTCCTCCTTCGAGTAAGGTTATTCTTGAGCTCTTAGAGCTTTCATATTAAGAGTAGATTAATTCTTTAATCTTTCTTGTGTTCTTATCAATCTTGACCTTAAGATTATGGTGAATCTCTCATTTGAGCCAGTTTGTAAGTTGTATCTAACCCTCATTTAAATCCCGAGTGACATTTAGTATTTATGAGTCATATCGAACCCTATTTTAAGCTCAACCCTTGATTGTATTTATGTCTTAGTGCATGATATCTATACATATTCATTGTCAAAACACCCATTTTACTTCCTGTTCTTCATACCCACTTGAGCCTTGATTACCCATTCTGATTCTAGCCTGCTGTTTACACTGTAAGGTATAACAATAAGGCATCGAATCAAGCTACAATCGTGGATAAATTTCCCACTCCCATAATTGATGAGCTATTGGATAAATTAGGAGGAGCTCAATATTTTTCTAAAATAGATTTGAGAGTAGGATATCATTAAATTAGAATGTTGATGATGTACATAAAATAGCATTTAAGACACACGAAGGACACTTTGAGTTCCTTGTAATGCCCTTTAATTATCAAATGCCCCATCAACCTTTCAAGCAATGATGAATAGTATTTTCAAGCCATATTTGAGGAAGTTCATTATTGTATTTTTTGATGATATACTAATGTATAACAAAAATTGGGCAAAACTTTGAACTATTTGGAGAAAGCCTTAATATGTTTGAGACAACACACATTCCATTTTAAAAAGAATGAATGTTCTTTTACTTAAGTACAAATTGAATATTTAGGTCAATAAAGGCTTACAACTAGATCCAAACAAGATCAAGGCAATAAAGATTGGCTATAGCTAAGTTCCATGAAGCAGTTAAGGGGATTTTTGGGTATTATGGGCTATTGTAGAAGATTTTTCAAGGATTATGACAAGATAGCATCACAATTGACAAACTTATTACGAAAGGCCGCTTTTGCATAGATCGATGAAGCTACAACCATCTTCAACACTCTTAAGGAGTTGCTTATGTCTACTCCTATCCTTGCTTTACCATATTTTTCCTAATCATTTATCGTAGAAACAAATGTATCTGGATTGGTCTAAGAGCAATTTTACATTAGGATTCTAACCCTATTGCCTATTTTAGTAAGAAGTTTAGTACTAAAATGTTTAAGTCAAGAGCTTATGTAGGGGAATTGGTTGCTGTGGTAGAGCCAATACATAAGTGAAACCAGTACTTACTAGGACGTCACTTTATCATTTAGAATATATCAGAATTTTTTAAAGGAGCTGCTTACACAAGTCATACAAATCCCTAAATAGCAATAATATCTAATCAAGTTAATAGGGTGTGACTATGAAATTCAGTACAAACCAGGCACCCATAATCAGGTAGCAGATGCCTTATTAGGGCAGTTTTCTAAGGAATTTGACTTCTTAGCAGTAACATTACCAATCGTGGATTTTCTGACCTTGTTAAAGGGTGAATTGGCTAAGAATTTAAAGCAGCAACAGTCGAGAAAGAAGTGCCAAAAAGGGAAGTTACTATCACCATGGTTAGTGTTTAAAGATGATTTGCTTTCTTATAGTCATCGAATTTTTATATCGACATCATTTTCTATGATTCTTATATTGATTACAAAGTTTCATTCAACTCCAATAGGTGGTCATATGGGAATCCTTAAGACTTTTAACAATTGCTTGCTTCAACCTTTGCCTATACCTCAAATGGTTTTTGAGGATATTGCTATGGATTTTATAACTAAATTGTCATTATTTAAGGGTTACTTAGTTAATTAAGTGGTGATTGATAAGCTAACCAAGTGTTCTTAATTTGGTCCATTGCCTTCTAACTACATAGCTGTCGATGTAGTCAGATCGTTTGTAGATATAGTGATTAAGCATCATAGCCTTTTAAGATCTATTGTCTATGATAAGGACAGGGAATTTGTACATTGCTTTTGCCAAGAGATTTTCAAACTAAGTGGTACGCAATTAAGGATGAGTTCTGCATACTACCTACAAACAGATGGCCAATTAGAGGTTTTAAATAGGTGCTTGGAACATTACTTAAGAGCATTTGTAATAGATAGCCCTATAGAATGGCCTAAGTTTTTACCTTGGGCTAAATTTTACTTTAACACAAGTTATCACACAAGTACTCAAATAACTCCTTTTTTAGCCCTTTATGGCTGAGATCCACCACAATTTCTTGACTATGTGAAAGGTTTAAGCCACGTAGAAGCAGTTGATCAAGAGCTTAGTAACATGGATGAGCTATTGAAATTATTGAGATAGAATTTAGAGGAAGCATAGCAATGTATGAAATCATTAACAAATTCTAAGAGAAATGATAAGGAATTAAAGATTGGTGATTGGGCATGTGTTAAGCTATAGCCTTATAAAAAAACCTCTCTTGCAAATAGGTTGTCTTACAAATTGGTTAAGAGGTATTATGGTCCTTTTCAGGTGATTAAAAGATTAAGACCAATAGCCTACAAACTTAATCTATTGGAATGGTCTAAAATTCATCCAATATTTCATGTTTCTCTTTTAAGAAAAGCCGAAGGTACAAAGATGAATCAACGATCATTACCACTAGAGGCATTAACCAATCATCCTATAGTTAAGCCTCCAATTATTCTGGATATTAGATGTATTCTCAGACAAGGTTGTAATGTCCAATAGGTATTGGTTCAATGGGAGTTGCTAAACCCTGAAGATGTTGCTTAGATTGAGATATAAGAGTTTATTAGAGATTTTCCTAACTTTGACCTTAGAAACAAGGTCAATTTTGATAAGGAGAGGACAACTGTTATGACCGAAGCTAGTGATATCAGAATATCTAAGAAGTAAAAGAAATTTCCTAAGAGATTGGAAGATTTTGTAAAATAGTATAGCAATAATGAATATACATGTGTTCATTCATTTGTAAACATACTGAATAGGAATAGACTTAAGCATATGGGATCAATCATAGACTTAAGCATATAGAATATTTTGTTGATCTAGCATACAGAGTATCACATAGATCTAGTTAACTGAAGTTGTTAAGAGTAATTAGAGTACAACAAAAAAATATATAAAAGCAATAAATAGAAAGAAAAAAATGCATCGAACCAAAATTATAAATCATCTTTTTAAGTAGTTTCTTGGACATTTAAAGTTAGGGTTTGAGTTTTCATTTCACCATCACTTTCGCTTTCTATTTGATCTTTTTGTTTCTTTTTCCATGTAGTACCTTGCAAACATAGAAACAACATAAGCCCTAATCAATTCTGGCATATCATATTTTCATACTATTATAATAAAAAAGATTGGGCTTTAAAGATTACAAATATAGTATCTGATTTCATCGTTTTAATATCATTATTGAGAAATTTGAAACCCTATATTTATTACAAAAAGCAAGAGAAACTCGGAGAAAGAAAGAAAGAAAGAGAGAGAGAGAGAGAGAGAGAGAGTTGTACCTGAGAAGAAGAGAGAGAGAGTGATTGTCAGAATAATCTCGTCCAAGTGTGTTTCTTGGATATTTTTACTGTCTTGCACGTGGTCTTTTTGGACAAGAACTAAATGAGCTTAGGCCATCCCTTAGACAGGCTTATTATATACCTACAATCATCCTTCCTTTAATGTTGTTGATATGGTTCAAGTTGTACAATCAAAAAAATAGTAATCATAACATAAGTATGGAAACTGATGAAGCATAAAGATTATGTAACGGGAACGGGGGAAAAAAAAAAGTGAAGCAAACATACAAAGTCCAAAAGAAAAGTGCCAACAAAAAAAGAAAAAAGAAAAAACCTTGCTTGTTTCTTATACTTAACCGTATCTAGATGTAGAAGTTTTTAGTTTTTGTACTTCGCAATATTGTGCCTACCTCTACAAATCAAGGGGTTATTTATGCTTGATATTCAGTGAGGGCTTTATCTTTTTCCATATATTTTTGAAAATTGATATATAAAGCAACTTCTACATGATTAGGAACATGAATAATGTTACTGGCATGAAATAATAACTAGTCAGACTTATTACGATCTTATTTCATTACTCTTTAATAACTATTTTATTATAACCTTTTTTTTTCTGTTATTTAGAATATGAATTTTATTTACTAAAGCATGTTAAAATACAAGCACATATCACATGGTAATCATGCAAAAACCAAAGCGATGAGGATCAAAAAATCCAATTTGAAAATAATTACAATAAAATCCCAGACTTTAGCTAAGAAGAATCTCGTATAGGGCGGCAGTCAAAATTAAAAGAAAAAGAAAGCAAAACAAAAGAAGAGGTAAAAAAAAAAAAAAACTATTGGAATAACCTAGTAGATACTTAAATAAGAGTATAGCTTGAATTTTGTTTGTAAATAGAAGGATTCAAAATGACCTTTTATTGTAGCAGTCACGCATAGCAAAAGAAGTTATAGCAACTGATAATTTCGAGACAAAGTAACTAAAAGAAAATGGTTTACCCATTCGAATTCATATTTATCAAAAAAAAATCCTTACGAGTCTTAGTCATTTTAGCTAAGTGAAGATGACATAAAACCTTTTATTGTCCTTTAAAATAAAATATAAGACATAAGAAATAAACACATTAAATGTATGAGTGACTACATATGTGCCGATAAAATTCCCCCAAATTCTATCACGAATCACTAACGGAGCAAATTACTTAGCTCTTGGTTTTATTAAGTCTTCTAAAGCCACATGGGCTACTAGAACACATGCAACTATTTCGTATTCAATTTCGGAGTATTATCTCGGCATCATTATCACTTTCGTACATGTGTCCATGATGGAAAGACTTATTTTCTCATAATTATCCTTACTAAGTTTTCAGCACACGCATATAGTTAGCAAGATCTAAGAAAAGCAAAATACTTGGGTGTTTTAAAAAATAAGTCACCATCGAAGAATAAGTCTTACCAAAAGGTTAATGTATTATTTTGCACTTTTGGTGGTATTGTATACATTCTGATAGTACATTATACCTATCAACTTTTCATATTTTCCTATATCAGTATACTTTTTAGTCATATTATACGTGCTTTTGATATTTAACCGACGACTTGCGTGTAGTATCATTGAGGCCACCTGTACCTAATATCACTCAAAATACTCTCATGTATATTACGAAATAAAACGAATAACCGGAAAGGGGTGACGACAGTGTATGTTACAAAAACCCAGAGTGTAATGTATAATGGAATGGAGTCAATACTGGGAAAGAAAAATAAAAATGTATAGCATAAGGAAGTAGAAGATCTTAGTGCAGGCATGTGTGTTAAATCAGTCTCATTTACTTGTGGATTATAATTTTCATGCTGAGAGACATCCAGTATCCGAAATTTTGTTACATGTGATTTGTGAAATGTATAATATATTACTAATATAATTAGTATTTATTAACTCTAAAATTATGGTTATCAAAATTACAATTTTGCTATTCATTTGAATGCATAAAATCGATATAATCATATAGAATTATACAAAACTGGTAAAATTGTAAATATATAGAATCGCACATAAAAATTCATAATTTTATTAAAAATCTGTATGTAAATAAATTTATATCTATTTTAGCTAAGAAAACCATAATAAAATCATAAATTTATAAAATTATATTTTTAACTCGTGATTTTGATAATTATAACTGTAAGTTGTTATATTTTAGCACGTGAACTTAGGATGTTAGTTAGTTAGGCTTGTTACAGGTTCATTCGTCTGTTATAAATACGATACACATCAGATAGGCATAATGAATGGATCATTTTTTTTTTTTCACATCATATTACTTTGTTTTGTCCTTCTCTACAAACTGTTTCTCTCGACCAAAGCATTATGAAAGCAGATTAATGGTGATTAGAAGCCAAATTTCCTTCACCCAATATTAGAGAATTTTGGTAATAGATATGCATGATTTTTCACTAATCTTCTTGCATTAGTCGTATTCTTGACTGTTTCATTGTCAAGTGATTTTTGTCGAAGTTTTTTTTTTTTCGTATTTAACATATGGCTGTGCAAGATCAATACTTGAATGATCCTTTGTATGTTTCAACGTTTGGTAGTCCAGGAAATATATTAGGCAATATAATTTCAATGGAACAAATCAATACGAATGCACTTGGGGCAAAACTTAAACTAAGGTTTGTGGATGGAACAATTCCAAAACTAGAAGCTAATTCAAATCATTTTGTAAAACGGACTAGACAAGATCATATAGTTCTTTATTGGATATTGAATTATACGATTCTGGAATTGTCTCAAAGCTTTATCTTTGCTCAATCATCTAGAGAGTTATGGATTGAAGTGTGTGATCAGTATGGTCAAACTAATTGATCATTAATTTTCCAACTAACACATGAATTGTCTAATGTTAGACAAGGAAATCAGTCAATTTCTTCTTATTACAACAAACTTAAAAGGCTGCAGGAGGAATTGAATGCATTGAATCCCTATTCTAGCTGTACTTGTGGAAGATGGAAGTATTGTACCTATGATGTGAAAGATATATTAGTTGAATTTGATGCATAAATGAAACTCATGCAATTTTTAATGGGATTGTCGAAGGATTATGAGCTTGTATGTAATCAAATTCTTAATTCTCGCTGGTGATCCATTGCCATTTGTTAGCCAAGCTTTTAACCTTGTATTACAAGTTAAAAAATAGCGACAAGTTACAAACTCACTCCAACTGAAGGGGATTTGTGTTATGCATTTGTTGTATCCAAAACTAACATCAAGAGAAATTTTGGAGAGAAAAGAGAAAATAGGTACATCATATCATTTTGCAAAATTGTAAAGTAGAAGGACACTCTATTGAGTCTTGCTTTGAGATTATTAGGTACTCGAACTACTATAAAGGGAAGAAAGGCAAGAAGGGCATATTAAAGACAGCAACTGCAACCAACAATTGTCAACAATTTGATTGTTCATCCAGTTGCAGTACTCCATTTGATCATAAAGTTGCTAATATTAATTCAAAAACTATTGACCCATTTGTTGTTCAATCTTTTTGTCCGGAAGTTTTTAAAGCTATGAAAGGAAATCAAAGACTTGAAGGAAGGGAACTAGATGCTAATACAATTGTTGGAGTTGTGAATTTCGTAGGTACAATCAATTATTTATCTCATCTTAAAGCTCTAAGCTAAGTAATAAATCTAGTTCTTAGATTATTGATACTGGGGCTAGTGATTATATTACTCCTTATGAACATCTTCTCAAAAGTAAACAATATCTTAATCATCCTATTATTGTACACTTACCTAATGGTTTTCTGCATTAGTTCATATTGTTGGTTGTGTTGATGTCATTCCTTCTTTACATCTTCACAATATGCTTCTTGTTCCTAACTTTAAACGTAGTCTATTGTTTGTTGAAAAATTGTTGCGTAATCAACATCTTATCGCTCGATTTGGCGCCACAACTTGCTCCTTTTAGGACCTGATAACTAATCAAGTTGTTAAAACAGCTACAAAGCATCATGGCTTATATTTCTTACATTTACAACCTATTGTCAATTGTAATACTTCTAGTTCTTCTTCCCTAATCCATAATTTTACTTCATCTGACAGTTCATTTCATTCTTTGTCTCTTGCTGGTACTTGTAATAATGAAAAGTTGACTTTGCTTCATGCTCAATTAGGGCATACTTCCCCATTCAAACTTGTCCATTTGAGTTGCTGCAAAGAATTACCTATAAAGGGTTTCTTTTGTAAAGTGTGTCAAATTGCGAAGTTTCATAGACTTCCTTTTATTAGATGTATTCATCCATCAAGTTTTATATTTGAATTAATTCATATGGATTTATAGGGGCCTTATCATGTTGCTTCAAGGATGGGAGAACATTATTTTTTAATAATAGTGGATGACTTCTCAAGGGCTACTTGGACTTACTTGTTAAAGCATAAAAATCAAGTATGGAACACTTTGCAAGCCTTTATATCATATATACAAAATCATTTTCATGTGATTCCTAAACACATTCGAATGAATAATAGAGGGAAATTTGTTTCAAAGAATCATTGCCTATACTCTCCAATAAAATGGAAAAGTAGAATGTAAACACTATCGTTTGTTGGATACTACAAGAACTATATGGTAGCATACAGGGTTTCCAAAAGAATTTTGGGGTGATTATATCTTAGCTACTACTTATTTGATCAATAGGATGCCAATGGAAGTATTACATTGGAAAACTCCATATGAAGTCCTTTTTGATAAGGTCCCTAACTATACTCACTTGTGTGTAATTGGTTGCATGTGTTATGCCACCAACCTTTTCCTTATAAGAGACAAGTTTGATCCTAGAGGATTCAAAGGTGTATTGCTTGGATATTATGCTAGACATAAAGGATATAAAATCTATGATTTAGAGACACATAAGGTACATAAAAGTAAGAATGTTGTGTTTTGTGAAGATAAATTTCCTTTCAAGAACCTTGATGCATGCTTACTTCCTACTATATTTATTTCTTCTCCTCCTTTGCCTTTTACACCTTTTCCTTCTCGTGAGAATTCCTCATCTTATAATTCACCTCATGTTACTAATTCTGATCCTATTGCTATTGCATCTTCTTTTGTCTTTGAATCGCATGCTACTTTTGTTTCTTGTACCCATATTACTTGTCCATTTGCTTTGTGTCGGTCTACTAGACCTTCTCACCCTCTACAGTGGTTAACTAATTATGTTCACACTATTCATTCTATTCTTCCTTCTGCTTTGCTTTTGCATGTATCTTCTATGCATGTTGTTAGAGATTCTATGGCTTCCTCTACTGTTTGTTATCCTCTTTTCCATTCTTAAGATTTTGCTTATTATTCAAAGGAGTATATGGTTTCTTTAGCACATGTTTTAACAACCAAAGAACCTACTTCTTACTCTCAAGTTACCCAAGATGATTTATGGGTTAAAGCTATGAGTAACAAACTTAAAGCTCTTGAGAATAATCATACTTGTGAATCAACTGAATTATCTTAAGGCAAATGTGCTATTGGATGCAAATGTTTGTATAAAATTACATATAAAGCTGATGGTAGTATCGATCGTTATAAAGGTCACTTGGTTGCTAAGGGATACACTTAAATTGAGGGTAAGGATAACCATAGCATGTTTTCACCAGTAGCTCGTTTGGGTATTGTTTGCATACTTATGGCTATTGTAACTATGTACAATTGGTCACTTCATCAAGTTGACATCAACAATGCATTTCATTATTATTCTATTGATAAAGAAATCTTTATGGTGCCACCACCTGGGTATACCAAAGCAAAACCTAGCTAAGATTGTCGATTTTATGATCCTTGTATGGGCTTAAATAAGCCTCAGGTCAGTGGAACTTAGAAATTTCAAGTTTTTTTATTAAGCATGGGTTTCAACAATCTCAACATGATTTTTCTCTGTTTGTGCAAGATAATACTAAAGGATTTATTGTAGTCCTTCTACATGTTGATGATATAATTATTACGGGCACTAATATGTTTTTTATTGAAGAATTAAAATCTCAATTACATGTTGCTTTTGGTAAAAAAGATCTTGGCATTGCTCATTTCTTCTTGGGCATTGAGGTTTTTCTGTAATGATGGTAGCATTTTTTTGAATCAACATAAGTTCCTCACTGATATATTAGTTGATGTAGGACTTGTCACTTCTCGAAGTGGTAGATTCATAATAGTCCAGCTGTATAAACTACTTTATGATAAAAGCTGACTTTGCAGCTGCTATCTTAAACCTAATTTACATAAGGCAACCACGACTAACCCACTTTGAAATATACAATTTATAAATTAAACATGTTATTTACCTATGAAATCATTAAAAAAAATACGTATTTACACTAAAATAATCTGATTAGTAGCCTAATAATAATTTACTTGAGTAATATATAAATTAATACTAAAAACTTTAAAGATAAAATCTAAACTTGAGAGTGTAATTGATCTTCGGTTTTATAACTTTACTCCTTAAGAACCAACAGTTGTTAGTTTTAGGATAGTTATATGGCTACTTTTTAGCTAGTACTTACAACAATATCTATAGGGATGTGAGCAATCAATCGCTTAATGAGTTAGGACGAAGACTTAAAACCATATATCAAATATAAATAAGGCTGCCAACTAAATTAATTAGATACAATACATGTACAAGCAAATGCCATCGCACAACGTTATTTAGTCCATCACAAGATTAGAAAAATTATACTTGAGCTAATCTAGGTTAAAGAGTTTTCATGTTTATGTAATAGCTCACCACTAAACCTAGACTTGTGTAATGAAAACATCATTTCTTTCGCGACTACCTTCGAACCATTAACTTTATTCTTACTATGACCTCCTCTCCTGTCACTTAGTTCGACTAAAAATAAAGAAAAGACCCATTATGCTATCCAGTGTTATCTCTTTCAAAGAGGTCGGTATTTGGCTAAAGAACCCTAAAGGGTTTCCCTATTGGGTTGCTATGCAAGTCCGTTTTAGAATTATAAATCATATATTTAGTTAAGTCCAATTTAAAGTGTTCAATCATTTTAAATAAATACAAATTAGAACAGTAAATTAGAATCATATTATCAAACTCAAAAACAAGCACATACAAGTATGCGCACAATCAACTATCTAACAAACTTAACGATCTAACAAACACAACCAAATATAATCTTAAGCCTCCGAGTACTATAAAGCAGTACTTCAAAATATAGTAACGTAATGATCTTAACTTACCTAGACTCCCCTTTTGCTTATCTAAAATGCAACTTGCACAGGCCATTGCTAATAATCCCTATAATACAAATGTTGTTTTAGTTTTCACATAACTACTATAAATAGGTTTTGTTTTGTAATTCTTATTGTTATCTTAAGTTTAAGGTCTTATTATACCTAATTATTCAGGTTTTTAAGTCTTTTACAATTATTTTTAATTTATGTTAAGTTTTGGTTCAATTTCCGAATCGGTTTTTAAATTAGGTTCTAATTCAATTTCTGATTACAAATTTTCTACGCGAATCCTAGGAACTTATTTCGAATTATTATGTGAAGTTAAACACATTTCACTTAAGTATCCTAAATCTCTATTTTAGCTCCTAACCAATGTTCTTGTCAATACGACATACTATATTCCTAATTTAATTACCGAATTAGTTCTCGATGTGAGAATAACCAACATTTTTTTATATAATTTTGTAAATTCATCTTCCAAATCAGATTTATATTATATTCCTAATATTATAATACCATTAATTTTTATCTAATATTTTTTATCCATTTAATTCCTATATACACATATTATGCATCAACACATATTATGCATTATTACATATTATACACTTATATCACCTACCTAACGCTTCGAGCACTACATATATCATCCTTCATCATCTAATAACATATCAAAATTTCTAATTATATCCTAAATCAAAATTTTTACCTAATTAACCCTAAATCACAAAATTAACTTAAATATATCATTTTACCTATTATATATATACAACATAATATCCCTAATAATTATATCTAACACCCTAATGCTACAAATATTATACTCCATCAGCAAGTAACATCCTAAAACACTTAATTATATATTAAATTAGTAATTATCCATTTAATTACTAAATTAACTCAAAACCACCCATTTTGTATATTATTTTAAGGCTAAAATTTTAAAAATAAATTTCTAAAAAATATTTTTATAGCTTTGTTTTAAATACTCTAAATAGCCCACACAAAAATTTTGATCTTAAAACTACACTATTAAAATCATTTATTTCAATATCGAAAACTAACTTGAATTTAGTCATTTCTTAAAAGCAGTATATCTTAAGCTTTAATTTTATAAAATTGATATTTTTCCCTAAATTTACATACAAAAATATTCTAGAATACCAAATTTCATAATTTTTCATGCATATTTGATATTTTTACTAAATTAAAAAAATTCGGAATGAAAATGGAAACTCACTGTTCGATCAACTTCCAATCACTAGTAGTGGCTCCACCCTTGTCGACAGCTCCAAGCGTAGGGTCCAAAGCGACGAAATGCTTCGAGGAGTTGAAAATTACTGAAATGGGAGTTACAAATATAAATTCCTAAACTATGTCACTAATTGGTAACTTGATCCCCCCTAGAACTAGTTACTCTAAATAAAGTTAAAATTAAGCTGGTGATGGTAATCGTTCCTCTCCAAGTGGTCATTAGATGTGGGTTCTCGTTATAAGCATTAAATGTACACTATTTTGTCTAATTTTTCTAAAATTAGTTTTTGCTCTCTTGTCTCCTCTTCCTAATTTTTTTCGGATACTTAATTAACCAAAATGGGGTTTGAAGGGGTTGTTATGTATTTATAGTAGGATTTAGGTTTTGTCTTTAATTTTTCTTATAACATTTATCCTTTATCCTCTTCTCTTTTACTTTTTAATTGTCTTAATTTAATTGGTTGTTATTTTTTCTTTATTTGCTAGCATGATATGCCTCATTTTTGGAATTCTCTTCACTTTTTCATATTTTTCTTTAATTATTTATTATTATTTTAACATATTTATGGTATTTTAACTAATTTTATGTATTTTTACCTATACATAAATACATATATGGTATAAATAAATACTTCTAAATATTATTTATATTATTTTATAATTTTTAGTATACATATAATTTATATCTATCGATTTGTTAATTATTAGAACTCATTTTAAGCGTTTTCGATAAATAACAGACAATATACATATAATTTAATATTATAATAATTATTTATTTTCTTATTTATTTTCCTAAACCTAAATTTACGGGATCACTTTTACTAATATTTGTAGTTTCATAATAAAATTTGGGCTTGATCGGATAACTTACCCAATCGCCTTAAATTTTACAAACCAAACACCTTATTACGGGGCTTACAGGACTTAGTATAGTAAAACCACTTTGGTTCCTTTTCCTTTGGGTCTTAAACTTTCATCTACAGCTGGAGCTCCTCTTTATGATCCAACTCTTTATTGATGCATTGTTGAACGGTTGTCATATCTTACCTTAACTAGATTGGATATATCATTTGCAATTTGCCAATTAAGTTAATTTTTGGCGACTCCTTGTGTAGGACATCTTAAAGCTACTATACATGTCATACGGTACCTTAAAGGTACTGTCAATATGGGACTTTTCTATTCTACTAGAAGTTCTTTTATTCTACAAAGGTATTCTGACTCAGATTAAGGCTCTTTCCCAATTGACCATAAGTTGATTAGTGGGTATTGTGTGTTACTTTGAGATTCTTTGATTTCTTGGAAGACTAAGAAACAAGCAACAGTTACTACATCTTCTTAGAGGCTAAGTATAGGACTATAGCCACATCCACTAAGGAGCTTCTTTGGATTTCCTATATTTTACAAGACCTTTGTGTTCTTATTTATTTGCTAGTACGATTGTATTACAAAAACAAATTAGCTTAACTTTTGGACGATCACTTATGCTTTCATGGTTGAACTAAACACATTACCATTGACGTTTACTTTACCCATGATCACATTGCCAATGGTTTTCTTCAAATGGTTTACATGCCTTCAAAACAACAAGCCATTGATTTTCTTACAAACCTAATATCTAAGGCATAGTTAGTCTTCACACGATCCAAGTTGGGCCTTTATACAACCCTACTTTGGGGGTAGGGGTTTAGCACAAAGACTTAGGATGTTAGTTAGTTAAGCTTGTTACAATCTCATTCATCTACTATAAATGCCAATACATAACAGATAGGCATAATGAATGGATCATTTTTTTCACATCACATTGCTTTATTTTGTCCTTCTCTACAAACTATTTCTCTCGACCAAAGCATTATGAAGGCAGATTAATGGAGATTAGAAACTGAATTTCCTTCACATGATCAACTCTTTTTTTTTTTTTTCACTATAATATGCTCTGAAATAAATGCTTTACACCTTTTAAAATTTACAAAATAAAAGACAAGAAAAAAAAAAAGTAAACTTGATAATATTAAGGTTGTTGTAGTCTAGTAATGTAAATACTAGTATCTCAATAAGATAAATCAAATCTGATTTGCCCCTCTTAAAATTGTAATAAAATAATTAATCGATTAAAAAGAAAAGAAAGAAAGATATAAAAATATTCAAATTTGTAATAAAAGATACACTTGATGATAGAATATGCTCTACTATGGGATTGTTTCTCCGTTACACTCATATGTTGTTTACTCTCTAGACATTAAATTAATATGGAAAGATATAAAAATATTCAAATTTGTTATTTATATTAATCATTCTCAATCTCCATTTAGGTTGAGAAAGTATATTCTTCTATATTAAATATATAATAAGATTATTGCTAAAGTTGCTCATATTGACTTTGATATTATGGTCAATTTGTTTCAATACATATCCTTTCACCAATACTCTCTTTATTATCATAATTCATTCTATTGTACTATTTCCATTGTCACATTCAATAGTTTTTAGGAAAAAGTTCTTTGAAAAAAAACTGATTCATTATAATCTCATTTTTCTGTGTTATGCAAATAAATAAATTGAAAAAGGTGTTAAAACTTTTAAGAAGCGTAGCCTCATCCATTTCAATAAATTGGGATTATAACATAAGAGCCAATCACTAAATAATGAGAATAAAGGTAATTACATCAAGAGGTAAATTTTTCTCGAGTTTTAACAAAAGTTTACAATTGTAAAAATTATCATAGTAACTTCCTTAACAGTTGCGTGCTTTTGGTAAGACGTGATGATGGGCATGAAGATACTGCATTAATTGTAAGCTCTCCAATCAAAAGTTCAAAGTCAACACGTAAAATTTAAGGCAATCGCGTAAGTTGTTCGATTGAGCCTAAATTATACAAAAAAATTACGAATAGTAGTAAAAATGACCCTATAAGTTTGAATTTAGGAAAATAAGTAATAAAATAATTAAATATCATAATATTGAATTATAAGCACATTACCCGTTATTCATCGGAAATATATAAAACGAGTATCGATAACTAACGAATTGAAAGAAATAAATCATATGCACACTAAAAATCATAAAATAACATAAATAATATTTAAAAATATTTATCTATACTATATATATTTATGTATAGGTAAAAATAGTGGAAATTACTTAAAATATGTAAAAATAATACTAAATATAAAGAAAATCATAAAAAAAAATCAAAGAAAAATAATAAAGAAAAAGTGTGGAATTGTCTAAATCTTAATCGTGGCATGTTAAGATTATGTAGAAAAAAATTAGCCAATTAAATTCACTTAAATAGAAAGCAAATTAGAAGAGAATAAATGATACGTGGCCATCTAAAAACCAAAAGCAAACCCTAAACCCCTTTATAAAAGAAAAAATCACTCCCTACAATTCATTTTGGTCAGTTAGTCATCCAAGAAAAATAAAGAGAGAACAAAAAGAGTGAGTTAGATAATTTTAGGAAAAATAGTAAAACTTGAGTGCAATTAGGGCATATAAGGGGATCTTAGACCTGACGGCCATATGGAACTGAACGGCCACCATTACTACACCCCGCCACCCCACCTTGCTAATAACCTTCGCACCACTGCAAGTAGTTAGAAGCCACGCGATTAGGTGAGTTCGATTTTGTTAAATTTAGTAAAATTATTAAATTGTTTAGAAAATTATAAAATTTGGTACTCTAAGGTTCTTATATATGTAGATTTAGTGAAAATATTAGTTTGATGAATTTATATCTGGACACATATAGTGCTTAAGAAATCTCGAAACTTGAACTTATTTTTGATTTAGAAATAATGATCTCAAAAAAGTAGTTTTGAGCTCAAAATTTTTGTGTAGGCTATTTAGAGCATTTAAAATAGTGTTATGAAGAGATTTTTCAAAAATTAAATTTTAAAATTTTTATGCCTTAAAATAATATATAAAAGAGTGATTTTAGGTTTAATTTAGTGATTTAGTAACAATTTGATGAAAATACTGCTTTATTATATAATTAGGTGTTTTAGGATGTTAGTTTTTGATATCATATGATATTTGTAGCATTTAAGATGTTAAATATAATTATTATGTGTATTATGAAGTATATATGTGTAAGTTAATAATATGTGAAATTGGAAATGTAATAAGTTGAAAATATTAGGTTAAAATTGATAATAAAATAATAATAGTAAAATATAATAAATCTAATATGAGACTTAAATTTAAGTAATTGTATGAAAAATGTAATTTTTTCTCACATTATGAGTAAATTCAGTAGTTAAATTAAAATTCGGATATACCGTATAGACTAGAATACTGGTTAGGGGCCAAATATTATATTTAGAATATACGAATATAATGTAATTAATTTCACATCATGATTCAAAACGAGTCCTTAAGGTTCACGTATAACACCGTAATCGAAAACTAAATTAGAACTTAAATCAGAAATGGATTCGGAAACTAGTCTAAAATAGATCGGTAATAAGTAATACATATATTTGGAAAATTGAGTCAAAGCATAATTTAAAGCCTATATGTCATAAGGATATAAATACTAAAGGAGTATTTATATTATAGGACACACGGAGATGAATTGATGTACAGCGAGTCGAGTGAGTGAATCAAGGATTTTAAGTAAGTTGGATTCAATACACCATTGTATTTAGAGTATAATATTAAAGTACTCGAAAGTTTAGGATTGTATGTTATCATGCTTGTAGGTAGTTATATGTGTATGTGCTTGCTTGTCTTTAATTACTTATTGAAAATTGATGTTATGTTTTGGTGATTTATTGTGAATTAAGTAGTGTAAGATTGTTTGGTTACCCTAAATCAAACTTAATTATAAACAACCTAAATATCTCAATTAGACATGTATTGCAACCCTTTAAATGACTATTAGGATTTTCTAACCAAATACTAACACCTTCGAAAAAGACAGCACTGAATAGTATAATGGTCTTTTTTTCATCCTTAGCCAAACTAAATGATAGGAAAGAAAGTCGCAGTAAGGATAAGGGCAATGGTCTTAAGGATAGTCATAGAAAAAGTGGTGTCTTCATTGTATAAACCTAGGTTTGGTTGTAAACTGTTACATAAATATTAAAACTCCTTAACTCAGATTAAAGTAGGTGAAATTACTCTAATTTCACAATGGAGTGAACCACTTTATGTGATGTCATTTGTGTGATTACATTGCATTTAATTAATTATTTGAAAACCCTGTTTGTGTTTGTTATACATTCTTAAGTCTCCATCCCTACTTACTAAGCTGTTGGTTACTTATACCCTTATAAATTTTCTTATAGGTACTGATTGAGATGCCGCATTATAACCATCTTAAGGTTAGTTTCTTCTTAAAGTGCCTTAAGGGAGTGAAGATCAAACTAGCTGAACAATCAAGTCTTTTAGAGTTTTATTATTAACTCTTAGGTTTATGTAATGGTATTGTAATATTTTACATATCAAACTAATCAAGCTATTATGCTATGTAAATATTTCTTAGGATTGTAAGACAGTATAAGTGTCTTTATGTAATTATGACTTAAAGTTTCTAGTTATATACATAAATTTTATCAGTAATTATGAACGAGTTGTTTACTTCAAAGCGAGAAGTTATGAACACCTTATGTAAATCGTATCTATGATAGTAGTTATAAGGTTAATTACTATTATAGATTAGTTTATACGGCGGGATTGTTGTAACTTTGTTGTTTTGATGCATAACATTAATCTTAATAGAAAGTGACTTTTATTTTTAAATGGAGTAAATAACATTCCCCATTATGCATAGTATTCTTGATAATCGTAAACTATTATCACAAATGTCTAAATCGTGATTCTACACATGCAATTTTACAATTTTAGAAAACTTTTTTGAGTTAATACGGGTAAAAAATTGTCTTTTTGTAAAAACTTATATTTTTAGCTGATTCTACATATTAAACTCGGTAAAAACTTATATTTTTAATCAAGTTTACTAATATTACATATATAAGTTGAATAGGCCAATATATAAATATATATATATATAACTAGATTTCTACTCTCTTATTTGATATTCATAATCTTCATTCGAATTCTAATTCCAATAGAAAAGTTTATAAGAAAAATCATATATTTAAATTTATATCATCAATAACTCAAATTGAGTTGAAATATTTGATTTTCTTTAATTCATCATATATTTAAATCCTTCTTTTTTCATGAAAAAAAAAACTTGATTTTTTCATTTCTTTATATTAAACATATATTTCAAGTTTCTTATAATTACTATAAGTATATCAATAGTTTTTTAAAAGCTATTTTATATAAGTAGTTTCGATTTCAAGTTTCTATTCTACAAACCCCCTACTAATTTTAGGTAGAATTGTAAGTTTGATAACCTTTGTATCACTATTAAAAGTTGTTAAAGTTTAATTAATTGATCCAATAATGCTATTTGTTACAACTAGAAAAAGCAGGGCTAAAGTGAACGCAACTAAGATCCATGTTTGTCTTTCAGTGTTATGACATGTATGCCTTGTCTTATGCTTATATATAAGATATGGCCTCATGTTAGTTTCATTTATGCATAGATGGATGGCATTGATGAGAATTTTCATCAATAAATTAGCTTGAAAAGTGCTCATGTTTTTTAATAATAATGATGGAGTAAGTAAATGGTGGATGCGTGTAATTGCAAAATCCTAAAGCTATGACGAAGAAATGGATCATCTCCATTTTCATCGATTTTTAAATTACTCGAGGTTAAACCTTTCTTTCTTTTTCTTTAATAATCTTAATGTAATACATTAAGAAAATATTTTCCAAAAATAAGGGCATTTTAGGCATTTCAATATTTCATAAAACTCTACTCTCTTAACGTGCCTATACTCTCTAAAAACCTAGTTTTTACCAAATAAAGACTAATTCCTCCCTCTTATGGCAGCAAATTAAGGCACCATCTTTAAACCCTACCACAAGAGAAAAACAAAGGTGATTAAGATAAGATTTTTGGAGATTTAGCTCAAGAAATTTGTATCAAGGCTCATAGCACAATAAATCTCCTTTTGTTTTTTTGTTGTCCCTACCTTACTCTTAGGTATTTTTAAGAGGAGATTCATAGTTCTTATGTTTAACAACCATTCCAAGAATTGAAGGTGAGTTTCATGGAAGAATTCTTAAGTTGAGCTTGATTTATAGTTAAAAATCTAATTCTAGAAGAGTTGAACTTAGGTTTAGAAAAGTTTTGAATCTAAAGTTAGAGGTTTCATGTAGCTATTGGTAATTTAGAGCTCTACTAATTTAACTTCATCAAGTGTTCGACATTTTGTCAAATAAGTTATTGAACTACAACTCTTAGTTTTGATTCTTGTATTGGAAATCTATCATTAGAGTTAGAAATTAGGGATTGAGCTAAGTTTTAGTATAATGGATCATCAGTTTAATGTACCTTAAGTTAGGATTAGAAGAAGTATAGCTTTAGACAAGGAAGTAGATGAAAGTGATTTTTGGTTTGAAGTGTTTTGTTATGCAATTGCAGAACAAAAGCAAGGCGTCCAAATGCCTTGCTAAATGATGTCGAACACCTTGCTAGATGATGTATGTATGCTAAGCCATTGTAAGTGGTAGAAGCTTAGCATTCGAATGCTATTTACTGTAGCATTTAGATGCCATGTCTTGCTTTAATCTCTTTTGTTTCTCAAACTTGTTTTCAACCATGTCTATCTCAATCAACTCCTTGCTTAGCCTTTTCACTTCCAAAAGACTTAATCTTTATCTCGAGATTAGAGTTGAAGTTGGATTAAATTGAGTAATTCAATCAAGGATCTAGTAACTTAATGGAGACAGAGATGAAGATAAGTTATGCATGGATCAATTAGTTATATGCAAGTGTCTATTTTGAACTGGAGTATAGGGACTAAGATGAGTATGTTACCTTTGGGTCAAGTACTTGGAGTTTCTTCTTTTACATTCCTTTGCCACATCGCTTACTTATTAAGGACTCAGGTATGTGGTGCTTAATTGTTTGCTTATACTTGTTAGGGCCTAGTAAACAAATCAACTAATTTATATTTAGCCCAATTAAACTTAGTTGCTTAATTGCTTAATTGCTCATTGTGCTTAACCTGCTCACTTTTGGGGCTTATAGTGATAAATCCATAGAGGAGCAACTGCTGATTATATGCAAGGTTTCCTTAGAATTCTAGGATTTATGGTATCTAGACTATAAACTCATATGTAAGTGACTTAAAGGAAACCTTATATTTATATTCATCTATATATATAGACAAAGATCATGGTGTGATAGGGTCATGAGTACCTCTTTATTGGTTGTTGGCCTAAATAAAGATAATTAATTTATTGTTTGCTTTATACTTATTATAATTTGGATTATATGCATTTGTATGACTTGGCTTGGCATTTATGTGTGCTTGTTCATCCTATATAGGGCTTTGGCTCATTCTTTTATTCTTTTTCAGGCATAGAGACTAATGATTATCTTATCTATAAAGAGCCTTTTATGGACAATATACAAGAGGAGGATGATGTTGAGTATTTATACTTTTATGATGACTCAGATCGAGATTACTTATGTATTATTGGAGTCATGTTATATTTAGGAGGGACTTGATATCAATGAGGAGATAAACTCCTTCTTCATTTTGTTTGTGGTTATGTGATATACTAAGAAGATTAGACACTCCTAATTTTGTTTTGACACTATTTATGGTCTTTGAGTCAGTGAACTCTATAGATTATTATGTTGGTGAGCTTTCAAATTTTGATGATGTGAGTGGATGATGTTCCCCACTCCTTTTAAGGATTTTCTTCTATAAGTGGTAAAGTTATACTTAAGTTAAATGACTGTGGTTTATAAGCCTTATCATACTTCTGGTTAGCAAGAATATATAATGCCACACTCCAAAGCGGTAGAGTCATAACAGTTCCGTTGTGCAAATCATTCTAAAATAGAAACTGGCTTTACAGTCGCTATCTCAAACCTGATTTACCCAAGGAGTCTACAACTAACCCGTTTTGAAGTAAACAGTTTATAAATTAAATATATTATTTACTTATAAACTTTAAGCAAAATACATACTTATATTAAAATAATCCGAGTATATTTATAAGATTTAGCAACGTAGTCATTATCTAATTGAGTAATTTGTAAATTAATGCTAAAAGATTTAAAATAAATGTAACTAGAGAGTGTACTTAGTCTTCAGTTTACATCCTCACTCCTTAAGATCCCACAATTGCAAGCTTTAAGGTAAATATAATCTACTTCCTAGCTAGCACTTGTACAAATATTTATAGGGATGTGAGTAACCACAGCTCAGTAAATTAGGGTGGAGACTTAAACCATATAGCAAACACAAACAAGGTTATCAATCAAATTATTACGTGCAATGCATGTTTGAGCAAATGCCATCGTACGATGTTATTTGGCCCGTCGTAAGATTAAAGAAATTACACCCATTCTAATTCGAGTTGAGGAGTTTTCGTTGATACAACAACTCATGACCAAACTGAAGCTTATGCAATGGAGACACTGCTCCTCCCGCGATTACCTTCGAACCATTGATTTCACCCTTGCTGCGATCTCCTTTCCTGTCACTTAATTCAACTAAGGATGAAGAAGGGACCAATTATACCATCTAGTGCTATCCCTTTTAAAGGGGTCAGTATTTGGTCGAAGAATACTAATATTCTCCTAATGGATTGCTATGCATGTCTGATTTATGATTATAAGTTATGTATTTGATTAGATCTAGTTTAGGGTGATCAATTGTTCCATACACATTATATAAATATAAGTCAAATAGCAAATCAACATCATAATCAACAGCTCAAAACAAGCACATGCATATAACCAACTATCTAACAAGCACAATCAAGTACAACTCAAGCCTCCAAGTACAATAAATCAGTACTCTGAAATACAGTAGCGTATTGATCCCAACTTACCCGGTATCCTTAGTCGTTCACTTAACCAACTGTAGGTCGACTAGTCTTTATGTGTCCTATAATATATAATATAAATGCGTTTTTAGTGTTTATATCTTGATGATATGTATATGTATATATACTCTAGGTTATGATTTAACCTAATTCTTCCCATATACATAATCGTTATTATTAATTCATCTTAGGTTAGTTTAGGGTTTGGTTTTTGAATCTAGTTTTGATTTAGGTTCTAAAGTGGTTCCAGTTAAGGATATTATATGTAAAGCCTAAAAATGTGATCTGAACACAAATGTAAAATTCATCACATTAGGATCAAGTATCCTAATTATTACTTTTAGTTCTAAATCAGTATTCTAATTTATCCAATACACTTAAATCCTTATTAGTGTACTGAACTTACTTTCTATGTGAGAAAATTTTATATTTTTCATATAATTACTTAAATTTAAGTCTCTTACCAGATTTTATATATATATTCCTATTATTAGTATAATATTAATTTTTATTCTAACATTTTCCATTTATTATATTTCCAATTTTTACATATTATATATTATTACCTATTATGTACATAATACACATCTAATATTTCTATTACTCCAAATATTATTTCCCAACATCAATTAACATCTCAAAATATATAAATTCATCCTAAATTAGATTTTATTTCTAATTACCCTAATTTACAAAATTAACTTAAAATACATAATTTTTATCTATTACATATATACTACATAATACCCTAATAATTACATCTAACGCCCTAAATGTTACAAATATCATACTTAATCAAATTTCAAAATCCTAAAATATATAATTATGCAATAAATCAGTAATTATCTATTTAATTACCTAATTAACCCAAAATTACCCATTTTATGCATCATTTTAAGACTTAAAAATTATATAGAAATTTTGAAAATTAATTTTTGAAAAAGGGCTTCACGGCAATGTTTTATAACTCCTAAGTAGTCAATAAAAAAATTTTGAACTCAATACTACACTCCTAAGATCATTTATTTCTATATTGAACAAAACTCATGTTTGTGAGATTTCTTAAGGACTATGTATCACGAGACATATTTTAATCAAAATAATATTTTTTCTAAAAACTATATAAAAAATAATTCTAGAATGCCAAATTTCAAAATTTTATAATCATATTTAATATTTTTAACAAAATATGTAAATTCAGGAAAAAAATTAGACTCATAAGAATTGGTGGCTCTAGCCACCAAGACCTTATCGACCACCCTAGGCATTGCCAATAGAGTAAGGGACGACCTAACTCCCTCTATCTTGACTTCCTCCACCTCTGAAGGCGCACCATCTTTGGTACCCTGATTGCCACCGTGTGGTGGTGGTGGTGGCCGTCCACTCCCAGGTGCTCGTCTGGTTGGAGATCTTTTTAAATGTCCTAATTGTATGGATTTTTGTAATTTTTTGAAAACCCTAATTTCCCCTCTCAATTTCGGTGCTTTCTAATTTTTTAAGGTTTCAAACTGAATAAATGCGCTTCTGTAATTTTTTGGGTATTTATAGAGGTATTGGAGAATTATTGTGCATTAATTTGATTAGATAATTGCTTTATCTTTTTTCAAATTACCTTTTTTGTTGTGTTAATTTAATTGGCTAATTTTTTCCTTCCTTTCCTTAGCTACCATGACCTTGATCTAGATTATTCCTCATTTTTCCTAATTTTTCTTGATTTTTCCTTAATTATTCATGCATTTTCTTTAGTTATTTAACATTATTTTAGCCTATTTCGTGTATTTTAAATAATTATGAGTATTTCTACCTACATGTAAATACATATATGGTATAAATAAATACTCCTAAATATTATTTAAGTTATTTTATAATTTTTAGTATTATATAATTTATTTTTAGCAATATGTTAGTTATTGGAATGCATTTTACACATTTTTGATAAATAATAGGTAATATACATAAAATTTGAAAAATTTATATTCTTTTATTTTATTATTTATTTTCTTAAATTCAAACTTACAAGATTACTTTTACTAATATTCTTAACTTCATCATAGAATTTGGGCTAAATCAAACAATTTGCTCGATCACTCTAAATTCTACGAATTGAACTTTGAGAGTTGATTATGAGGCTTACATGTAGTGGGTTATAATGCCCAATTAGGATCCCAAGGCGTTACAGTTAGGTAATATTAAAGTAAGGTTAAGGATCATACAAGGGTTTATGATGAAGGATTACATAAAGAGCTAAGCTATTGATTTAAAGACTTAGGAGAGCTAATCTAAGAATCTTAGGCGTTTAATCATAGGGAACTAGGGAGTGAATTTTCTAGTCAATAGGGTGTTGATCATAAAATGGATAAAAGTGATCTTTGAAATGGAAATTGCCACTTAGGAAATGCAATAAGGATAATCTATTGGTATATTGGATTATTTGTATTATTGTATAATGCTTAGGAAATGCAATAAGGATAATCTATTGGTACATTAGATTATTTGTATTATTGCATAATGTTTGTCTAGTTATACTTTTATTGAATTACAAAGCAACCTATCCTTTCTCTTACTCTAATTTTACTAACTAACCTCCTAATGTTTGCTTGCTACTTTTCTCCTTTTCTTATAGTATGCCACCTAGATGTATAATTGGCTTAAGTTCTTCTACTGGGGGATAAGACACCCTACGAGATGCTTTTCCTACTAGACCTCCTTGTTTGAGGGACACTGGGGTGTAGATTGGTTTAAGTCTTTAGGAGACATTAGAGCCTTAAGGAACTAGACTAGGCAGGGTTAGGCTTCTTACACCATTATTATGCTGTTGAAGATGATGGATCATTTGATTAGAATGTTAGCCCAGCAGATTGCACCCAAGGAAAGGGTTTTCAGTTTAGACATGTTTGTTCAATAGATGAGTGACTTCAACCTAAGAGGGGAGGACTACTTGGCTACTAAGAAGTGGATGGAAGATTTGGAAAGTTCTTTTGCTACCTTTCATGTTGATATAAACTTGTGAATGACACGAATCCAATGTCATACCTAACTAAAGGGGTGGGTCTAAGCCTCAAGATGGCCTAAAAAGTAAACGATAGTTAAGAGCGAGTCGGGGTTCCCGTGCATCAATGATGAATATGATGCACCAACGCTTTGCACAAGCTCAAGTTACATTTGATATGACGTACAAGTATGATTAAAGGTCAGTCACCACTAGTCCACACTTGAATAGGTTATATAAGAGTAGCTTAAGAGTAAGCAAGAGAATACTTAGCTCATGAGAGGGTAAAAAGTTCAATGTATTCTTTTGTATATTCTTTTGCGGCTATTATATTATGTGATTATTTATAATACCTTATTAGGGTAAGTTCTATGTTACAAAAGTTACAAAAATGGATCCCTATTTGCTAAAAAGAAGGAAAATAATTTGCAGGGAAATTATGAAATCGTATGTAGCGAACGTCCTTTGTCAGAAAAGACAGTATGGTTGTAAGAAAGGACAACGTGCGTGCATTTTTCTTTGCAATTCTGATAGTATTGTGAGTCAAGTAGGGGTGGGCCTTTGTTTAGGTATGTTTGACTTCAGAAGCTTGGCACCCTGACTATTAGGGCTAGATTAAGGTTGGCTTAGGGACGGCTCACAATAGGGTCAACCTTGGATAGTCGGCTCTTGACAGTTATCAGCTTAGCCTTGGCACTGTAGAGATTGTTGTATTCAGATTTGGTGCTTGGACTAGTGCTTAGCGGAGGGTTTGGTTTAGCATATTGGTTGGCCACCTCGATAAAACCTTGGATAGCGTAGAGAGCGAAGTAGCTTGGCAGATTGGACTGGGGTAAGTACTACTCTTTGGCACTTAACTCACCTTGGATAGCTTTACGAATCACTTAAGAGAGCCCTCAGGTTCGAGAGCGTGTAATTGGTCTTCAATCCTTATCATCCCCTCTGGGTTGTTTGAGATATGGGATCAAATCAGGCTCAACTCCAAGTTACTCGTCCTCGGGAGTATAAGGTTGGAGGTCGACAATATTGAAGGAGTTTAATACTTTATATCCTTCGGGCAACTTAATTATGTGGGCATTAGGATTGATCTCTTTCAAGTAATTTGAAAGGTCCATCGATCTTGGGAGATAACTTGCTCTTCCTCAAGTTTGGGAATCGCTCCTTGGTGAGGTGTATCTAGACCAAATTGCCTGATTGAAATTCCCTCTCCCTCCATCCTTAGCTTCACTTCTCAAGCTTAATATTAGCTCGACCTAATTGCTTTACAACCTTCTGGTGCTTAGCTTTGATGGCCTCAACTCTCTCGATAGCTAGCCAGTCATTATCAAGCATTGGTTGAGGTGCTTAGTCCAATGGCAGCTCGAGATTGAACCCATAGGTGACCTCAAATGGAGACATGCTTATTACACTATGGGTAGTCCTGTTATAGGTGAACTCAATGATTGGTAGGTACAGATCCCAGTCGGCCATGTTTCGTTTGACAGCAACCCACAGCAAGGCTCTTACAGTTCTGTTGACAACTTTGGTTTGTCTATTAGTTTGTAGGTGGCAGGATGTGCTGTACAGCAGCTTGGTTCCCATTCGCCTCTACAACATCCTCCAAAAAATGGCTCATGAACTTGAGGTCTTGGTTTGAAACAATGGTCTTAAGAATTCCATGTAGCTTAATTACTTCCTGCAAGAAAAGAAAAGAGATAGCCGAAGTATCGTTAGTTTTGGAACAAAACATGAAATGTGACATCTTGTTAAATTGATCTACAACCACCATAATAGAGTCCTTCCCTCAGGACGTCTTCGGTAATCCTAACATAAAGCTTATACTCAGTTCAAACCATGGTTTGGTCTGGATCGACAAGGGTTGGTAGTATCCTTGATCGGCTTGACTCTTCACTTTTTGGTAGGTTGCATTATTTTCCAACATGGATTAGACATCTCTCTTCATCTTTGGCCAAAAGAATTAGGAGGATAATACCTCATAAATTTGATGCTAGCCAAAGTGTCCTATCAATCCCCTTCCATACGCTTCGCGCACTAACAGTTATTGCGTGGAACAAGTCGAGACACATAGCCTCCTTTTCTTGAATAAGTATTTGTCCTCCTTGAGATAGTTGTCCAGTGTCCATCCTTCCTCATAACGAATGTAGATAGGACTAAAGTGTAGGTCCTTAGCATATAAATTCTTAATGGTTGAAAAACTAAGTAGCTTCATCGATAGTTCGATTAGGAGGGTATGTCATCTTGATAAGGTGTCAACCACTACATTGTTTTTTCTATTCTTGTATTTTACGACATAAGAAAAACCCTCCATGAACTCTACTTACTTGGCTTATCTCTAGGATAACTTTGGTTGACTCTTTAAATATCTTAAGGATTCGTGATCGATGTAGATCACAAACTCCTTGGGCAATAGACAATGTTCCCATACCATTAGGGCTCGGATTAAGGAATAGAACTCTTTGTCGTAGACGAAATAGTTGGGTGTGGCTCCTCGAAGTTTCTCACTAAAGTAAGCAATAGATCGGCTTTCTTGCATTAGCATTGTTGCGAACTGTGACTAAGAATAGACAAGGTCGATCGCTATATGGGTTCAAACTTGCAGAAAGCTCAAAAAGGGTTAATAGGAAAGTGTAGAAGGGCAAAAATGACGAATGAAACAGTAAGCAAAATCTATGAACAGCTCTAAAGGATATAACGCACTAATGGAACTTTCAAGGACTCATGGCATAATTTGATATGATGCATGAATTAGTCTGGTGAGGTTACTCACCACCTAACTTTACTTAAGAGAAAAAATAAGAATGATGCTGAGAGTAAACAAATAGTGTTTACACAAGGAAGAAAATTACTCAAAAGTGTATTAATGATGATCTGATCTCCATTACAAGTACAAAGGGTATTTATACTCACAAGTTAGGATAACTTGCCAAAAAAGGAAAAGACAAAAGGGCATTTCTTAAGGAAGTAATGTACAAGAGACAAAAGGGTAAAAATGAATATATAAGAAAAACAATAATTGGTGCAATAGATTTTGTATATGATACTATACATGTGGCGATACTACATTAGCGAGGTTGTTAGAAGATATGGACAAAAAAATACCGACATATAGCTTGTCCAAGTAGGGATGGCTTAATTAGTTCGAAGTCTCTCTTTCTCGGCTTCTCGGTAAGGACGATGCGGAGTAATTGGTCAACTCGGGCACTAGTGAGTAATCTTTAATTCAGTACATTACAAAAAGAAGGGTAATCATACAACTCGGCATGAAGGGTGACTCGGTAAAGAAGTACTTGGCCTCTGCAGGGAAGTACTCGACCTTGGTAGGGAAGTACTCGGCCTCGGTAAGGAAGTACTTAGCCTTAGCAAGGGTCGGTTAGAATAGAAGAATTCGTCGTGCCAGTCCCTCTAGTCCTTGGGTTTACCTGCGAGTCAAAGGTCCGGTAGCCTGATTCTTATCATTCCCTCCGGGTTGTTTTAGATTTAGGATCAAATCCGATTGGTGTTTGCTTAGTTCTCCATTAGGGTGATATGGACTGAGGTTGGCAATGTTGAAGGTGTCAGAAACCCCATAGTCTTCGGGCAATTCCAATTTATAGGCATTATCATTAATCTTCTAGAGGATTTTAAAAGGTCTTTCCACTTTTGCAGATAATTTGTTCCTCCTTTTGTTCGGGAACCGTTCTTTGCTGAGATGTAGTCACACCAAGTCTCCCAGCTAAAATTGTTTAGCTATTCTATCTTTGATCTTTTCTTGCATTCTTCTAGCAACTTGATCGATGTGCCGAGTGACCTTGTCAGAAAGGGATAGTATGCACGTGTTTTACTCAGTCTGCGATTTTAATAATATTGTGAGCTGAGTAGGACAGTCCTTTGATCAGGTCTATTTAGCGTCGATAGTTTGGCACCTTAATGGCTTGTGCTGGACAAAGGTTGGATCAAAGACAACTCATATTTGGGTCGACTTCGGCTAGTCGACCCTTTACAATTGTCAACTTGACCTCAGCACTCTAGAGATGGTTGTTTTCCTGATTTAGTGCATGGATTGGGGTGTAGGGAAGGATCGGCTCCATGTGTGGGCTAATCACCTTATGTCACGCCCCGAACAAGAAGAGTCATAACAGTCCCGCCGTGTAAACTAATCTAAGATAGAAGCTGACCTCACAGCTGCTATCGTAGACGCAGTTTACACAAGGCGCACAACTCAACCAGCTTGAAACGTCTGTTCTGACATCTGTTAATATCCAAACCTGTGGTAGAGCTTTAACAAAATACTTGTTCTATACAATCTGTAGTTTAATACTACAACAGTAATTATACAACATTTCACGTCCAAGGGTAAGGATTACAATCAGAGTCTTTTAAAAACCACAGGTTATACGATTTATATACAATAAGTTAGAAAACTAGTGGGCTCCCAGGGAATTCCCATTTAGTTTTCTTCAAAACTTAAAGACAAAGCAAAAGCTCAGGTTCAGTTAAATTCCTCGTTCCTCACTTTCCCACACAGCAGCACACTAACCTGAGAACGTTGGTACCGGAACATCTTTTATCTTCACTCAGTACCTGCAAAAGAGTCTGTAGGGGTGTGAGCACAACTAGCTCAGTAAGTGGGGCGGAGTCAGAAGAGTACTATATAATCACAAATAAGGTTAATAATTATGATGAAATGCAATGCAATCACTCAAATGAAAACATCGCACAGTGTTAACCGGTCCACTGTGAGGTTAGAGAAATTTCATCCGCTCCAACCCAGATTGAGGAGTTTCATCGCGACTAAAGTTAAACCAAACCCGGGCTTGTGCAATGGAGAACACCCCCCTCCCAAGACCGCCTTCGAACCACGGCCCCCAACCTTGCCGCGACCTCCTCGCCTATCACTTAGTTCGACTAAAGATGGGGAAAGGACCATTTCAGCTATCCTCATCGAAGGAAGTCGGTGTTTGGCTTAACACTCTTAATCGTTTCCCCTAACGGGTGATTATGCGTGACCAATTACGCTTTAGTCGAATAATCATTAGAAATAATCAAGGGTGACCAATAAGTTCACACAATACAGAATCCATGCAAATATGCAGAACAGCACACCAAGGAGTTGAACTCCTGTCACATCAGAGTATCATTCACACACATAGCATGCGCATAATCATCTAGCTACAAACACAACCAGAAGTACTCTTGGGTCTCCGGATACTTTTAAAATAGTATCCAAACAGCGGCGAAGCTACCATCCCAACTTACTTGTTCAGACGTTCGTTATTTCTGACTTGAATTGTCAGCCGTCTTTGGAAGGTCCTAATTACACAAAAGGTCTAAATTTAGTTTTCGTAATAATTACGAAAACATTAAGGTTTAATCTAAAACATATATATATATATATATATATTATTTCCATAATATACAGTCATGTTATTAATATTATTAATTATTAACATTGTACATCATATTTACTATTACGTATTATATATTGTTTTGATCGTATCGAAACGTACTTTTTATTTATTAATTCACGTTTTGATTCCGGTAAAGTTACCGAAATGTATATATTCTTGAATATGTTATAGATATAAGCTAGTTTGCTTAAGGTTATCCGATTTCAACAAAACTAGTGTTATTGAGTTCATATAGACTTAACGACACATCTTATGAGTCCTGTTCCTAGAGATGGATTTTAACGGGTAGTTTGAATTTTTAATACAATTATACATAATTATATAAAAACGACCGTATTATGCATAATTTACAGTTTTAAATTATATTTTATCCAATTTGTCCTTATATTGTAATAATATAAGTATTATTTAATTTTAATACACCTAAAGTACATCCCGATCAGAAAATATTAATAATTGTAATAAAATCTCTATTTAACCCAATTCGACCAGCAATCCTATATATAGGTTTTATTTAAGCATTTTACTCATTTTAGTCTATTAATATTACAAATACACCCCGACTTGTAATTTAAGCTATTTTACTTAATAAATTCGTAGTAAATAGTTCGGATTACCTAATAATTCCTCGAAAATTTCTATGGACTTCTAAAAATATAGGGAATTCAATTATCACTCGGTTTCAAGTTTTCGACCTATTGCCTATATTTTCGTATTGACGATTTTACCCCTAAATTTGATAAATTATCCAATTATAATTCTTTTAGCATCCAATTAATTCCAATCTGACTCAATACCATTATTATTTATTATAGATCAGTACATGTCCATTTCATCAATTAATTTCATAATTTCCTATTAAATTCATAATTTCAGCCTATTTTCGAACCAATTTCAGGCCTAAAAATTCAATAAATATTAAAATTATTCAAATAAAAATTTGGGCTACGTAGCAATTACCCATATATCATACACATCCTACACAAAAATTTTCAGCTAGAAACAACATCATATAGTATATTTATTTCACTAATATATATTCGGATGAATTACAGATTTATTAATAAAGTATATTAAATATTACGAATTTTTCAAAAATAAAAATATCACATGAAAGCATGTCTAAAATAACCTAAGTGTAATTTTTTTCATAATTTTCTAGGCGGATTTACTATTTTTTAGAAATTATTGAAAAACAGGGCAGAAATTTGACCTTGGTGTTCTTGGGTGCTCCGGTGGCCGGCGGCGGCTGGGCGGTTGTCGGACGGCTGGCGCGGTGGGTGGACCGTGTGGGGTTGGCTGGGTTTCACAGCAGATCTACTCTAGGTTAGGTTTCCACACTTTCACTAATTTTTCTGTTTTTTTTCTACGATTTTTTCTTGATTTTTCTTTCTGTTGTTTTTGATTCCAAATTGTCAAATGTTATCATCCTGCTGCTGGAGTAATTTTTATACACTTCTTTCACCGCCTAAGGATTTTTTTTTTTTCCTTTTGCTTTCACTTTTATTTAAGCATGAGGTGTCCAATTGCTATGATTTTGCTTTTGAATCAGCACCTCAATTTTCTTTTTGTCCTGCCACGCCTCCTTCCAGCAATCACATTGTTATTTAATTAATTTTTCTTTTTCTTTTATTAAATAATTACTTAAATATAGATATTATATGTTAGAATTAATTATTTTAATTAATATACAAGGTTATACCTTATGTAATAACATGTGAAATATATAACTTTACTCATATAATTAAGTTTCTAGCATATCTTTTATTTTTAGAATACATTCTAAGGTTAATTTCATGAATTCAACACAATATATATATAATTACTCAATTTAAAGTTAATTTACGAATATAATTATTATTTGTACCGGGTATACTAAAAAATTACGTGTATTTTTTTATAGTAAATTATACTACATTATCTCATTTTATAGCTCAATTAGCTTATCTCTAAGTTCTCGTTGTAATCTAAGTTCAATTTTAGGAGTTCTGAACATTTTAGGGCTTTAGTAAATACTCCAATTTCTAAGGGCAAAATTGGGATTTCGGATCATTATTACTAAAATCTAACTTCACTGTAATATCTCGACTAACTTTTTCATTCTAGTTGCAAAGTTTGGGCTCAATTGGATAAGTTATCCTAAAAGCCCTAAATCTGAGCTCGGTTATCTTAAGCTCAATTTTGGAAGCTTACACCTTAGCAGCTTCCTGGATAGTATGGAGAGTGAAGTAGCTTGGCAGATTGGACTGGGGAAAACACTGCTCTTCGAACAGCTCGATTAACCATGTGAGAAAGCCTTCGGGCTCGAGAGCAGGTGATCGGTCCTTGATCCCTATTTGGTAATGGTAACATGTATGGTCAAAATAGTTTGTTGGACCGTAGTAGTTGTGGTTCGCTATGAGTAGAAAGAGGCTTTCAAATGAGACCACTAAATGGTTACATGAAAAACCCTTAAGAATGATATAGCTTAAGATTGGGATCAGATCATTGAAGCTTGTAATCAAATATGTGAGACATAAAAGGAAGGAAATCTATAGGAACAACTATGGCAATTGGTGTTTAGTGGAGTAATTAAGCAAAGGTTGGAATGTTGTGGTGATTCTTGAAAATGGAAGTAATAGTGGAATTAAAATTTAAAGAACTATGATACATAAACTAGAAACAAGAGGCTCTCCCTTCCCTTGTAGTTTTAAGGTTCTTTTTTTTTTTTTTTCTTTCCCTTCCTTTCCTTAACATAATCTAGAGGTTAACATTCCTAGTACAGCTACTATTTTCATTGTACGACTTTTATAATAAGAGTCCTTTATGTTTAAATTGAAGATTTACAAACATCTCTCATCTATTAATAAAGTCGTATTAAAGTTTTATATTTTTGTTTTCTATCTTGTCTCTCATCCCGATATGGTATTATTTCCAATTATAGATTTGGGTTTCATTCCATAATTAGATGGAGATCTTATCTTAGTCAATAATAAGAGTACAATACAAAAAGGAAACACTAGAGTAGCAAAATATTATCACATTTAGGACACTTTTGTAAATATATAGCACATATATAGGCAAAATAGTAGTTGTATACATATTCACTAGTGGGTTCCTCATTACCTTCTCACTACCTTGTTTACTTCATTGAGTTGCAATCATTATGGAATTACAATCCTTAGAAATGGGAAATTGGGATTCCTAATTTGAACCTAAGAATGAGGATTCTTAAACAAAATTACTCTTACTATCTTTTCTCTTCTCAACACAACACCACCACAACACTTACGATCATTGCTTATAACTATACAAACGCCTCGCCAAACACCTGCTAACATTGCCACCATCACCATTCCCCACCACCAGCACACCACTTACTTGCCACTGTATACCTACTTGCCATTATGTTGAGATAGAAAGAGATCGAGACCAAAGAGAGAGACAAAGTGATGTAGACATGATACAATGACAATATTCCTAATTACGCTCAAATGAATATAACTTTTGATCTATGGAGAATTTTTCTTCTTATTTTATATTTTCAAGGACTAATTTTCAAGTACTATAGTAAGGCAATTCTGGTATACTTAATTGATGTCATTTTAGGTTTAAAAAATACCCTTTAAGATTGTTACCGGCTCTTTTATTTCTAGGTGATATTTTAGAAATATTTTAGGTGTTTTAAAGGTTCTTTTAGATATAAATAGCCTTTTTCGTCCTTTTTTGTTTTCTTTACAAACAATTATTCAAGAATAATAAAGATTCAATTTCTTTCTTTGCATACATTACATCATAAAGGAAGAAGATTAGGGTGGAACGAAGGTACATGTGCTACTGTAGATCAAGATTAATGGTGTAGATTGAGACCACAATACCATCCACTCGCCACCTATATCATCCTCACACATACTAACCAATCTCACCATTGAGACTAGAGCAGAGTTACATCTATTTAATATCATTTACTTGTTACTAAGGATGGAGAGATTGAGACTAAAGAGATAGAGAGATTGAGGATTTGGGGTGTTCTTTTAGGTTTTTTGGGTTTTAAAGAAGTTAATGATGAGGTAGGCTTGCTCAAAGGTGGTGTGATGATGTAGTGGAATTGGTGGTTGGTGGTAACTAAGATGAGCATAGACGGTGGTAGCTTAGATGAAGGAGATAGTTGTAGGGAAAGAGAGTAATTGTGAGAGAGAGAGAGAGAAAGATAGAAAGGAATAACATAAAGGGTGTAAACACACTTAGCACTTGTCTTATGATAATGGCTTTATCAAAGCGAGCATATATAATTCTAACTTCATCATCATATCACTTTGTATTGTAAGCCCAACAACTAGAAGTTCAAATTCAATATGTAAAATTTAGGGTGATCGAATAAAGTGTCAAATCAAGCCTAAATTATACGATAAAGTTACAAGTATTAGTAAGAATGATCCTGTAAGTTTAAATTTAGGAAAATAAGTAATAAAATAATTAAATATCATAATATCAAATAATAAGTATATTATTCATTATTTATCAGAAATGCGTAAAAACAAGTTTCGATAACTAACGAATTGCTAAAGATAAATTATATACACACTAAAAATCATAAAATGAAATAAACAATATTTTGGAGTATTTACATATACCCCATATATATTTATGTGCAGGTAAAAATATATGAAATTACTTAAAATGCTCAAAATATATTGAATTAATATTAAATAATTAAAGAAAATTATAAAAAAAATCAAGGAAAAATAAAAAAAAATAGAAAAGAGTATGGATTTGTCTATAATCAAGTTATAGCATGTTGGGATGAGAAAGAAAAAAAAATTAACCAATTACATTAGGGCAAATAAAAAGTAAATTAGAAAAAGAATAAGGTCAATTGTCAATCAAAAATTGAGAGAAAAAAATTGAGGCAGCCTTATAAATACCCCAAACCTTAACTAGAGCTCATTTAGGGTTTTTTACAAAAATTAAGAGAACTCAAAAAGAGAGGATTAGGTTTTTTACAAAAATTAGAAAAAAATCTATCTAATTAGGGCTTGTAGAGTAAACCCACGACTTACGGTCATCTGGAAACAAACTACCACTACCACCACGCCTTACCACCATCGCCTAAGGCTGTTGACACCCCTAAGGCGACCACTTATGGCTGGAAGATGATCGGACGAGTGAATTAAATTCTAACTCAATTTTGTTTAATTTCGTAAAAATATTAAATATATTTAAAAAATTATGAAATATAGTATTCTGAGGTTTTTATGTATATAGATTTAGGGAAAATTTTTAACTTGATGAATTTATGTCTGGAAATATATTGTAGGTAAGAAATCTTATAAACTCGAGTTTTGTTTGATTTAGAAATAAATGAGCTTAGGGGTGTAGTTTTAAGCTCAAAATTTTTGTATAGACTATTTAAAGAATGTAGAACAGTTCTATGAAAAGATTTTTTAGAATTAGATTTTCAAAATTTTTAACTGATTTTTAGGCCTTAAAATGATATATAAAATAGGTGATTTTGGGTTAATTCGGTAATTAAATGGATAATTACTAATTTAGTGTATAATTAGGTGTTTAAGGATGTTAATATCTAATATAGTATGATACTCGTGACATTTAAGGTGTTAGATGTAATTATTATATGTATTATGTTGTAAATATATGTAAATTAATAATATGAGGAATTGAAAATATAATAAATAGAAAATATTAGGTTAAAAATTGATAATATAGTAATAATAATAAAACACAACAAATCTAATATGAACTTAAATTTTAGTGAATTATATGAAAAATATAAATTTTTATCACATCGAGAATAAATTTGATTGTTAAATTAGGATTAGGGTATACTGTACAAACTTGAATATTGGTTAAAGGCCAAATGTGATATTTAGGATACTTAAATATAATGTAATTAATTTCATATTATGGTTTGAGACGAATTCTTAGGATTTACATATAATACTCATAGTTGAAACTGAATTAGAATCTAAATCGGAATTGGATTTGAAAACCGATTTCAAAACTAACTTAAAATGGATCGGTAATAACTAATATATATATATATATATATATATGGAAAATTTAGTTGAATCATAAAATAAAGTTTATATATCATAATGATATAAATACTAAAAGAGTATTTATATTATAAGACATGTGGAGATAAGTGACCTGCGGCAAGTCGAGCGAGCTAACCAAGGACTTCATGTAAATTAGGTTCAATACTTCATTGTATTTTGGAGTACTATTAAGGTATTCAGAGGCTTATGATTGTATGTGATTGTACTTGTAAGTAGTTATATATGCATGTGCTTGTATTTATCTGACTTTGTGTTGAAAATCTGTGTTATGAATTGAGTAATGTGAGATTATTTGATTACCCTAAATCGAATTTAATTGTAACCAACTTAAACACCCTAATAAGGCATCCATTGCAACCCTTTAGAGGACTATTAGGATTCTCTAACTAAACACAGACGCTTTCAAAAAAGATAATGCTAGATAGTATAATGGTCTTTTCTTCATCCTTAGCTAAACTAAGTGACATGAGAGGAGGTCATCATAAGGATGAGGGAAATTGTTCAAAGGATAATTATGGAGAGAGTGGTATCTCTATTGCATAAACTTGGGTTTGGTTGTAAACTATTAGATAAATATGAAAACTTCTTAACCCATATTAGAGCGGCTGAAATTACTTTAATTTTACAATGGACCGGACCATATTATATGATGGCATTTACTTTTTGCATTGTATATGATTAATTGTTTGAAAACCTTGTATGTATTTGTTATGCATCTATAAGTCTCCAACCTAACTTAACGGGGCATTGGTTGCTCATACTCTTATAAATTTTCTTATAGGTATTGATTGATATGTTGTGATATAATTATCCTGTCAATTTCTTTTTGAAGTGCTATGGGAGAGTGAGAATTAATTGGCTATACGATCAAGTCTTTTAATATTTTGTTACCATTCTTAGGTTTATGTACTGGTCTTATAATATGTACTTATCAAACTACCATAGCATGTATAATATAATATAAGTATAATTATATATATATGACTTAAAGTTTTTGGCTTTTTATGTAAAATTTAGCATAATTTAATTCAATTATTTACTTTAAAGCGAGGAGTCATGAATAACTTATGTAAATCATATCTACGATAGCGATTATGAGGTTAGTTGCTATCATAGGTTGATTTACAAAACGGAACTATTATGACCCTATAGCTTCAGGGCATAACATGTATAAGAAGCAATAGTTTATATAAACCCATATCAGTTGACAAATAAAGAAATCACGAGAATGAACATAGAAGGTTTGAAAGAGAATAGGTTGCATTAAGGTTTCAAGTTGAGGAAGTCCTTTTATACTACATTTTGAAACCTACATTCTTTTGAGTGGAAGAGTATGAATGGTGCATTTTGAAATATTGATAGCAAGTAGTCTTATTCTACTAGTTGGGCTAAGAGTGGTAACCAAATTTAACAATTTAGTGCTCTTGATGAGAGTTAAGGCTGTAAGTAGGGGTGTAATTGAGTCGAGTTAAACCAGTATAGTATTGGGCTTAAGCTTGAGCTTGATTAAAAAACTCAAAGCTCGAACTTGGCTTGAGTTCAACCAAGCTTTAAAGTTTAAACTTTAGCTTAACTCGATGATATATTTGATAAGTTTGAGTACAACTTGAATATTTTGAGTAAGCTTGAATATTTATAAATTTTTCTTAAATAATCTTGAATTTACTTATATTTTAAAAAAATTCAAAGTAAATTAAAAATTATACTAAGCTCCATTAGGCTCGCAGACCTAACAAATTTAGTATTTTATAGCTCGAGCTCAGCTTGATTTACTATTCGAGTAGTTCAAGCTCAAGCTCGACTTGATTGTCATCCAGTCCAAATCAAGTAAAAGCTAAGCAAAACTCTAGTAGTTTGCAAAGTGGCTTGGTTTGTTTATACTCATAGTTGCAAGTACAAAATCTACAGTGTAAGCTTCGGATATGGAGTTAATTGGGAACATATTCTTAACTTTGCAACATAAACAAAAACACTATAAACAAACTGCTATGGATTAGAACAATTGAAAGTTAGTACATCATCCATTCATATTGACCTTGCTAAACAATTATCATGCTCTCCAACTCAATAAATATCTCAACATATTGAAAGCATTTTGAAAGAAATTGAATTGGAAATTCTCAAATATTGTCAAGTAAATCCTATAGGGTGGATTTTCAAAGCTAAACAATTATTAATCTCCATAAAAGCTAGTTAACTTTAAATAATTACCATTGCTACATTTGTTATGGAAGAACAAGCATTATAGTGATATGGACAGATGAATAGAAAGCAATAATTAAGTCTATGAAAAAATTCTATGCGTAAATTAAATATAAGTTCTGGACCTTTTGAATATGAGGTTATTCGGGGCCATGATCTCCAAATGCAAAATAAATAATCACTGTAGTCAAGTATCAATCCGAGTCTGAATTGCTTCTAACAAAACCGTAGGATTACTTGAGAGTTTTCTCATGAGACGTTCATTTTTAGGTTGACATGAATGATTCAAGATGAAGGACAAATTGCTAAACCAGTTATGATAAATGCAAGTTAGCTCCCTAAGGCGACCTTTGTGCAATGATTGAGACCGGCTTTCTTTTTTTGTTAGTTGAATCAACAGGCAAAAATTTGTCTTCACCCGTAAATTTCTTAGGGTAGTTTTGGGGAAATTCTTTGTAGCGCAGGTACGGTTCATCTTCAGTACCCGTAAACACGACAAATCGTAGCTGAGTCTTGCTAACAGAAAATAAAAAACGCTGCAGCATTTAGCCAAGTCATGTTTCCTCAAATAATTCTAAAGGCTATAAGTTATAATTATCCTACATGTACGTATAAAAAAAAAAAGGTCTTAAAATGCAGCAATTTAGAAGAGGAAGAAATAATTCACATGAGAATATCGATTCACGTACGTCATTATTGTTTCTTCTTCTATAACCTTCATTTGGTAGAAGTGAGCTTTATTTTCATAGAAGCACAACTCTTCTCACAAGAGCAAGATGCTTGACATCTTGCACCAGTCAAGACTTTCATGAACGATACAAATATTCAAACATATATAATTGGAGTAAAATAGAATATGGACATCAAGAATAGATTGATGAAGATGATGGTTACATAAAATTAATGTTGATTTCAATATAAGTACCTGAAAATATTTGAAAATTTAAGCATTAATATCACAAATGGTATATAAATTTTGTCAAAATATACAATTTACTATTTGTATTTTAAAAATTCCAATTTGTAATCTAATTAAAGTTTTTATGGTTATTTTTATTACATGAACTAACTTTATTAAGTCCAATTACTGACATAGATATATGCATAGATTAAGAGATGAACCAAGATTGTCTATAGATCAAACGATCCACGTTTTGAAGTGGATTATAACCTATTTCATCTTTAAGTGGTTATATTGGCTACCCTAAGGCCAAGGCAACTTTGGTTTGGTGGGGTGAGGTGGGGCTGAAGCTATTTGGCAGTAGAAATGATTAGGAAAACTTCAATTAGGTAATAAATTGATATTTTAAAGTACAAATAGTGAATTGTATATTTTGATAAAATCAAGTATCATTTATGATATTAACTTAAAATTTAAAAAATGCATGGGAATATTTAGAGTTAACATGTATTAATTTCACTTTTATAATCTCTTTCTAAGTAGCTATTTATACTGGTCTCCATCTTCCATGAACTATTTTTCACTTTATCCATTTTGTTAATCACTTGTTTAAACATTTATATCATTGAAGAATGATTTGGTCGAACCCAAAGTTTGAGCAAATGATTAAGTTAGAGAAAAATTAGTGCAAGACGACGGAGGCAGCGATTATTTATATCTATCCAATAAAAATAGCGTAAGAAAAAAGAGATAGAAAAGATTGCAATATATATTAACTCTAAATCTTTCCATGCATTTTCAAATCACGTCCTTCCCAACACCGGTATTGAAACCAACATTGAGTGAAGTAATCATCGTCTTAACCTGTCTTTAATTCTTGATGTTTACATTTTGCTTAACTCCAATCCTATGATTGAATGTATGTACCGTTCTTGATTGATGTGAATGTTCATCATCTAGATGTAGAGATTAGGAATTAAAGAAAGTTCTTTAATTTAACATGTACAAATAGTGTTGCACAAAGAAACACTCACGATGATTTCTATAGGTATGTATGAAATTTTATAATGTGTAAAAATATCCATACCACAACGTGGAAAACGTTTAGATTGTAGTGACTTTATTAATTTCATTGGATAAATTACATAGAAGGTTATCAATTTTAGGGATAAATTTAAATAAAAAATCAATATTTTAAAAAAATTCAAACAAAATAATCATTGTTTCCTCAAGTGATTTAAGTAAGGAATTTCGATTAACTTATAGTTAAACAGTATTAAATTAATCTGATATGCCATTAAGTGTCGAGCGGTGTTTACATGACGCTTATATATTAGTTTAATTAAAAATGAAGAAGAAAAAAATTAATAATATAATTATTAAAAAAAATTGAAAAAGTAAAAAAATTCTAAAGCACATGTAACAACATATCTCATATATATATATATATATATTATATTATATAGTATAATTAATAAAAAAATCGGCAAAAGAAAAAAAAGGAAAAAAACCAAAAATATAAAAAGAAAAAAAAAAAAAGCAACAACTAACCACCTCAGGCATTGAGTGGCTACCTCCTCCCTTAGGGGGCTTGCACGAACGCCACCACCTCCTAAACCCCTCGGCCTGGCCCGGTGGTGGGTGCTCACCGTTGCCCTTCTTTTTTATAAAAACAAAAAAACAAAAAAGGAAAAAGCTTTGAGAACCTCAATTGCGACCGAATCGGGTTTTCATAAATTTCTTGTCTTTTTGGTTCTTTTCCTCAACTGGATTTTGGGAACTGTGAACTAGGTGTGGTTTATTTTTCCTTGTAGTCAATCATAGAGTTGAATCTCAAAATCCTAACTTTTGGTCTGTAAAAGAAAAATAATGAGGTTTTTGGGTCTTGACTCATAAATTTCTCATCTTTCTGAGTTCTTTCAACTGGGTTTAAGAAATTATCAACTGGGTATTGGTTATTTTCTTGTCGTAGTCAATCACTTAGTTAAATTTGAACTTGTGCTGGTTCACGAAAGGAAAAGGGAAAAACGTGTGGTTTTTTTAAAGAGATGAATCTAACTAATGGGAAAGGATCCATGTAGGTGGTCGCCGGAAGTGGCTCTTGGAAGTACGCCGATTTGGTCTCTGACCAGTTTTCGGCCAATTTAAGAGTGTTGGTGATTGATGATGATCCAACTTATCTTATGACTTTAGAGAGAATGTTTATATGATTTATACGTTCTTTTTTTTTTCTTTATTTTCATTTAAATTACCACATAAGTACTAATTGGCACTTGCAACTTAGATGCTATATAAGCACCAGCTAACACTTAACAACCACATCAAATTGACTTAAATGATGTTATAACTGTGAGTTAAATGATACTTTACTTGAACTATTTAATGAAACATTAATTTATTATCTGAATATTTTGAAAAGTTAATCTCATAAACTTACCCCCAATTTTCTTATCTACTATTCCTCTTGATTAAGAAAGCATCGATTCATAAATTATTAATTTATGTTAATTGCATTATTGTAAACGTAACGTTAGGAAAAAAAAGAGGAGAAACTGTAAAAATTTTTAAGAAAGAAAATTATGATTAGGACTGATCATGAACTTGTGAACCAAACTGTAGTATCGGGTTAGAACTAAAGAAATTTTATCTTTTTCAAGATCCACGGATTGAAGCTTCACGAGATGTTGCAGAGAATATAATTTTTATTTTGTTTTGTATATTGCAAGTATAACCAAATGAATACAACTTTCTATTTTCTATAGTATTTATACTAGCAAAAACTAATATAACAAACTAACTGCTATATCAAGTATATATGGACAAGTAAGAAAAATTCAGTTGCAAAATAAATAAAATATACATATATGTCATCGTCCCCTTCAAGTTGACAATGGCTACAGAGCATATCACGAACTGAGAACAGTTTAGTTGTGGCAGACGCCGTATACTGTATGAAAAATCTCTGATTAATTATTCTTCCAATCATGAACTATTCATACAATATATAAGGCTCTACAACCACTAGCTTTCAAAAAACATACCGATCCACATGATATCATCACATAAGCATATTTATATAAAATTTAAACTATAAAGTTTACAGTAAGCAGTAATTTAGTACATCTAAGTTTATATTACTAACAAAACAACAGTACTTAAGTAGAAGTCTGCATAGTCAGTTCTCTCATCACACCGAATGGCTCGCTCTTACCTAGTTCCCCAAGCTAACTTGTGGCATCCTTTGGTCAGTCTCAACAAATAAACCATCATGCAGCAGAAGTCTAAGGGGGTATAAGCCTAAGCTCAGTAAGCAAAACTTTCGGCCACACTACAAGCAAGTTATAAATACATTATATTTACGTATATGAATGAATGGACAAATAAAATGCCAAACAATATGTATAGTTAACTAATCAATATACGTAACTCGGATTTAACACCCTTTGAAGTCAGGATTGGAGTACACATGATACCAATTAGATCTGGATATTATACTAAAACTTACTTTACTATGGAACTTCACGTTCCGTACTTAAATCAAACAAGTATTTTATTTTCATAAGAACCAAGTTCTAGTATAATTGTGAGTGAACCCCTATAGTTCACACTCACCCCTAAACAGAGGTCTCTAGACTCAACCCTTAAGTAGGTGGTTGGTGCCTCCAACACTTAATATTCCCGCGGGCCAGGGTAAAGTCATTTTGCACGAGTGCACCATACAGAACAAATAAATTTATAATAATAACTCCCGAATGGCTTCTCTTTACCTCTGTGTCATATGACGGTCGGAATTATGTCTATGCAATGTATGTACCAATTTCTTCTTATGAGCTAAGTATAATTAAGTTCAATTATGATGTGACCATCCAATAGTACATACAATCATTATCTATACTACCATGCAACAACAAAGTATTATTTGTACTTAAGGTAAATTCACAACTCAACACATAATAATATATACAAGTATTTCCCAACCCCACACAACAATCAATTAACAATATCATTTAAGTTTACTATCTACAGTCACATACAAGCATGCAATCATAGGGTAAATAGTCACTCGGCCATGATGATTTGCTTTAGTCGTAGTAATCAATTGGGAGATCCTAAGTCGCGTCGAGATCACCTGATCATTACGATATAATAATGATAATAAGAAATTGAATTAACTAGTAAATAATTGAATTAACTAAATATCTATTTACCAAATTCTATTTAGATTATTATTAATTTTTATCCGATTAGACTATATCACTAATCATATGTAACTTTTTTATTTTATTTCTGATATTTACGAATTTATAGTTGTTTTCAGACGTACATTCATACGATGATGTCCGTTTTAAATGTTAAAACTCGTGTTTTACAATATAAACTAAATTTATTGAAATTCTAACTATTGAAGCTTAATTATTCTTATTAGCTAGTTTTATGTTCTATTTTAGTAATTAATGGTTTCATTAGCCATTAATTTTTATACTTAAATGATCTTATGGTTTATTATTTTAGAGGCTTATGTTATCGCTTACTTATGTCATCAATTGCTTATGTCATGGCTTACATTACCATTTGATTATGTCATTGCTTACATTATTATTTAATTATACATCATCATCCATTACAGGTTAATACTCCAAAGGCTAGGATTAGGTTTTCACAACAGAGATTAACATCCCTAAACATCTAATTACTATCTAAATCAGTAACTAATTACTTAATCAATTAATTAACCTAAAAGGACCTAATTTTTCCGTCATTTTAAGGTTAAAAATTTACTTAAAAATTTCAAAAATTAATTTTTAAAAAATGGCTTCATAGTACTGTTCTATATCACTTAAGCATTTTAAAGAAAAAATTTGAGCTCCAAACTATACTCTTAAGCGTATTTATTTCTAATTCTAATCATGCTCGGTTTTGCTTAATTTATTAAGAACCTTATATTTTCAAACGTGATTAAACTTAATCACTATTTTTCTCTAAATCTACATATAATAAAACCTCAGAATAACAAGTTTCATAATTTTTTAGGCAAAATAACTAATTTTAAGAAATTATACAAAATCGAAGCAAATAAGGGACTCACCCGGTTTGATGCCTTTTGGCCATCCAACTTCGGTCCAAGTGTGTTGGCTAGCCTAGACGGTGGGTCTAGAGTGGGGTGGTAGTGATGACTTGGTCCCATGTAGTGGTGGTGTGTGGGTTTGGCTCATTAACCCTAATTGCACAATTTTCCTTTCTTTTTTTTTTTTTTCTCTGGTTTTTCTCTTGAATTTCAATACTCTCTATTTTTCTCTAATTTCTAACTGTCTAAAGGAGCTCTGTAAATTTTTTCCTTATCTATAGAGCTTTGTGGTAATTAATGTATATTAAATTAGATAAGACATTGTCCAAATCCCTTAGTTTTTTGCTTATGGTAATTAATGTGCATTTTGATTGTGTAATTTTTTTTTTATGCACTTCCTGACTTGCTACAATCACATCCACCTCATTCTTGATTCCTCTGATTTTTTTTCTTAATTAATTAATAATTTTCCTTAATTATTTACTAAGTTTTAGACAATTTAAGAAATTTTGTGTTTTTTTATCTACACGTAAATATGTGTGGTATACTTGTGAATATTCCTAATTATTATTTAGGTCATTTTATAATTTTTGGTATACATATAATCTATCTCTAGTAATTTATTAGTTATTATATTACATTTTTCGTATTTTTGATAATTAATAATTATTATACTTAAAATTTAAAAATTTTATAGTTTCCTATTTTATTACTTATTTTCTTAAATTCAAGTTTACGGAGTTGTTTTTACTAATTTTTCTATCCATAGTTTATAATTTGGGTTTAATTGGATCCTTTAACTGATCGCCATAAACTTTGTATTTTAAGTTCAATCCTACGGTCACTTGACTTAACTTTAGGGTTTACAATTCCACCTCCCTTCAAAAAAAGTTTTGTCCTCAAAACTTCTATATATCTAAATTGCACTTAAATGACTAAATACAATAATTTGCATACTTTTACTAATTTGGAAGTTAGAAAAGCCATGGATACTGCTCCACCATCGCGACTTTTGGTTCTCAAGTCATCTCCAAGTCTGGACCTTTGTTCCATTAAATCTTCACGTACTCCATATCTCTATTCCTTAACTTCTGAACTCGACTATCCAATATTTTTATGAGTTGCCTCACAAGTTGAAAATTTCTCGTTAACTCCACTAGCTTTATCTCTACTATCGTATTCGAGTTCTTAATGAATCTTCTTAACATGAAAACATGGAATATATTATGATAGCCCAATAAACTTGGAGGTAAAGCTATTCGATAGGATACATTGTCAACTTTTTCCAATACTTCAAATGGACCAATGTATCGTGGGCTCAGTTTTCTCTTTAAACCAAATCGTCTGAATCCTTTGAATGGGCTTATTTTAATATAAACATGATCACTAATTTCAAATTCCAATGGCCTTCTTTTTAAGTTAGCCTAACTCTTATAACGATCTTGAGCTTCTTTCATTCGTTGTTGAACAATCTTAATCTTCTCACTTGTTTGATTGATCATGTCTGGTCCAATCACGGCATACTCTTCGTGATCCCAATATAGTGGTGATCTACACTTTCTCTTATATAATGCTTCATAAGGTGGCATCTGTATGGTTGCATGATAACTATTATTGTAGGCAAATTCTATCAACAGCAAATATTTATCCCAATTACCTCCAAAAACTAACATGCAAGCTCATAACATATCTTCTAGAGTTTGAATTGTTCGTTCAGATTGCCCATCTGTTTATGGGTGATAAGTTATACCAAGCTGCAACTTTGTACCTAAAGCTCTATGTAAACTCTCCCAGAATTTGGATACAAATCGACTATTTCGATCAGAAACAATACTCTCAGGTACACCATGTAACCTTACTATTTCTCAGACATATAGCCTAGCCATCTTTTCCATTGAATCACCCGTTCGATAAGGTAAGAAGTGTGCACTCTTTGTTAGTCTATCCATGACTACCCAAATGGAATCGTATCCAACTTGAGTCCTTGGTAATGCTACCACAAAATCCATAGTAATATGGTCTCATTTCCATCTCGGTATTTCTAAAGGTTGTAATAGTCCACCCGGTCTTTGGTGTTTTGCTTTAACTTGTTGGCATATAATGCATTTTGATACATACTGTACCACCTCTCTCTTCATCCCATTCCACCAATACATGAGTTTTAAATCTTGATACATTTTATTTCCTCTCGGGTGCATAGTATAACCTATAATGTGTACTTCATCTAAAATTTGCTTTCTTATATCAGCATCTTGTGGTACACATATTCTTTCTCTAAACTTTATTATACCTCTATCATCCACCTTAAAGTCAGGGTCTTGTTCGTTACTTAATTTCTCTTTTATCTCCATCAGACCCTTATCTTCTTCTTACTTTTGCTTTATTCTCTCTAATAGAGTAGGTTGCAATTCCCAATTCATTAGCTGACTATTAGGTTCACACCAGTCAAACCTAATTTGCATCCTCTCAAATTCTTGCACTAGTACACATTAAGGTGTAATCAATAAAGCAACCTGTTCATAATTCTTTCGGCTTAATGCATCCGCCACCAAATTGGCCTTTCCAGAATAGTAATTTATATTCAAATGATAATCTTTAATCAATTCTAACCACCTTCTTTGCCTTAAATTCAACTCCTTATGAGTAAAGAAATACTTCAAACTCTTATGGTCAGTGTACATCTCACACTGTTGTCCATAGAGATAATGTCTCCAAATTTTTAAAGCAAACACTACAACTGCTAACTCTAAATCATGGGTTGGATAATTCCTCTCGTATGGCCTCAATTGTCTTAATGCATATGCGACAACTTTTCTATCTTGCATTAATCACAACCTAATCCATTCCACGAAGCATCACTGTACACATTATAAGGCTTATTCGGATTAGGTAATGTTAATACTAGTGTTGTAACTAGTTTTTTTTTTTCAACTCCTGAAAACTCATTTCACAATCTTCACTCCATTCAAACTTTATATCCTTCTAGGTCAATCAAGTCAACGATTTGGCAATTTTGGAAAAATCCTTTATGAATTGTCGATAGTATCCAGCCATGCCCAGAAAACTCCTTATCTCAGTTACAGTGGTTGGTTGCTTCCAATCCATTACTGCTCTCACTTTATCAGGGTCTACAGAAATTCCTTCACCAGATATAATATGACCTAAAAAAGAAATTCTATCCATCCAAAAATCACATTTACTTAACTTGGCATACAATTTATTCTCTCTCAACTTTTGTAATGCCAATCGTAAATGCTCTGCATGCTCCTTCTTGGTTTTTGAATAAATCAAAATATCATCAATAAATATCATGACAAACTTATCCAAATATGGTTGATATATGTGATTCATTAGGTCCATGAATACAGCCGGGGCATTCGTTAAGCCAAATGGCATCACAGAAAATTCATAATGACCATATCAAGTTCTAAATGCAGTCTTATGCACATCTTCTGGCTTAACTCGTAATTGATGATATCCTTATTTTAAATCTATTCTAGAAAACATAATTGCACCTTGTAGTTGGTCAAATAAATCATCAATGGAGGTAACGGATACCTATTTTTAATGGTAATCTTATTTAACTCCCGATAATCTATACACAATCTCATAGTACCATCTTTCTTCCTCACAAACAATACCGGTGCTCCCCATGGTGAAACACTCGGTCGAATAAACTTCTTATCCAATAGCTATTGAAGCTGCTTCTTTAGTTCTTGAAGTTCCATAGGTGACATCCGATATGGAGCTTTAGAAATAAGCTCAGTTCCAAGAACTAACTCTACAGTAAAATCTAACTCTCGGAATGGGGCTAAACCTGGTAAATCCTCTAAAAATACATCTAGAAATTCATTCATTACCCGTATGTTTGCTACTTTGGGTATCTCTTTCTTTACATCAGCAACAAACACCTAGCAAAATTTCCAATCATTCTCCTTTACTTTCGTCTCAAATAGTTCATCACATATCTCCATCATTGATAAATTTAACTTACTTCCACCAGCCTTACCTTGAAATATCGTTTCTCTCTCATTAAGATTGATAATTTTATTCCTACACTTCACAATAGCTTTATTTTTAGACAACTAATCTATTCCCACTATTACATCATAACCATGTAAAGGTAATATTACAAGACTTATAGGATACTCCTTCTCTTGAATTTTTATTATACCATCAGCTACTACTTCTCGAGTTATTACTTTCTCCCCAGTCGGAGTTCTAACTTTATAAGTTATACTAACAGTAACCAAACTAATTTCTTGTTTATTTACAAATTTCTGACTTGCAAAGGAATGAGATGCACCAGTATCAAACAGCACAAAAGCAGGTTGTCCATTTATCAGCACATATCCTGGAATGTACTAATACTATGATTACTAACTACAATAGTATTCATAAATCTTGAAATGCAAATACTTTAATTTAATTCACACATAGAAATATCATTACAATAGATAGTCTAAGTACGTACCAGTTACAAGTCCTTCATCATTCTCTTCTTCAACTCCCATGATCTCCTTGACATCATCATGGTAGTATTTCTCCATAAATTTTGAGAAATCCTCATTCTCCTCAACTCCCATATCCTCTAGAGCAAAGACACGAGCAGGTGCAGTGGTGTTATCAAAACCTTCTATCTACTTAGCTCCTTGTCCAAACTGTGGACAGTATTTGGAGAAATGGCTCTTCTTATCACATTTATTACACTTTACTAATTTCATCCTAGGGCATGCCTTCAGTATATGGTTTGAATCCCCACATATAAAATATTTTCCCTTAAGCTGAGTATAATTTCTCGGGTAATGATTTGCACCACACTTCCAGCATTTGACATTATCATCCTTATCGTAACAGCTCAAACTAGGCACTGACTGCGTTGGGCTACTAGCCAGAGTTATTGGTCTCTTTCTCTTCTGTCTAGAATTGCTATTAGCGGCACCAGGATATGATCTCTTAAATGATAGACCAGGTCGATATCCTTTGTTGATCTTTTGACTCTACATTGCTTGTATCCTTACACGATTATCTTCCAGTTGTCTTGCCTTATTTACCACTTCATTGTAAGTGGTGAAACCATAATCCAACAGCTTGCAACACATTGTGGGGTCAAATCTAGTAAGAAACAAATCTTTCTTCAACTCAACATTATCTCAGTATGAGCCAGGTATATGTTGTAACAATCTATTAAATTTAGTCTCATACTGTGTTACACTCATACCTCCCTTCTTCAGTTCAAACAAATCTCGCACCATTCTGTTTTGAACACTATGAGGGAAATACTCCTTCCCGAATTCCTCCTTAAATTGTTGCCAATCAATGTTATTTTCGAGTTGCCTAGCTCTCGAGTCCCACCATACTCTCATAGCTAACTTTAACATAAATGTGCCATAAGATAACTTTTGAGATTCAGGAACTCTAAAAGCCTCAAAACTTCGTTTGATTTGGGCTAGCCAATCATCGGCTACATCTGGCTTACCCACTCCCCTTCAAAGTAATAGTTGGCCTTTATAAACTTAGGAAGTTTATTTACCTCTTGAGGTGTCGCTCCATTCGTTGTTCAACTTCTTGGGGTCTCCTGTTTCCTACATTACCATCAGTCATAAGATGATGAATTAACATTCCTTGCTGTCTCATCATTGTATGCATACTGGCAAGTATTTGTCTAATAGGCATATTCTCTTGTGAAGGCGGCAGGGGTAAATCTTATCTATATTATTCTCTCAGTAGTGATGGTGCTCATGGTGGAGGGTTTTGATTTCCTTCAGTTCCTCCTTGACTACTCTTATTTCCAACTTTAGCCATAATTGCTTAATAGTTTAACTTATAACCCTGCATTCATATTTATCTATAAGTTATCCCTACTTTTGTTTAGAGAAATTTTTTTTTTATAAATTAATGAATGCTTACAATATATACTCATATAAAATAGTAATAACAATATCATTGTAATCAACGTACTTAGTAGTCTGATTTCCACTATTAATTTCATTTAACCTTACATCATCATCATTATAACTTCAAAACAAAAGATACAACTCGATAACTTTTGAATACATATATCAAATTTAAAACTCGATTACATCATTATTTACATAATTTAGTACAGACTCGATCTTTACAACTGTACAAGACAAAAGATTACATCAACTGGCTATATCAAACTTAATTACAACGTACATTTAGCTTGATCTAGAAGCTACAAAGTATATCAAAAGTCAAAATATATCAAAAGATCTTAAAATACATCAGTTTCCATTAAAATTGCTATTGGATCATATTTAAAAATCTATCTAACCAAAACAAGTCAGTCATCTAGCTAAGCTAATCCTCTTCTGAATCCGTAGTAGCTACTCCATCAAAGGAATCGTGACCCACATGGTCTCCTACCAAGTGATCCTCATGCTCGCTATTTGATGCAGAGTCTATAAATACTATCTTTGGAGTCTTAGGAATCACAATCACCTCCTGCACATCATCATAATCCGACTCAGCTATATCACCAGCTCTTACTCTAACTATTGCGATGTCTGCAATCACCTACGTAACTACAGCATGTATATCTACATTAGGTTCATCCCCATTCTCTTGCTCCTCCTCAGGGTCTTCTTCTGGATCTTCTTCTTCTGGGTGCTCCTCTGGGTTTTCCTCAGGGTCTTCCTCAACATAACCTCCATCCTCTTGGGGTTCAACTAGAGGTGGGTTTTCGGGTGGTGGTTCCGGTATCTCAGGCTCAGGTTCATGGTTAGGTTCCAATGGTATCTCTATACTTTCCCCAGCAAGTTCTGGAAACTAAGGAAACCAATCAATAATCCTTAATGGGTACTGTTTGGGAATGTATGGAATGTCTATAGGGATGTGTGCAATACTAGCTAGGTATGGTCTCCCATCCTCGAACCTAGTGGGAAAATACCATAAGGGCATCATCAAAGTTATAATTCCCTCTGTCTCCAACCATCTCTGCTCAAAAGCTACTATGGCAGTATATTTATTATACTAAGATCCTAGACTCATCTCTATCCATGCCCACTTATCTTTCCAACTATAGCACATCTTATCATGAAACTTGTTAAAAATCTTATCAACTGTCCTAAAGATATTCCAATTAACTAATTCCATCAATAACCGTTGTAATCTAACCTTATAATCACTAGGGGATACTTCTCCATTCCATCCGAACCGTATCTAACTATGTATTAGTTCCCCCTTTTGACCCTATAATTGTAGTTAAACCAATTAACATTTACTATGTTAAACATTATGGTTACTTATGTTTTTATATGCTTAATACAATCTTTTATCTCCCACTTAATATTACTCACTCTCAATATATCTATAATATTTATTTCTTTTAAAGTATGACGCTTCAAAGTGGGTCCACTAAAACTACGCTCTGATGCCAACCGAGAACTGTTACGCCCCAAAGTCGCAGAGTCGTAACAGTCCCACCATATAAACCATTTTATGATAGTATATGACCTTACAGTACCTACCATAGACATAATCTACATAAGGCATCGACGACTCCTCGCTTTGAAGTAAACAGTCCAATTAAATGTTTAACTACAATTATAGTAAATATCACAAATTTTTAATAAACATACATAATTATATGTAAAGTCTACATAACTTTCCAGGAAACTCTACATAAACATAACGGTTCACTAATTTACATAACAACTATCAGTCGTTCATCCTCCAACTATAAAGGACACTCTAGCTACACATTCACTATTAAGTAAATTGATCATCACACCCCTAGCTTCAAAAGAATTAACTTTTGGATAATCGTAAGGAGGCATAATACTTGAAGTATTCAGAAATTAAAACCTGTAAAAGGATCTATAAGGGTATAAGTAACCTCAACTCAGTAAGTTGAATTGGAGACTCATGAATGTATACAAACACAAACAAGATTATCAAACAATTATTTTCATGCAATGCAACAATCAAGTGTCGTCGCACAACGTAGTTCGGTCTGTTGTGAAATAAGAGAAATTTCACTCGCTAAAGAGTTTCCATGTTATGTAGCAGCTCACAATCAAACTTAGGCTTGTGCAATGGAGACATTACTCCTCCTGCGATTACCTTCGAACCATTGACTTCACCTTTGCCATGACCTCTTCTCCTGTTATTTAGTTCAACTAAGGATGAAGAATGGACCATTATGCAATTCTGCGCTATCCCTTTTGAAGGGATCGGTATTTGGTTGGAGAATCCTGATGATCCCCTAACAGGTTGCAATGCATGGCATTTTAGGTCATTAGCGTCGAATAAGATTAAATTTCATTTAGGGTTTTTAAACAATTTCACTCCAATTCAATCATAACACAAAATCAATCATATTACAAATTTTAGCACAAATTCAGATACATCAAACACATGTATAAACTATTTACAATCATAACCATATACAATCCTAAGTCTCCGAGTATCATAAAAATAGTACTCTAATACAGTAAGTAATAACTCAACTTACTTGGAATTTCTCAATCGCCCGATTACTTAGTTGCAAGCTGATTTGTCTCTGGGTATCCTATAATACAAATAGGTCTTTTTAGTACTTATACTTTAAGGATTCATATTCTAAGTTATAATTTAACTCATTTTTTTTTCCATGTATACCTATTATGTACTAATGATTCTTTCTACCCTATTTCGGGATTCGAATCCTAAATTAGATTCTAGTTTTGATTCTGAAATCTTAAATATGCTCAAATCCCAATGTGAAATTAATCACATTAAGCTCGAGTATTCTAATATCCTATTGGGTCTTAATTTAGTATTCTAAACTATTCAGTACACGTTAATCCTAATTGAGGTACCAGATTTATTCCCGATGTGAGAAAATCTTACATTTTTTATACAATTACCTAAAATTAAATTTTGTTTCAGATTTAGTATATTCTAATTTTTATTATAATATTATCTAAATAACCCTAATTTTTCATATTTATTAAATTTTTAATTCCACATATTCCTAATTTCCTACAATTACTACCTAATTCCTAAATTAATTACACTTAATACTTCAAAGGCTAGGATTAGGTTTCCACAACAGAGATTAATATCCCTAAACATCTAATTACTATCTAAATTAGTAACTAATTACTTAATCAATTAATTAACCTAAAATTACCCAATTTTTCTATCATTTTCGGGCTAAAAATTTACTTAAAAATTTCAAAAATTAATTTAAAAAAAATGGTTTCATAGCACTGTTCTATATCACTTAAGCATTCTATAGAAAAAGTTTGAGCTCCAAATTACATTCCTAAGTTTATTTATTTCTAGTTCTAATCATGCTTGGTTTTGCTTAATTTGTTAAGAACCCTATGTTTTCAGACGTGATTAAACTTAATTACTATTTTTCCTTAAATCTACATACAATAAAACCTCAGAATAACAAGTTTCATAATTTTCTGGGTAAAATAACTAATTTTAAGAAATTATACAAAATCGGAGCAGATAAGGGACTTACCTGATTTGATGCCTTTTGGCCGTCCAACTCTGGTCCAAGTGTGTCAATTGGCCTAGACGGTAGGTCTGGAGTGGGGTGGTGGTGGTGGCTCGGTCTCAGGTGGTGGTGGTGTATGGGTTTGGCTCACTAGCCCTAATTGCACAATTTTCCTTTCTTTCTTTTTTTCTCTAGTTTTTCTCTTGAATTTTGATACTCTATATTTTTCTCTGATTTCTAACTGTCTAAAGGAGCTCTATAAATTTTTTTCCTATTTATAGAGCTTTATGGTAATTAATGTGTATTAAATTAGATAAGATATTGTCCAAATCTCTTAGTTTTTGGCTTTTGTGTTGCTTGATTTTGATTGAGTAATTTTTTTTTTCTGCACTTCCTGACTTGCCACGACCACATCTACCTCATTCTTGATTCCTTTGATTTTTTTCTTAATTAATTAATAATTTTCCTTAATTATTTACTAAGTTTTAGACAATTTAAGAAATTTCGTGTATTTTTATCTATATGTGTGGTGTACTTGTGAACATTCCTAATTATTATTTAGGTCATTCTATAATTTTTGGTATACATATAATCTATCTCTAGTAATTTATTAATTATTAGATTACACTTTTCGCCTTTTCGATAATTAACAATTATTATACTTAAAATTTGAAAATTTTATAGTCTCTTATTTTATTACTTATTTTCTTAAATTCAAGTTTACAGGATCGTTTTTACTAATTTTTCTATCTATAGTTTATAATTTGACTTTGATCGGATCCTTTAACCGATCGTCCTAAATTTTGCATTCTAAATTCAATCCTACGATTACTTAGCTTAACTTTAGGGCTTACAATATACACATATAGTAATATACATATTTTCGTATGCCTAATGTTCCATCTTAAGAAAGCTTTACAAATTTTATATTTTTGCACTTTAAGGGTGTATTTGGCAAGGTATATGTATGTATAGTTAGTATATATCTCTTTTCATGTTATGTACATAATGGATACTTATGTACAATGGTCTTCCTACATGTATTTACTAAGTGTACTCTTATATACACATACTTAATCATATGTACACATGTTCTTCTTCCATTTACAAAGTATTTCTACACTTTTAAGTATAAAAATTAGAACTTTATTCCTTCAACAACATATATATACATATCACATAAACTTCCTACACTAACCTAACCTATACATCTAACTACTAAATAAGATAAGAAATTACATAATAGCATTCATTTCTCTTACTTGTAATATGAAAAGGAAAGCTAGTATATATGTGCTATTAGTTTGTGTTGGTAAGTAGAGTTGTGAAATTGGAAAAGTTGAAAGCGACAAAGCAAAGGGGAAAGCTCATGGTTTAGGGATGGAGAAAAGGACTTGGTTTTGTGTTGTTTTATATTTGAAAAGATGAAGACAAGTGGGGTATAAGTGAGGAGGGGAATAGATGGCAAAAAGGAGGGGTAGAATTGGAAAAGAAAAATGAGTAGAAAGCTAAAGAGAAAGGAAGGAATTCTCTAGATGACAATGACATTTTGTTAACTTTTCAATATGCTGACTTAATCAAACTTTGACTCGGTCAATATTTCAAATTTACAAGTAATTTAAGTGTACATAATGAAAGAATTAGGGGAAATTAGGAAGAAAATTAACGAAATGAGAGGAAACATGGGGTTTAGTGAAATGATTACTAAGGATAGGTAATGAGATCTTCCTTTAGGTATTTATATCATATATAAATCATTTGGTTGGCCACTTAATGTAATTATCATGAAAAGTGTCATTTAGAGTATTAATACTTATTACATGTAACATAAGCATCAACTAAACTCTTAACTCTATATAATACTAACCTATTTATGTGCTTAGAAGATTAATGTAATCTATGATGCAATATCTTAGTTTCTAAGGGATTACTAAGATATGAATGATTGAAAGTTATCTTTAATCTTTTACTAATGATTTAGTATAATACTAAGGTTATATTATCAATTAGGGTTTGAGGGTAAATTATGGTGAATTAGTGTTTTTATATCCTTAAAGTTGTAGTTTTAGAGTTGTTATCACTTTCGGATGAAATCTTTAGTGTTTACATATGTTTAGGGTAGAAAAATTTTATACACAATTGATTAGTTATTTTAGGGTTTTTACTTTTACTAACCTTGTTAACTCCTAAAAATATCTAACACACTTAAGTCTACTTTAGATGTTAGGTTGAAAAATTTAAGGGTTTATAGAGCCAACTTAGAAGAAAGCAACTAAAGTTGATGTGCAGGGTTTAGTTAAGATGTCAGCAATTGAGAAGATGAAGATACATGCTAAACCTGTAAGAAGCTAGAAGTAATATAATCTCGAACAAAATGAGCGTTAACATCAATATGTTTAGTTCGAGCATGTAGGCAAGGGTTAGATGTAATAAGCAAAGTGGACTTGTTGTCATAAGAGAGATACATGGGTAACTTGACAAAAACAAACAAGTCGTGAAGAATAAATGAAGTCCATAAAATCTCTTTTACAAAAGCAGCAAGACTCCCATACTCAGCTTTCGTACTAGAAGTAGCCACTGTTGGTTGTTTTTTAGTTTTCCATCTGACTAAAGTAGAACCAAGTATAATAGCATAACCTGTAATAGACTTCCTATCAAACTTATTAGCAGCCCAATCAGAATTTGAGTACCCATGAAGAATATGATCATTAGTTGAAGGATAAAACGGTCCCAGCCCTTGAGGTACTTCATTACATGTAAGGTAGCTACAAGATGAGTTATCCATGGATGAGACAAGAATCGACTGGGACAGTATACTGTAAAGCTAATGTCTGACGTAGTAATAGTGATATAAGACAAAAGCCCAATTAGCTTACGAAACACTATTGTATCAACTAGTAAATCACTAGCATCATCTTCCAAATGTAAACTACTTGGAAGTGGAACAACTACAAGTTTAGCAGCCGATAATCCTGTCTCAACAAAGACATCCATGATGAACTTATGTTGATTAAAATAGCAACCAGAATCCATCTTGCACAGCTCCAAACCCAAAAAATATCTTGTAAGTCCAAGGTCCTTAATGGTAAAGGCCTCATGAAGTTGTTGTTTAACAACAACAATTAAAACCTCACTAGATCAAGTAATAAGCATGTCGTCCACTTATAACAAGACTACAACCAAACTACTGTTGTCGGGATTAGTAAACAAGGAATGATCATGTTTTGATTGGTCAAAACCATGTGAAGTTAAAAACTTAGAAATTTCTACATTTCTAAATTCCATTGTCTAAAAGCCTGTTTTTAACCATATAAGGACCATTTTAACTATCACACTTAGCCACTAGCTGGCTTAGTGTAACCTTCTAGGGGCAACATGTATATCTCTTCATCGATAAATCCACAAAGAAAGGTGTTATTGATATCGATTTGATGAAGAGGCCAAAGCCATAGCAATTAAAATACGGACTGTGCTTAGCTTAGCAAATAGGGAAAAATTATCATGGAAGTTGCCACCCTCAACTTGAGTGTAACCTTTAGCAACTAGTCTTGCTTTATAGCATTCAACACTACCATTCAACCTATATTGTATACCCAATGACAACCAATAGCCTTTTGCCTTTTGGCAAAGAAGTTAATTGCCATGTATTGTTGCACTCAAGAGCTTTTAATTCTTTATGCATTACATCTCTCCACTCTTGATATTTGGCAGCTTATGAATAGTTTTTAGGCTCTTGGATAGCTAACACGTTAGCAAAGGAGGCTAGGTAATCAAGTCGAAAATGAGAAAAACTGGTACAGTTAAATAAAAGATATTTGGAATTAGTCATTGAAATAGATGAAGTAGTAGTAGGATAACAGTTGAATTGTGAATGAATTGAATGTACAAGATTGTGCAACTAGCTAGGTGTTTTCAGTACTTTGGAGGACCTTTTAAGATTTGGAGTATTATGCGAAGATGAAGCAAGGGAAGGAACAACATTAACAGAATCTAGAGCATGATGATCAAACATGTTAGAAGATTGACAAAAAGGACTTCCCATGGAAACAGAATCGGTACGATTAGGCTCAAAGGAAATAGAGGGACAAATAGGAGACTGGGAAGTTAAGGGATGAGGAGAAACAAACTCTTTGAATGGAAATATATGTTCAAAGAATACAATATCACAATTTACAAGAATTTTGCATGTATTGAGATTAAACAAACAATAACCTTTTTGCCCATTTACATAGCTTAGAAACACACATTTAGCACCTTTAGGATCAAATTTATTAGATGTAGGGTTAATGTTAGTAGCAAAACATAAGCATCCCATGGTTTGAACATGATCATAGTTCAGTGGTTTATGAAACAAAATTTCATATGGTGATTTCCAATGGTGTAAAGACATAGGCATTTTGTTGATAAGATAAGTAGAGGTTAAAACAAATTCCCCCCAAAATTCTTTAGGTAGATTGACTTGTACTTTAAGGGCATGAGATGTATCAAAAAGATGTCGATGTATTCTTTTAAATGGCCCATTTAATTGTGGTGTAAAAGGAGTAGTGCATTGAATTCCTAGGCTATGAAAAAGATCTTAACACTCTTTTGAAAGAAACTCCCCTCTAATATTTGTTCGTACCATTTTAGAAGTTAATGAAAACCGATTTTCAACATATTTGAAGAATTGATGAAGCATAGAATAAGATTGACTCTTATGATGCAACAAGTATGTGCATGTTGACCATGAGAAATCATCAACAATGGTAAGGAAATAATGTGCTCCAAACAAAGAGGGAACTTTATATGGTCCCCAAACATTAGCATGGATTAATTCAAATGCAAAAGAAGTAATACTAGAACTCAAAGGAAAGGGAACTTGATGAAACTTTGCCTTTCGGTAAGTACTGTAAACAAAATCATCCTACTTTAAGTCTTTAAAAGCAGGGAAATGTTGTAGTTTACTAATTGATGTATGCCCTAGTCTATCATGTAGCAGGTGAGCAACATCTTTCTTATTACATGAAACAATAGAAGAAGACAATGATTGTGTATTGAAATCACCTAAAGTACTAGATACATCAAGCTATTTAGGACAGAGTACATAAAGTCCATTCTTTGCATTTGCTTTGGCTACTACTTGACTAGATGTTTGGTCTTGAAAAGAACATGAGATGGAGTTAAAGCATGTCATCAAGTTTTGATTAGTCACTAATTTGTGCACCGATAAAGGGTTGTGTGAAAACTGTGGAACCAATAAGACTTGATGAATAGTAAGCTTTGGGGTAAGGTGAATTGAGCCATATTTGTTGGTGTTTAAAATGGTGCCATTTGATAGTTTGATGGTTATAAGATGTGGAAGCCCTATGATATTATGTAATATATCAAGATAGGGTGTCATATGATCAGTTACACCAGTATCCACTATCTAACTAAACCAATTACTACTCAAAGTAGATAAACAAAGAGATAAGCATGATGTAACAGTGTAACAATGACATGTACTTGCACATTGAATTGTGTTTGCTACCGTAGTTGAGTCATCTTTCTCTCTTATCAACTGCAGAACCTATTGACAAAAAGTCTGCACTAAATTACAGTCAAGATTACCTTTCCTTTGTTGTTCCACAACATGCTATGGTTCCTCATCAAAAATAGTGTCAACAATAGAAGATCTACGAGAACTCTTAAAATATGAAGCCAAAGCATCGTTCCTTCCTTTAGAATTGATCCTCTTACCCTTGAACCACTCCGAATATCCTACTAATTGAAAACATGTCCCAACTGTATGTCCATCTATTCTACAATGCTTGAAAATAGAGCTTTTTTGTTCTTCCTTTTATCAATAAAGTTCTTGTTACTGTTCACCTTATTTGTAAAGAAAGCACTCATTTCAACTTCTGGATTCAACACTTCTATTACTTGCCTTTGTTTTTCCTACTTGTTGGACCAAGTAATAGGCTGTATCGATCAAGGGTAAAGGTTTCATTAATAGAATGTGATTTCGTACTACTTCATTTGCCTCGTTGAGCCCCATTAGGAACTAAATCAATTTGAAATGCGATTCATGCTCATCAATTCTTTCTTCATTGCATAAGTGCAATATACCATACGACCACGTTCACACTTTGGAAATGCATGCAACTCATGAAATTCATCCCAACACTTCCTAAGTTTATTAAAGTATGCCTCACTACATGATTTCCTTGCCTCAAGTTACTTATCTCATGTTGTAATTGAAAGATAAGCGGTCCATTAACCACTCCATACTGTTTTTTAACTTCATTCCATTGTTCACATGTTGACTTTGTATAGAGAAAATTTGGTGTTAAATCATTCGTTATTGAATTTAGCAACCAACACCTAACTATATAATCCCATCTTTTCCATTTAACTTCATTAGCAATATTATCCTCTAGTTTAACAATTGTACCATCGATAAAGCTTATTTTCATTTTATCTCCTAACCTTAACTTAATTGATTTGCTCCAAGATAGGTAATTATTGTCATTAAATACTAAATTCCTAATTGACATACTAAGGCTATCAGATCTGGAGATATAATATGGATCATTGATCAACTCAGTAATATTATTTGTGTTTGATCTGAACTAAGTTCGATTATATCAACCAAAACTGCTATCGTTCAAGAGATTCAGCATAAAAGAAAAAAAAAAAAAACACTAACGGCAACTAACAAACGAATGAACTACACAATTAGATTTACAGTACTTACTTGGTACCATTGTCTCTGATACCATAAAGAAATTCCATCTTTCTCAAAATCCATGGATTGAAGCTTCATGAGAAGCTGCAAAGAATATAATTTTTGTCCTGTTTTGTATATTACAAATATAACTGAATGAATACAACTTTCTGTTTTCTATAGTATTTATACCAGCAAAAACTAATATAACAAACTAACTGGTATATCAAGTACATATAGATAAATAAAAAAAAAAAAAAAGCTGAAAAATAAATAAAATACATATATATGTCAAGAACATGGATCGAGTAATAAGATATTCGTTTTCTAATTCTCGACCGTCTTGGCTTTCAGCGTACATGCGCGATAGTTGTAAAGGTCTTTGTCAAGGAACGTTGACCTCTGAATCGACTTCAGTAGCTATTTCAACTTTTTGCTAAGGAAAAACGCTGTGTACGGAGAATAATGACGTAATGATCATGGGCCTCATCTTCCAAGGCCCATGGGCTCGCCAAAGGTTTAAAGCGAAAACTCCTTTTCTTTCTTTTTTTTTTTTTAAATAATTATACAATATACATCTATTGATTTATTTACGAGAAAACCTAACACGGGTAACAAAATCTCACGACAATACACTTCTCTCCTTGCTTTGCAGTTCGTATTTCTTATGACAACCGCTGATACGGATGTTTAAAGTATTCGAAAAATCATATATCAAAAGCTTATATATTTAGTAAATCAAAATTCAAATTATGATTTATAAATAACTAACCAGATCTCTAACTTTTTTTTTTTTTGGGGAAGGGGATTAATTTAGTAATTTTCTGTATCAAGTCCAAACTTCATTTTTTTCTTTAAAAGTATTGATTTATGTGTTTCAATCATTCTTCCTTCTAGTTTTTTTTTTTTTAAATGATAATTAATTTGAAATTTTCATGCTACGATTTCAACTTAAAAAAGTTAAAATAAAAATCGTTAAACAAGGTGCTTTTGCAAATATACTTGTCTCTTTCTAGATTTTTTTTTTTAATGCTGGTTAAGAATTTATTTATTAATTTATATATGTACAAGTAAAAAGTTCTTGAATAACTCTACTACCACATTCTGTATAAAATTTTTAAAAAGTAAAAGAACTGAAGACCAGTGATCAATCATAGGATCTATTCCCTAGCTAGCTGGGGGAAACATCACAGATTGGAAAACCAACATTTCCTATGTCCCGTCTATCTGTAAAAAGTAATTTTAAGAATTGGTGTGTGGCAACATGCAGTATGTAGTTCTCTCTCTCTCTCTCTCTCTCTCTCTATATGGAAATACGAAGGGAAGACTACAGTACATCCCATCTCATTGTCCTGTGATTTCAACTTTACTGGACTGCAGCCCAGACAATTTTCCTTTCCAAAACAAATACAACCAAAACCGTTATAATATAAAGATAAACAAGCTCAACAATAAAAAATAGAGAAAATTGTTTACTTTTACAATAAAAGGATGAGTTAGCTTTTTTTTTTTTTTTTAGTTTGATGCGATGTAAATTATGGACTATATTATGATCGACAATCCGTAATCATTGTAGTTGATTAGCTATGAAATTAAAAGAACATGAGTGGAATGTGGCTATATGCCACTTGTAAAGGATGTTAAGCAGGATGAAGGTATAACACTATGTAAAAAGATATAAGGATATTAATGTATGATATCGATTAGTTTCATATAAATATTAATAATATTTAAATATTTAATAATAAAATAACTTACTTTTTTAAGAAATATTTATTATATTTTTACATATTAAAATTTTATTAGTTTCTAGACGTTATAATACTATTGAAGCCTTTCTTATAAGACCATACTCTTTGTATCTTCTAAAATTACTTTTATTAAATATTTTTTTAAAGTATCATGAAATGAAAATCATTTTTAAGGATTTTCTACAATTAGGTCCTTTTTTAAAGGAATGGTTCCATTTTTCATTTCACTTTAAATTTATATTCTTTTAAATTTAAATTATTGAATAATAGTTCAAATTTAAAAAAGTTAAATAAATAGGAGGATGAAAGATGGAAGCATAGAATCTCTCCATTTTCAATAAAATGCATAGAGGGTAACGTTAATCATTGAATGTTTGTGATGGTTTGGACCATGTAGCATGAAATTTGGGTCATCTATATATATGTATATATGTATGTATGTGTGTGTAACTTGATTTTAATATATAGTGTGAGAGTGATGTCGCATGCCCTAGCCTCTCTCGTAAATGATGAATATATATATATAATATATATGATATGCGTTGTCAAAGGTTAATACATATATATAAAGCAACTGCAAGGCCCATACATATATGCAAAGGAAAGGATTATATGTGTGTCGTTATCATATTTCTATATATATATACATATATGTATATATGTAGTCTCTTTCAATTGCTTTATTTTAAGCAAGAAAAGAACTGGATCCCTGGGGGTGGGGGGGGGGAGTTGTCGTGGGGTGGTGTGGTCTCTGGTGTCTGGTCTGGTCTTCTTGAATTTCACAAACCGTTAGCGATATGGCGTGGAGACACGGAATGACAAGTAAATGCCATCTACTACTACACTGCACTGCTTGCTTCTATCGCCTATGTGTTTTTAGGGTTTTAGGCCGGCTGATGACTTACTTTTTTCTTGCAGCTTTTCTTTTTAAGAATCTCTCTCTCTCTCTCTCTCTCTCTCTCTCTTGCTTGGGTCTCTGTGTTTTTTTGCGTGTGTTTTTGTGTCTTTAATTGTAGCCATCAAGGTTCAGAGAGAGTGTGTTGATGCTTTTATGAGTTAGATTTTAGCAGATGCACCGCTTTTATTATTAGGATCAGGACACTTGCAAAATTTTCAACTCTTATTAAAAAAGAAAACCCTTTACAAAAAATAAATGGATAAAATGTCAAAAATTCCTTATTTCATTCTTTTATCAAGTACCTTGAGCAACAAAGGTAGAATCATATGATTGGGAAGTCGGATTTAGTTTAACTAAGTTAATATTAGAATCTTCGATTAAAAAAATATCTATTTGTTATTATAATTACATTATATCATGTATATATAAAAGGATTTTGTTGATTATTATAGCCATAACATTTTTATAAATAATTCACATTTAACATTAATTGTAAAAGTAAATGTTGCTACACCAAGTTACATAATTTGTCTTATTTACTAAGGTTATTGTCTTAATTTCATAGGTAGATATTTTTCCTTGGGCTTGAGAGATGGGTCTAATTCCACAAGAGAAAACACGGTTAGTTGGTACCGGAGAGTTGTTTAGCACAACTATTTCGATGTTTAAGTCAGCAAATCTATAGGATTAAAGAGAAAACAAGAGCAAGATAGCTTGTGTGTGTACGTAAAGTGTTTGACCTATTGGATTTGCCCCTATTTATAGGCTTCATGGAGAGAATAATGTATAAATATGTATCTTGCTTAAATAAGTAAGTGTATCTTCAAGAAAGATATATTCCTAAATAGGCAAATGACGGGGTCGCGATGTTCTTTGGTACCTAAGGTCTAAGCTTATTAGGAGAATTATCAAGGTTCGAGGTCACTCATGGCATAGACACCATAGGCGTCATTATAGCAAGAGGACTGAGGTCTCAACTCGATTGAGTTGAAGTCTTAAGGTTAGCCAAGGTTAGCTTAACTGTAACCAATCTTCTCGAGTTAGGACCTAGGTTGCCTTAAACCAGTCATAGACTGAGGTTAGTCGGTTCATGGTCTATGAAGATCGAAATAGGCTTGGGAGTCGGTGGTACAAAATTGCCCATCAATAACTAATAATTTATACAGTAAAACCATAACAACTACAAAATGACAATCTAATCATTATTTATGGTATATTATTAATGTTATTAATTAGTATGAATGAAAAGATGGGAAATTATACATGGGGAATCAACATTTGAAGTAAAGTTTAAATAGAAGATTGAATTTTTAAGTGGTTTAAATGGGTGATCAACATTATGTTAGATGTTTCAAATAAAGGATTGAATTTTCAACTAGTTAAAATGGAGAATCAACGTTATGATAAGCGGTGCATATAAAGTATTAAATTTAAAATAAAACTAGAGTTTTAATTTTCTATTTGAACCATTTATTATAACATATTGATTTTTTATTTTAACCAATTAAAAATTCAATCTTCTATTTGAATCTCAACAAAATATTAATCCTCTATTTGAGCCACTTAAAAATTCAATTTTTTACTTGAACTTGGCCTCAAATATTAATATTTTGGTATGTAATTTTCTTGGAATTAAAAGTAAATTAAAAAGGAAAAAAAAAAGTAAAAAGAGAATGTCATTCAACTAATGGATATATTTAAATAAATAAAATAACGCTTATGAGATTCAATTTCAAAACTCATGTAAGTAAAACTTAATTGTGTTTAACAACATAACTTAACTTGTTTCTGAGTATTATTATTATTATTATTATTTGAGTTTGGGTGTTGCGGTGCTGTACCTAAATGATCAGTGAGAAGTCGCATGTCCATATAGCTAGTCATAAGACCCTGTCCCCCAATTTCGTAGGGGTTCATTGATGAAGTATGTGCTGCGACTTGAAATAGGACAGCTCTTTGTGTGCACAGTAGACATGCACCTTGGGATTTGTGACTGCAAAAAAGGCTGATTTTCGTGACAGTGAAACCCATATGCCAACATTTATCTCTTCACTCTATAAAATCAAAGATTATCATGTTTCATATGATGATGTCCAACTTAAATTTGACATTGTGTTTGGAATTTTGATCATTCTTCTGCATCTCCATTGAATTGTTTTGCCTTCGCTGGTGTTAATTTTCCTCTTAAATCATGCAACTAGCACAAAGCCTCCAAGCTTAGAAGCATCAAACGATTTAATAAATTTTTCCACCCTACTATAAGGGGAAGAAAATTCGAACAAAAAAAGGAGGTGAGAAAAGATTATGTTTAAATATTTTGTGGTGGGAATGTACAGTAGAGCAAATTTATGGGTATATTATTTTAAGCTCATAATTTTATTTAATGTGCTTTTTCTATCTTTATTTTAAAAATACATATTCAATCTCCTTACCTTATAAGAATGTGTTTATATACTATATTTTGTCACCAGCTTTTTCCTATAATATAACTTAAATAAATCGAAAAATATTTTGAAAAAAATGAAAAATAAAATAATGCTAGGTCTTGAAAACTCAACCCCAAGACCCTCAGATGGTCTATTGATGCATAAGTTAAGTGGCTTCATTAGCTAACTAAGTTGATTTAACCTTTTGTTATTCTTAGTTAGCTTAAATGAATCATTCATATCCTATCTAGTCGAATGTTACTACAAGCAAAATGAGTAAGTTTGTTGTAATTATGCATTTAAAACAATGTTGTTAATCACATTCTTCTTGTCATTTCCCCTCTATCTTCTTGTCCAAATGGTGCATGTCCAGTATCACATTGTCCACACCAAAGAGATGGGGAATATAATTTTTAAGTTAAAAAATTTTACACGAAGGATAACGTTGAGAAGTTAATATGATATTGGGTATTTACACTCTTAAGGATTAGCAATTGTCAAAATAATTCACTACGTGAAGTAACCTTTTAAGAAGTTTGTATATCAAGCAAAATGTACGCCTAATAAGAGTTACTTTAGTTAAAGAAAAATCTAATTGTTTAAATAAAATATGCACAAACGATTGAGAAGCTAATGCACTTAATGATTTTTTTTTTTCTTTTCTCAACCAGATGAAGCTGATAAATTTAATTTGTATGGGGTTGAGTGTTCCATATTCATTTTTGGATAGGTAATAACATGGAAACCTATAAACTACAACGGACATGATTATATTATGATAATATTATAGGATATTTAAAAATTTTACATAATTTTAATTATTGGATTATAATTTTACTTAAAATACTTTAGATGATGAATTTATATTAGGCCAAGATGCAATGTAGTGAAGCAATTACATGCAGCTAAAGTATATATTAACCGATTATGTAAAGTGAGAAGTGAATTCGCCTAATGCACTAACTAACCTTTCAGGATGGAAACCTACATATAACTCATACATCAAATTTTGTGTTGAATGAGACGATTAATCCAGTTTGGGTTATCACAAGTAACCTGGCCTACATGATTGAAGTTTCCATAAAATTATAGGCTTATATGAGTAAATAGAAAGTCGTTGATTTGCTGATCCTATGTAGTTTTACAACATTGTTAAATCGCCCTTATTATGATGCAAGATTATTGTTACATCCCGATCTAAGCTAAGCTCTTAACGATTCCCATATCCATTAATCTATGTATTTGAATTGTAAAATACTTGGTGAGAACGTTTTATATACATGTATTATGATATTGAAAAAAATACAAATTTAAGACTCAACTTTTTACACTTTTTTTATTTAACTCCTAAATATTTCAAAATTTTTGTTTGAGTCCTCAATAATTACAAAAGTTTTCAAACAAGTCATCTGTTAATTTGTTGTTTATTTTTTCGTTAACATGACACATGATACCTTCTAATTAATCCATGGGAAAAGTAAAATTTTAGAACTCAACTTTTTTATATATTTTCTATTTAAGTTCTAAACATTTCAAAATTTCTCTGTGAATCCTTAACATTTGTAAAAATTTTCAAATAAATCCTTCGTTAATTTGCCATTAATTTTTTGGTTAACTCTGGTACATAGTATTTTCTAATTGGTCTATATATTTTTATCAAATAATTATATAATAAAATAATAAAAATATTAACAAAATAATTAGGGCAATAATAATAATTTAGATAAATTTAAAAAAAATTCAAAACTAAATAATCAAGATATATATACATATATAATGTAATAAACGTATATCCATGTATATTTATTATGATTTCAATAATTTTTTTTAAAAATTAAAAATTATATAAAACAAGAGAAAATAACTTAAAAAATAAGAAAAGAAAAATTGCTTTAACTACCTTTTAGCCTTGAGGTGGCTTGAGATGGCTAAAAGGAAGTGGAAGATTAGGATACACATTAAAGTGGGTTGACTCGACTTACCACAAGTCATGTATTTGAAAAAGAAAAAAAAAAAAAAAGAGTGAAACCTGTTTGGGTTTCCAATCAAGATAGATAACTATTTATAGCTAAATATTTGAATTGAAACCTAATTGGGTTTTATTCTTATTTCCCTTTTCTTATTTTATCAAATTTGAAGGGTGGATGGCCAATTACTTTAGTATATAAGTTGTGACCTACCACTTCCTTTTGGCTGTTCCTTAGTATTGGGGTGATTGGAATGAATTTTTTTTTATTTTTCTATCTTTTTTCTTTTTTTTTTTTAAAATATATTAGTTTATAAATTTTTTTTATTGAAATTATAATAAATACAAATGTATATACATTTATTATATTATATTATACAAGTTGATATCTTTGTTATTTGATTTTGCATTTCTTTTTTTTTTCTTTTTTTGAATTTTCCTAATTTTTATTATTCTCTTCATTATTTTCTTAAATTTTTAATTATTTTATTTTAGTATTTATTTAATAAAAATATTTGGACCAATAAAAAAGTGTCATATATTATGATTAATGAAAAAGTTAATGACGAACTAGTGAAGGATTTGTTTGAAACTTTTTACAAATATTAAAGATTCAAATAGAAAATTTAAAACGTTTAAGACTCAAACAGAAAATATACAAAAAGTTAAATCCTAAATTTGTACTTTTTTCGTAGACCAATTAGAAAGTATTCCTTGTCATGTTAAAAGTTGACAACAAACTAATAGAAGACTTGTTTGAAAACTTTTGCAAACATTAAGAATTTAAATAGAATTCTTAAAACATTTAATATTTAAATAGAAAAAATGCAAAAGGTTGATTCCTAAATTTATACTTCTCTCCATTATGTTTAGGTTTTCCATATTTATGTCTTTGCAAAAAATAAATCCCTATGCAGCGTTACAAAAGGCTAACAGGACCCAGCAAAACCAATTTAACACACTATACTTATGATGTAGACAGCTGACTATAAGATGTGGGATGTTCAATTTTGTAACCTTTATTTAACTTTTCATAAATTGAATTTGTCTAATTTCTTTTTTTTTTTTTTGTCTTTTTAGCTAATAATATTATAACTTAGGAGGAAAGGAGATTCGAACCTAGTAATCCCATTAAAAAACAAGTATTAATGCTATTAAGGTAGGATATCCTTCACTAAATTTATATAAACTTGATAAGGAAAACAGTTATGCCGCATTTAGTGTTGTTTACTGCAATGAATGGAAATAATAATGGAAAGACTTATTATTTGCGAGAGCGCAAACCAGAGATATTACGTGATAATAAAGATGATTTTAAGGGATATACTTAAAACACAGAAAATTTAATAATTGTGACTTTAACACCAACGTATGAGACTTTTAATGTACTTATTTTCGTTTTTATTTAGTTCCCCGTTCCCTCATTAATTATGAGCTAGTCATCCGAATGTTTTGTTGCTTTATTTGAGACTTCCTAGACATATACAGATATAGTAATTAAATGTAAAACAGGAAGGTCATGCAGCAAGCGCCTGCCCAATTTCATCACAAGAGTTAAATTATGATGCATTCTTCCCCATCGACATAAAGACATGGGAGTGGGTGGTGCACGTAGTCGTATGTAATAAGCTGTCCCTACCCTACGGTAATGAATGTAAATTACATAATTTTATTGGGTTTCAACTCATCTTAGGGTTAGGCTTTCAGAAGTTGCTGGCTCTTTCCATGACATGTTATATTTATACATATAAAGCTAGCCTAGGTCATACACTCGTACTTGCCTTATGATATGGGCTGCATTCTATTTTTCGTGACATGCTTAATTTAGTACATCATGCGATACGCCGCAGAATTAAATTTTGATATGGTGACAGTTCAGCTTGGACCAAGGTAAAGGTATCATATTCAATTATAAGTAATTAATGATATGCCGCCGTTAGTTTATATAAGTTTTAAAAACAACTTTCCATATAATCGGATATGTTTAGGGCATCCATTACAGCTAGATAGCTAGCTAAGGTAGTCTTTTTATCTCCAAATTAAACCCGATAAATAATTCAGAAAAGAAAAAAAAGTTCATATTCCTTATTTGTGGAATTGTCCATAATAACAAAATGATAAGCCAATTTGCTATCGGTAAGTTTGTCGGTCATTATGGCTGGAAATTAATCTTGCGTTTTTTGTTCTCTCTATCTGTAAGAATTGAGCTACTAAACGATATATATATATATATATTCTACTAAACTATATATATTGTAAATATATATATATTCCTTCAATTTTCTGCAATTTGGTGGGCTAGAATTGCGAAGCCACCCTAAATAATAAGCATGTCTACCCATGGAGTGAGATTGAAATGAAAGAAATCTCTATATGGCTTGAATAATATCTCAATGAATTGTAAAATGCCCCTGATGTGACAAACGACCCAAGCAATCAGATAAAACGGTCACGTAAGTCTCCAATCGAGCAATGCGCGAAATATGACATGAAAAATCATGATTCATGGCTCAACTGAAAACACACGGTGGGATACATGGTGTCTATTTAACCTCTTGAAAAGAATATATGGAGTGTGTTTGTTGTTAAAGGGAAGTCTACGCTGTGTTTATGTTTATTGATGTAATGGAAGATATGGGAACTCAATGACACAACGTGTATCTAGTTTGTTAGGTGGTGTATCTTTCTAAATCACTCCACACGACGTATTCAAGAGATAAGGGCTCACAATTCATTTACTACACAACTTGTAATATCTATACTAGACCGTGTGTCTCTGGTTATTTATTGTATTTTATTTATTTAATTACCTTGTACCTTTTTCTTTATTTATACTAACCCTAGTGAACACTATTTATAGACCTATAAACATTATTGTAAGTCAAACCTTTGATTAATAAAATTGTTCATGAGAGTTTATCTTTGTATTCTATGTCTTATCAATTCTTAATGAATTGTGGCGACAAATTCCTTTTTTGTTTTATTCATCCATGAGTTATATTGAATGGGTGATTGAAAACCTCGCTAGTGAGGTGTTGATCAATGAGTGATGCTTATTTGGTAGTCCAAATGCAATGCGTGGTATTGGCCTTGCAAGAAAGCCCTCCATGACTAAGGAAAGGAAAAGAGAGATTGTTTGTACGTCTAAATATAGGAAGGCAAAGGATGCGAGCGTTGGGATCCTTGTATCCATGGCTCTATGGCCTATTTATAGGGCATTGAGCTTACTTACTTAGGACATGTAACAAGCTTGAATTAGCTCGTACATAGTTAGTGTTGTGGAAACGTGTACAATATGGGAGAGGACAGCATTATTTTGTTGCTTGGTGTGCTTAAGGGGACATGGCTATCACATTCATAATGTGGGTAGCAGTCATAGCTAGGATGGCTAAGTGCCTAAGTTAAAGTATTATTGTTAGATGGCATTTAATGAAGAGAGAGCGAGAGAGAGAGTAGCAACAGAGGTATCAAAGTCTCTTAGCTTTGTCTCGAGCACTTGGCATGAGCTCAAGGATTGGGCCTAAAGTTGTATACCGAGCTTAGATTTAGATGACCTAAGGCTTAAGGGGTTTGGGCCCACCGAAGACATTGGTAAGAGCTTCCAAGGTTTTGAGAAGGTTAAGATGAAGAAATACTTAAGGTAGGCTTAAGTACGCAGTATTGGTGCTCGGTAAACCAGATAAGGCACTCCACCAAACATGGTCCGAGGAAGGAGGCACCCAAGCAAGTAGTTGGACTTGGGTCAAATTATAATATTAGTCGGATTGACTTTTAGATTCATGAGTCATATCTTTTCTAGAAATAGATCAAAACCAATTTGATTATTAAATTAACGAGTCATATCTAATTCAATATTTGTGCATATCCCTTTTTATTTTCGTTTTCATAAATACAAAGACCCAAAAATATTTCTATTTCATTATTTTTATCTTTAAAATCTATAAAACACAATTTTGATTGGTTGTGCAACACTAATAGATAGCTAGATTTTTCATTGGGCCTTAGTTTTATCATCTTGGTATCGAGCTACAGTTTGGTGCTTCATTGTAGTAATTTTTTTATATTTCATTTGTGAACTATGGTGTTGATCAAATTTCATAGATCTAGTTAGTATGGAGGTTATGGAGATTTAAGGTTATTTCATTGCTTGAAAAAAAGAAATTACATTAAAAAATTGAAGTGCATATGGAGTTGTATAGGGTTGGATTGGAGTTTTGAATTGTGTTTGTTATGTTTAATTTGTGTTGTTGGAATTTTCTATGGGATTATTTATGAGATGGCATTTTCAGAAATTCTATTTTTATGATCGGATTAAGTAAGTGTCATACTCTAAAACGGTAGAGTTGTAACAAGCTTGCTATACAAATCATTTTAAGATAAAAGCTAACCTTACAGTTATTATTTTAGTTTTGATTTACACAATGCGTCCATGATTAATCTGTTTTGAAGTAAACAGTTTAAATATTAAACATGTTAATTACTCACAAAATTATGAAAATATATACTAAGATTTAAATAATTCGAGTAATATTTACAAGAATTAGTAACCTAATCTTACTTCACTTAAATAATACATAAATTGATATTAAAAGATTTACAGATAAAACCCAATACTTTAAGAGTGTAATTGATCTTTAGTTTTATATCCTCATTTTCTAGGATCCAACAGTTGTTAGCTTTAAGGCAATTATAAAACTTTTTCTAAGCTAGAACCTACAACAATATTTATAGGAATGTGAGTAACCAATTGATTAGTAAGTTAGGACGGAGACTTAAAACTATACATCAAGCATAAATAGGGTTATCAATTAAATTAGTTAGATAGTAAATGTTATTGCATGTATAAGTAAATGCCATTGCATAACATCATTCGGTTTATTGTAAGATGAGAGAAATTATACCCACTTTAATTTGGGTTGAGGAGTTTAGCATACATTTCAATAGCTCACGACCAAACCCGACTCTATGTAATGGAGATACCACTCCTCCTATTATTACCTTTAAACCATTGACTTCGCCCTTGTCGCGACTTTCTCTCTTATCACTTAGTTTGATTAAAGATGAAGAAGGGACCAATTATATTATCCAGCATTATCTCTTTTAAATGGGTCGATATTTTACCGGAGAACCCTAAATGTTTTCTTTAATAAGTTACTGTGTAGGCCTACTTTAGACTTACTAGTCACATATTTAGTTAGGTTCAGTTTAAAGTGCTCAATCATTTTACACAAATCACATAATTACAATCCAGACCATCAAACCAGAATCATACAATCAAGCCATAAACATGTACACATAGGTAAGCACAAAGTCAACTATCTAACAAACATAACTAAGTGTAATCTCAAGCTTCCAAGTATTATAAAACAATACTCCGAAATACAATAACGTATCAATTCTAACTTATTTGGACTTCTCGCTTACTTACTTAGGGTACAACTCGTAACAGGTTATCGCCGATAATCTCTATAATACAAAATCGTTTTAGTATTTATATAACTAGTTTATATAGGCTTTATTTCATAACTCTTTTTGTTATCTTCAGTTTAGGGTATTATTACATTTAATTATTCAAGTTTTAAGTCTCTTACAATTATTTTTACTTTGAGCTAGGTTCTGATTTAGCTTTTAAATTATGGTCTAAGTTATTTTTTGGTTATCCTTTACTTATAACTCTTATAAATGTCTTTTAACCTTTTTGTCACAATTTATTTGAGTAAAAATACCTTTTGGTTTAGATTTTGGTCAACTCTATAATATACTTCTATTAGTCCTAATTTTGATTTTGCTTCTAAATTAGTTTCTAACCCAAGAATTATCTACATTTTAACATAACCACTTATATACATGTGTATAAGTTTTAAATTCTTAGTTTTAGTTTAAGACTATAATCTTACTTAATTATTCGAGTTTATATTTCTTATAACCAAGTTAGTATTAAACTAGTTTCTAATACAATTTCTGAATCTATTTTTCAATTATATTTTGTTTTGGCTTCTAGTTACCGTTTTTATTTGTGAACCCTAGGAATTCCATTTGAACTAATGTGTGAAATTCATCTAACTATAATTAAGTATCCTAAATCTTCATTTTGGCCCCTTAACTAGTATTTTGATCAATACGGTACACTATATTCTTAATTTAATTACCAAATTAGCTCCTAATGTGAGAATAAACTATATTTTTTTATATAAATTCCTAAATTCATCATCCAAATTAGATTTATATAATATTCATAATATAATAATATTATAAATTTTAACCTAGTATTTCCTACTTATTTAATTTCCTATATACATATATTATGTATTATTACATAATCTACTCTTAAACACTTATCTAACATTTCTAACACTATAAATATTATCCTTCATCATCTAATAACCTATCAAGATGTCTAATTATATCTTAAATTAGAATTTATACCTAAGTAAGTCTAAATCATGAAATTGATTTAAATATTCCCTTTTATCTACGTGTTTACTACATAATATGCATATTATATACAACTAAAACCTTACATTAGCAACCAACATTTATGGATACCTAATTACATGATAAATCAGAATTTCTACTAAATTAATATTAAATTACAAAATTAAGTCCAAATATTGCCTTTAATAGATGATTTTAAGGCCTAAAAATGAAGTAAAATTTTAGAAAATTAATTTAAAATAAAAACTCTTCATAGCATTGTCATGAATACCCTAAATAGTTTAAACAAAAATTTTGAAGTCAAAACTACACTATTAAAACTATTTAAATGTAAATTGAAATCAAGTTTGGGTTTCGAGATTTCTTAAGCACTATATAGTTAGAAACCTAATTTTATCAATCTAATATTTTCCCTTAAATCTACATACATTAATATCTTATAATATCAAATTTCCTAATTTTCCAAATGCATTTGATTTTTTAATAAATTAAACAAAATTGGATTTGAGAGTAGACCTACCTATTCGATCAACTTCTAGCCATCGGTGGTGACTCCAAGGTTATCGAATGTAGGATCTCCTTATATGCCCTATTTGTACACTATTTTTTCTAAAAAATTCTCTTCTCTCTTCTTAGTCTCTCTCAATTTTTTCTAAATTCCTAAGTGACCAAAATGAATTGTGGAAGAAGGTTCCTAAATTTATAGTATTGTCTAAGGTTTTTTTTTTTTTTAAAAAAATTTTTTGGTTGTCAAGTGTCTTTATTTCTTCTTGTTTTTACTTTCTATTTGACCTAATTTTATTGATTTTTTTTCTTTAAATCTCAGCATGCTACGCCCTTATTTTGGACAATTCTATATTTTTCAATTTTTTTTAATTTTTTATGAATTATTTTTAATTAATTAGCATTATTTTGATATATTTCAAGTATTTTAAGTAATTTTGTGTATTTTTACTTATACGTAAATACACATAATTATAAATAATTTTTCTTAAATATTATTTAAATTATTTTATAATTTTTAGTGTGTATAAAATTTATCTCTAACGATTCGTTAATTATCGAAATTCGTTTTTTACGTTTTTAATAAATAATAGGTAATATATATATATATATATAACTTAATATCATAATATTTAATTATTTATTTTCCTAAATTTAAATTCATAAGATCGCTTTTACTAATATTCCTAATTCTGTCGTAAAATTTGGGTTCGATTGAATAATTTAAGCGATCACCTTAAATTTTACTAACCATTTCTAAACTGACCAATCGTGAATTAATAACTAATTTTTGCAAGATCTTATAGTAAGGACTATTGTTATCCCAAATTGAGAGCTATCTAGTTGACTTGGTGTCATAGGTTGTTGATAGATTACGCTTAAAAATTATTGATTGTCTAAATCCATAAAGTTTGTTTGCTAATATTATGGATTTTTATATTTGTATAGGGTAATCTTGGAAATCAAAATATTGTGTATGGTTTAATCCTTTGAAAAACACATATTGTCCACATGTGGAAAGTCGAATTATCTTATGTCTTGCATCCACTGAGGGAGTCTAAGGGGATTTAGAAAAGGTCAAGGATTCAATGTGACAGTAGAAAGATAAGAAGCAGTCTTATCACAAAATTGTGAAAACTATGAGTTGTATTGAACAAGATAGCAATGTTATAAAACATAATACATATAACGAAAGCTAGACAAGAAGAAAAGGTGTTTAGAGTTCAAGTGCTATGCTATTCAATGTTTAAAATGCTACGTTAATGACCATGTTGAAAAAGAAGGTATAGAGACCATGGAGATTAAAGAAGAACTTCCATAGGAAAGTACCAAGGAAGCTCCCTATGATAATACGATAGAATTTGTTTGTCATTGAGCAAAAGCATTTTGGATTGAAGAAGATAATAATTTGAGCCATCCTTATTTGGAGTTGCATACTGTTAAACTTCAATTAACCCAGTTTTAGTATGTTGAGTTACTTGATATTAATGTTCCGTTTACTTGAGAGGAAGTGGGATATTAATGTCCTATTTACTTGGGAGGAATTGGAATTGGAATTGTATTTCTTCTTTATTTTTTATTACGATGTTCGCTTATTTTATGTCTCTGAATCGCAATTTGGTAAAAATTCTTATTAGTTAAAATCAAGTAATAGGAATTCTTTAATTCAACTAAAAAATCACAATTCTTTATAAAATTTTACATTTTTCTCGAAAAGGACCTCATCTCAATTTGATGACAATATACTTTCATAGTTGTACAGCAAATATAGAGATTATTCATGATAAGTGGAAGGAGAATGAGTGGAAGATATTATTTCAAATTTATTTGAAGTGCAATACTTTCTTTATTTTAGTTTACCATTTGAAGATTTTGTTCAATCTTTTCTAAAAGGAGGGAATGATGTAACCAACGACCGGAGCTATTAGAAAGAACGGTTATGTAAGTCTTTGATCGAGCAGTGTGAAATGTTGCATGAAAAATCATGATTTGTGGTTCAATTGGAAACAGATAGTGTATTTAACCTTTTGGAAAGAATATATGGCGTGTGTTTGTTGTTAAAGGGAAGTCCACACGTCGTATATGGTCATTGACATAACGGAAGACACGGGCATACAAAAAAAACAGCATGCATCTAGTTTGTTAGGCGATGTATCCTTCTAGATTCATTCTTATGGCGTGATCAAGAGATAAGGGCTCATAATTCATTTACTACACAGCATGTAATAGCTATCTTAGGCCGTTTGTCTCTTGTAATTTTTTGTATTTTATTTATTTAATTACCCTGTATCTTTTCCTCATCCGTATTTACCCTAGTGAACACTATTTATAGACTTGTAAACACTATTGTAAGTCAGATCTTTGATTAATGAAATTGTTCATGATAGTTTATCTTTGTATTCCATTTCTTATCAATTCTTAATGAATCGTAGCGACAAATCTTTTTTTCTTTTTATTTATCCGTAACTTATATTGGATGAGTGATTTAAAACCTTGCTATTGTAACATTGTGAGTTATATCGAATTACGATATTAATCCAATTAATTTCTTATATTATCTTTAGAAATCGATCAAAATCTAGTTCAATTATTGAATTAACGAATCATATCTAATTCAATATTTGTTTATATCCTTTTTTATTTCTGTTTTTGTAAATACGGAAATCCAAAAATATTTATTTTTGATTATTCTTATTCCTAAAAATCCGCAAAAGACATAGCTTTAATTTGATAGATAGCCAGATTCTTCATCGGATCTTGGTCGCATCATCATCTTAGTATCATGCTCTAGTATGCTATTTGATGCTACTATGATATATTTTAATATTTTCTTTATCACTTGCAAAGATCTAAAATTTTTAAAATTAATTATTAAATTTGAAAGTTTTGAAATTTTATTATAAAGTCCTGCAAGATTTTGTAGAACTTAACCATGGATTAGGATCATCTCAATTCTTTATCTCTCAATTTCCCTCGATTTGTAAATTATAATTGAGATTATCTAAAATTTTAGAATATTTCATCATGTCATCATGATATATATATATTTTATAATTTTAACTGTTAATTACACGTGATAATATTTTAAAGAGATATATTATAGAAAATGTAAAGAAAATAAATTATGATGATCCCTTTTCCTTTCATTTTTCCCCTTAAGTTAATTAACAATTATTGATCAATCTTTTTTGTTTTCTCGATGGACTATACGTGCTTCTCCTCAGCAGCTAGATCATCGGTTGTGTATTTCCTCCACCCTCGAAGCCGATCAACACTTAACAGTTTTTATGTTTTCTTTTCGTTATTATGTTTTTCCCTTCTCTCTTTTCTTTTTGTCCTTTTTCTTTTCTTTCTTTTTTTCAGCCAAGCAATCACTATGATTGTAATAGTTACAACCTGGGAAGATTATAATTATGCCATTTAGTCCAATTAGGAAGATTCTTTCAAATTAATATCCGTATAACCAGGGAAGATCTAGGTGAGGGCTAGAAGAGCTCCCGAAAACTCAAAATAATAATAATAATGAGGAAGGAATATATATATATATATATATATATATATATATATAAAGCAAATTTCAATATGATTTTATTCTATTGGTTTCCGCCATTACATATGGTATGAAATATTGTGCTATAATTAATGGAGGGAGGGACAAACAGCAAGGCAACAAAGAGACAAGGATTAAAATGACTTTACACGTGGGCCTTAAAAGTGTGTGGAGATCAGTGATTGTTCGCAAGGAAGACTAGTGAGTTGTGATATAGCCGCATTAATGTACGACTCTATGGGTGCATACATACATGGAGATACATGGATGATGGTGACCGACATAACATAAATATGAATTGATTGCATAGGTTCTAATTGTGAGTTTTGTATCAAATGTGTTGTCAAAATCATGGGCCCTTCATGCGCAAGAACGAGTCTTTCTGCAAGTGCCATTATCTAGCTGGGATCATACCATAAAATACACTAATATTTTCAAATTCAAATTAATTCCTCTGGTTCAAATTAGTTATTCAGTCTAATTCTCATTAAATTATGATTATACCTGATTCCACTCTTTAATCTTTTATCTTTTCATATATTCGAATTAATCACTTAAATTAAATTTAACAATATTAAATTAAACACAAAACCGAGATGTCAATGGTGAATGGAAACCAACGAGGTTCTTGTTCCCTTGCAGAAGAAAACTCCTTAGAAAAGGATGATCATTTTAAAAAAAGGAAGAAGAGGCTATCAACGGAAGTAGATGTAGATTTGGAACAATTAGAATCAGATTACGGGGGGAAAAAGTTTTCATACAAAGATTCTGTTCTTACTAATATTCCTGATGCATATGAAAAATGTTTTTTTTGGCGGTTATGAAAATTATATGGAATTTGACGTAGAAGATGATGAGAATGTTTCATTAGAGCAGACAAATAAGGATTTTCCAAAGGGTGTTCGAATATTCTCTTTCTCAAAAATCGGAAAGTCTGCTATTCGAGCTCCATGGAAGAATACCTTAATTTTAAAGTGCTTGGGGCAAAATATTGGATTCAAGCTTGTGGAATTCAAATTAAAGAATTTTTGGAAAGGTTTGACATCTTTTAAGTTAGTGCATGCTGGAGGAGGTTTCTTTTCAGCAACTTTTAATTCATCAAATGATTTGAACTGGGTGATAAATAATGGCCTTTGGTTTATAAATGGCTCCTTTTTAGCCATTAAAAATGGATATCAAATTTTAAGACCTCAATGGCAAAATTAAACTCTATTGCAGTGTGGGTGAAAATTCAGGAAAGTAGGAATGCTATCACTAGGACAGATAATACAAATAGAGGTAATCTATACATAATCATTCTACATCCACGTATATTGAAGATACTTATTATAAAATTGATAAAACCTAAACTACATGAAACACCAGATAGATAAAGACTAAAAATTACTAAATCAACTGCTCCTCCAAAATGGCTGATAATACTACTTAAAGTTACCTAAGAGTATTATTTTGCCAGTTGCTATAAGGAAAATTGGTGAAACAATTGGTCCAGTTCTTCAATTTGATACATACACTATAGGCCTTGAAAGGGGTAAATTTGCCATAATTTGCATCTAGATAAGCACAAACACCCCTTTAGTTCACACTATTCTTATCGGAGGAACTCCATATAGTGTGTCGTATGAAGGCCTACTGGATTTATAATTTGTGTGGGTGTGTTGGACATAATAAGTTATTTTGTCCAAGGGAAATGTTTGAGAAGAAAGATGCTTCAGGAAATGCATCAACTAGTGCTTCTACCCCTAATCATTATCATGAGATGAAAAATCCCTTGGAGACAAAACCTAACAAAATACCGCACTAATCTAACCTGAACTCTTCCCAAGACCATTTAGATTTTGTCCAAGGACAAGGTCAGCTAAATGAACAGTATGGAGATTGGATTAAAGAGGAACGGAAGAAGAAAAATGAAACTGATATAGGAGGAAAATCAAAAGTCAAGGAATATAGTCGTGAATCTATCTCGAATAAACAAAGGCATATGAAAGGTGAAGAGAAACAAAGAGGGGTTAGTGAAAAGAGTCATAATAATGGTTTAGTTATTGCAATTCCCAACAATATGCGGCTGGTTACAACAATGAGAAACGACGAGACACAGGAAATTATGAGAGAAATGCTTGTGAGTCACAGTAAAGAGATGGAAAAGAAGTACGATAGTAATAATATAGTGCCTTCTTAAGTCCTTTTGCAGGAAACAATTACAGATTCCAACATCAACTTCTCCTCTTCAAATTCCACTATTGCTAGGAATGGAAAAATTCGAAAACCCTGGAAGCAATGGGCAAGAGAACATGGATCGAAGATACCAACTTTGCTTCAATATCCTCATCCTCCACTCGACTGCAAGTATGCCAAACCAGTCCAAATGCTTTGGCATGGGCTTTTCCTCTACCTCAGAACATAATGAGGGCGGTAAGCGAGCTAATATCCAGAGAAAGGATCCAGCACAATTAGGAATGCCCCCACACTGCTCCAACAATTCGATTAGAAGAGACTCGACCTCAGGGAAGACTGCATGTGGTCAACTCAAGACAAGTAGCCCCATCGCGCCGAAGGAGGGAATGATAGTTTTTTTTTTTTTTTTTTTTTTAAATAAGGACTTAACTAAAAAATAATAATAATAATAAAAAAAATAAAAATTAACAAATGATGAAAATACAAAAAATGAGAAAAGGAAAAATTATAAAGATTTTTATATTTTTTATGAAGTAAATTATTTTATGGTCAATGATTTTAGTAATTATTTTAAAGAGTCACGTAGTTTACATAAAATTTAATTGTATTAAAAAATTAAAGTATAGGTTAACGGCATAATAGATAAAACATTTGAGTATTGAATTGAAGTTAGTTTGAAATCACATGTTCAAAACTTGCTAGGCACTTATGTGTCTTTTTTTTTTTTACAAAAAAATGAGTTGAGCGTGCGTGTTTCATATCTAATCAAAATTTTTTTAATCTAATCCGATCGGATTTGAATCATTATAAAAGATTCGAATCTAGTTTGATTTTTATCAAAGTATATTTGAATTGATATATATGATTCAGATCTAATTTGGTTTTTATAAAATTAGATATGAATCCATAGGGAAGATTCGATTTCATATGAGTTATTTTGGAGTTTATAAATATGGATCATGCGAGATAAAATAACAAAAAAAATTTTTTCACACATACATACACTTGCAAAAAGGATCGAACACACAATAGTACTAGCACAACAAACTCCAGATGTCGAAGTCATCTAATACAACCCCCACATCAACGCCAATCCACTGTCCTTTGCTTGAGGACTCGCATGCCTGACCGTAAGCCAGCATCTAACTCCATGTATGCCCTTAACCAACGGTGTCAAAAGGGCTAACCACTAGAATTTATAGAAAATAGGATTATTTAAAAAAAATAAAAAAATTTAAAAGAAAGAGCACTTAAGCCTGTTATTTTATTTATTTATTTATCTATTTTATTTTATTTTTTATTAACATTTTTTTGTTACAATTAATTTAAGGGGGTGGTTTTAAGGGTTTGTTTTATTTTATTTTTTGTATCATAAATGTATGGTAGATGCGATCAGAATCAATCTGTTTTAGAACCTTAGGAGATGAGTCATTGTGTAAGCTTCAGATGTTATGGGGCAACTACCTTCCGTGTCCGATTAAGTTACCTCACTCAAGTTTAGATGTGGCCACAGAACCATTGGCCCGAAAAACATGGTGGTCACAAAACTTAGGAACCTTTATAACTCACTTTTTGCATTACATGAAAACTTTTTTTAAAAATCACAAGAACTCATAAAGTGGCAGATCTAAATGAAGTTGTGAAATTGTAGTTGTAATATTTCCTTGTAAATAATTTGTGTAAAGCTTAGAATAGGTTGTGATTGTAATTTTGATATTTTTTTACATAGGCATCGCTAGGTTAAGTCTAAAGCCTTTTGAAGGAATCTATGTCCACCCACGACATTGGCTTCGAAGACTGCTCCAGTTGTGGTTTCAACTCTTTAGCTCAGATAAGCAGGAGTTTATCAAGAATAAGATTGGGTCCATCCTCTCTCTACAGAAGATACCCATAAACATCACTTTAGTGCAGGCCTTAGTCCATCTATGGGAGCCTAAATTTGTCAGTTTCTGTTTGGGCCCACATTAGCCAAGCCTAACTTTAGAAGAATACTCCCAATTGTTATGGGTCCCTACTATCACAAATGATATCTATGTCCTGGACTTAGAAGCTACAGCACTAAAGATCTTTAGCAAATTGTTAGGAGTCAGAAAAACTAAGATAAACCGAGTTCTAAATCAGGGAAAGACCATTCGGTTGGAGGATGTCATAGATTGGTTTTCCACTAAACTAAAGCATAGAGACAAATAGGAGGTTTTTTGTGTAAACTTAGAAGCATGGCACTAGTACAGAGTTAACGCTTTTATATTGGTGGTCTTCAATACTATCTTATTCCGTGATGATAGACGTTAGGTCCACTTCAGAGTTGCAGAAATTGTTACCTAATTTCTTGAAAGGAAATCATATGTCCCAATCTTCTTGGCCAAGCAAATTTGGTCACTAAGCCATCTCAAAAAGAAGAAACGAGGAGATTTGAAGACCAATATGGTTTTACTTATAATATTCTGGTTCATCAACTACATGAGAAGTTACCAACTCGATTTCAATTAGGTTGAGTTTACCTAGTAATATGATCTCATTAAGTCTTTTGAAGAAAGAATTAAGCTGCTAGAAGATATAGCTAGTCGCTACTGGGTCCAATACTTTCGGAGCTTGGAAGCGGAAGAGTTACTGTTGACACCTAGGTGGTTTGTAAGCAAGGAAATGATAAAAGGATGTGAAGATTTCAAAGCAGTACCCCTGATTGGCTTTAACCTTTGCATCGGAAATGTCCTAGCTAGTGGACTTATTGAAGGCATGATCCCCAGACCATCATTAGAAGTCGTCTCATTGGACTTTCATGACCCCAAAATGTTAGTGGTTGACAAAGTAGCCAAGCTCCTAAGCATCTGAGCTCTTTGATGCACAAGAAAGACTACCCCTACCATAAAGGGGATAGCAGGCAGGAGCTAAACAACCAAAGGACTTTTTTATCACCAACTAAAGAAGTTAAAAGATATGGAAGACAATAGGGAGAAGAGAGAAGTCCAAGTTGAAGCTGAACCTAAGAAAATGAGTAAAAGAGAGTAAGAGTTAGAGAATCGTTGTGATGAGTATCACTAAAAGATAAAGGTATTTGAAGCACAATTGAAGAGGACCAAGGGTAAGGAAGAGGAGGCTCCTAAGATTTGAAAGAAGAAAAAGACTTAAGATGAGCTTACTAGCTATAAGAAGATTAGAATTTAGACTTTAGACTTTAGACTCTTTTGGTGTTTTCTTTCTTTAGGATTCTTTTTCGAACAAAATAAGTGATGTAAAGCTTCACAATTGCAAAAATTCATAAAAATTAGTTAGGTTTCGCCATATCAAAGGTCTCTTGCCAATTCTTAATTTTCATTGCATTTGTATGCCATGCATCTGCATTTATATATTTAATGATTTTCTTTTCCTAGAAAAATGTAATATATGCTAATTCTTTATTGAGTTTTGATTAGATAGCTCCTAAACATCAAGTCTTCTAGAGAAGTCCAATTAGAACATGTTTCTAGACCAGGATAGCCACCACTCAAGGAGATGATAAAGAGCCCGAGATTAATGATCCCTCCGAGCTGAGGTTTCATTTCATAGAAAGGGTTATGGAGAAGATGGCAGAATAAATGAGCTTGATGGTAGAACAAATGAGCTTCTTGGCAGATAGCATCACTTTACTTCGAGCTACAGCATCAGCTAACGAAAAAAGCTCTAAAGCCTATTATGAGAAGAATACATAGGCATCCAAAATAGAGCATGAATATCCAAAAGACCCATTTGAGTTAGAAGGAGTTTACTTGAAAGTCAACCCAACCTTCAAACCTGACACATATGTGGCCCTAAGACCAGCTAACCAAGGGCTTAACACAAACAGCTTGAAAGAACTGGAAAAGAAACTGACACAACAGATAGTTGAGAAGATGAAATCACTTGTAAGGTATGATGGATTCAAACAAGCGGAGATCATCGAGTTTTCTACATATGACATTGGAGCTTACCCTGAAAAGTTTAAGGTACTAGAGTTTTAAAAGTATAATAGGATGGGATGCCCCAAGCTCCATACTAGGTTGTACGTCAGGAAGATGGGTAAATATGTCCAGTATGATTCACTCATGATACAAACGTTTCAAGATAGTTTGACGGGACTGGCCTTTACTTGGTGTGCTTAGCTCAACTTGAATTAGATAAATACATGGGAGAAACTTACTAGGGCTTTTTATGAGCAATGTAAGTTCAATGTAGAAGTGACCCTGACCATGATGGATTTAGTTACCCTGCAGAAAAAGAGTAATGAATCGTTCAAAGAGTATGCTCAAAGGTGGAGGTCCTTAGCTACAAGAATATCTACTCCTACTATTGCGAAGGAGCTCACATCAGCTTTCATTAACACCTTGGAAAGACCCTATTTCTCCCATCTCATCAGGCAAGCTTCGTCCAATTTTGCTAAGTGGTAGCAGTAGGGTATAAGATTGAAAGTGTTGTCTCTTCTAGTAAGCTTTAAGAGCTAGTAGTTAGAAGGCCATCGATTTCATCTTTTGGTCCTAGACCAGCGGGCAGCAAGCCTAAAGAATCTTCAGTCGGCATGGTAAACTCAAATGTTAGACCAAACACTTAAGTCGCTTTTAGAATGAATCCTCCTTCGACTCAACAATAGTTTAGAGACCAGCCTCAGGCTAACAAGACTTTTAGACAGTTTACCAAAATATCTGTTCCCTTAAGTCAAGTCTTTAAGAAGCTACGAAAAGATAATCTAATATGGTTCGAACTATCTAGTGATCGATATAGGCTGAAAATCTTTGACCTTATAGTGAAATGTGAATATCATTATGGGCAAGTAGGGCATTCAATCGATTCATGCTAGAGATTGAGGAATAGGATTCAAGACTTAATAGACGAAGGGACAGTGCAGTTAGATGTTGTAGAAACCCCTGCTCCCAATGTTAACAATAATCTCCTACCTAACTACAAGCTGATGATTAGTATAATTTTTTATGACTGTACCATCAATGTCATTAGTTCAGATAAGAAGCCTAAGGTTTTCAAGTTTTACATGAGCAAGCAAGCTCCAAAAGTGAAGAGGTATACGTTTCACATACCGTTAGTACTAGAAAATTACAAAGCTGCTCCATTTAACTATTATGTGGTAAATCAAGAGAAACTAGGTCTTCCGGTAGGGGGGATTACTTGATCGAGAAGGATTTAGCACCCAAGAGAAGAGTAGGAGAGGAAGACCATATTGGGGGAATTGAATGATAAAATAGTAGCTGAATATGTTAAAGGGCCATGATTAAGTTAAGTGAGTATAAGATTATGACCAACTCAGTAAGACTCGAGCACAGATATCATTGATGAGCTTGTTGATCACATCCGAGTTATACAGGGAAGCTTTGTTTCACACTTTAAAGGAGGTAAAGGTTTCTTGTGAAATTCCAACTGAGAAGATGGGACTAGTTACTAATTCCGTCCTTACCATGGATCAAATTTCTTTTTCAACAGAAGAGTTAGGTAAAGAAGGGAATAAGCACGTAAAACCACTTTTCATTATGGTCAGGAGTAACAATATAATCATTACCAAAATACTCATTGACAACAGATCATCACTGAACGTTTGCCTACTCACCACCTTGGATTTGCTAGGTATCGATATGTTTGCAATTAGGTCTTCTTCCATAATAGTTAGGGCCTTTGATGGTTTTAAAAGAGAGATTATAGGGAAAATAGATTTGTCTATGAGTATTGGCCCTCAGCACTTCACTATTTGATTCCAGGTCATAGATATCCCATAATCTTTTAACTTACTCTTAGGAAGACCTTGGATTCACACAGTAGGGGCCATACCCTCAAGTTTGCACCAAAAGTTAAAGTTTATATCAAATGGCCAAGTGATTACAATTTTAGAAGATCAAGATTATGAAATTTACAAGGAAACAGCCATACCCTATATAGGAAGGAAGGGCAAGAAGCGTTAGTCTTACAGATGTTTGAAGAAATAAGCATGATTACTGGTCCTGAAAAGGAAAATGATAGAGGAGTAGAATTTAAGGAAGGCCAGATCGGCACTTATGGCCTTGGTTACAACCCTACCCTGGTAGAAGAATTTTAGAAGAAACAAGTGAAGGGCAAAAGAGGTGATAGATTATATTATGCCCCGATGACCTTCTCGCCACTAGTTAAGACATTCATATGGGTAGAGACTCAAACCATGGAATCTACCAATGGAAGATCAACAAGCTAGCCGCATAAGTCCCAACACCGCCTAAATAACTGGTTCTCCATCCCGGCGAAAGGCAATAAGTCTTCCTTAGGGTAAAGGGTGACCCTTAGTTAGTATTTTTTGAATTTTTATTTTCAATAGTCATTGTTCCAAATGTATTGTTAAACCTTTCATTCAAAAATGTTAGTTAGTCCTTTGTCTCATTTGTGATTCACCTTCATTCATTCAATAAAATCATAGTTTGTTTCTTTCCTTTGCTGTGTTTTAGTTCTCTTTTGCTTACATACACTTTTCTTGATGCACTTTGCCTAGATCCATTGAATCGAGCAAAAACTAAGAATACCTTGCGTAAGTAGAAAATGAGAATATTGATGTCGCTTCCAACCCTACTGGGTTAGTCGTTGGGAGCAATGTCGATGACCACAATGATATACAAGAAGAATGGCAAAAACATGAACTGGATAAAATCACTATTGATGAACCAATTGAAACAGTTAATGTAGGGGATGCAGATAATCCTAAGAATCTAAAGATCGGAGGGAATCTAAAAGAGAAACGAAAAACAGAAATGATTACATTGTTGGTTGAATATCAAGATATATTTGCTTAGTTGTATGAGGACATGCCAAGGTTGGACCCATCAATTGTGGTTTACTGTTTACCTACATAAGAAGATGCCAAGCCAAAAAAGTAAAAGTTAAGGAGATTTCAACCTAATGTCTTGTTGAAAATCAAGAAAGAAGTTAAGAAACTACTGGAAGTTAGATTCATTGAGGTGTCCGATTACCTGGAATGGGTAGCCAATATTGTTTCAGTGATGAAGAAGAATGGGAAGGTTAAAGTGAGTATAGACTTTCGAGATCTCAATCAGGCAACACCTAAAGATAACTTTCCATTACCTCACATTGATATCTTGGTGGATAACATGGTCGGACATTATCTATTTTCATTCATGGATGGTTTTTTGGGATACAATCAGATTCGAATGTTCGAAAAGGATAAGACTAAGATGACTTTTATTACAACTTGGGGTACGTTTTACTATAAGGTGATACCCTTTGAGCTTAAGAATGCTAGGGCAACATATCAGAGGGCAATGATTGCAATCTTTTATGATATGATGCATAAAGAGATAGAAGTGTATATTAACGATATGATTGTGAAATCTAAGGAAGAGGAAGATTACTTAGAAAACTTGAGGAAGTTGTTTAATAGGTTGAGGAAGTTTCAACTGGAGTTGAATCTGGAGAAGTATACTTTTGGAGTGACGTTAGGAAAACTGCTAGGTTTCATAATTAGCCAAAGAGACATCAAAGTCAATCTTGATAAAGCCAAAGCCATAATTGATATGCCTCCTCTTCGCACACTTAAGGAAGTATAAGGGTTATTAAGTCATTTGAATTATATAGCTCAATTCATATCTCAACTGATAGACAAATGCTGCCCTCTGTTTAAGTTATTGAAAAAGAATGTGAAGGTCAATTGGGATGAGGAATGCGAGGAAGCTTTTACAAAAATTAAAGAATACCTCATGAATCCGCCGGCGCTGGTGGCTCTTGAGCTTGGAAAGCCATTATCCTTATACCTAACCATATTACCTGAATCCATAAGGTTCGTGCTTACTCAGAAAGATGAAAAAGGGAAGGAGCGAGCCATTTATTATTTGAGCAAGAAGTTTATAGAAGGGGAGCAAAAATACTTGGAAGCTGAAAGAACCTGTTGTGCATTGGTTTGGATCATGCATCGACTCAGATAATACACACTTTACTACCAAATTGAGCTGATAATACAACATGACCCCTTGAAATATTTAGCAGAAAAACCAGCCCTCATTGAAAGAGTTTCGAAGTGGCAGATGTTGCTGTCAGAATTTGATATCAAGTATGTGAGTTGAATCTCAGTTAAGGGGTAGGCCTTGGCAGATCAATTAGTAGAAAGTTACTTTGAGGATATCCCTTAAGAAGCATTAGTTGAGTTGCTTGATGAAAGTATCTTGGAAATGATTTTGATAGCGAAGTAGTTGGAAAATCCTCATGTTGGAAAATGTTCTTTGATGGAGCAGCTAATGTATATGGATGTGAAATTAGGGGTATTCTAATATCCCCTAAAGGTACACAATTCCTAATGGCCGTAAGACTGGCTTTTCCATGTATTAACAATATTGAAGAATATGAGGCATGTATTTTGGGACTTTAAATCGCTTTGTTTAAGGAGATATGGGAATTAGAAGTGTATGGAGATTCTTCATTAATCATAAGCCAGGTTTGGGGTGAATATAAGATGAAAGACCATAAATTAGTGCCTTACCATCATCACTTGGTTGAGTTGATAGCCAGGTTTGAAAAGATTACATTCACGTATGTATCGAGGGTTCAAAACCAATTCGTTGATGCTCTAACTACCTTGGCATCCATGATCTAGATATCGGGAGGAGGAGAGATTCGGCCACTTAAGATTGAGGTTGAAGAAAAGCCCGCTTTTTGCTTGGCAATGAAAAGTTCATATGACGAAAAGCCTTGGTATCATGATATCAAAACATTCTTGCAACATGGAATGTACCTCAAAGAGGTTGAGAAGAAGGATAAGAAAATGATTAGAAGATCAGCTACTCAATACTTGATAAGTGAGTCTACTCTATATCGATGATCATTTGACGGTATGCTTTTACATTGTGTAAATAAGAAAGAGATAGAGTTGCTAATGAAAGAAGTACATGAGGGAGTGTGTGGCCCCTACATGCTTGCCAAGAAAATCATGAGGATGGGATATTATTGGTTGACTATAGAAGGAGATTGCATCAAACATGTTAGACACTTATGTGAACAAAGTAAATGCTCCGCCTTAAGAATTGCATACATTATTTGCACCATGGCCATTTTCGATGTGGGGAATAAACATCATTGGCTCGATCACTCTAAAGGCATTTAACGAGCACCAATATTGATAACTATTGATTATTTCAGTAAGTGGGTTAAAGCTTCATCCGACTCTAGTGTGATGAAGGGAGTAGTGGTTAAGTTCATCAAGAGAGACATACTAGCTCGGTATAGGACATCGGAGACAATTATTATCGATAATGGTACAAACTTGAACAATAAATTGATGTCAAAGTTGTATCGACAGTTTAGGATCACTTACAGAAATTCCACTCCTTATTGGCCTTAGATGAACAAAGCAATGGAAGCGACCAACAAGAATATCAAAAGCATTATTACAGGACCCAGTACACGTTGATGCATTGAAGATGTACTACCCTTGAAAGATCAATAGAATTTTTGCTCAAATTATGAAATACAAACAATCTTAATATTACTATGGTCTCATTTTCGTTTTCTACAAGCAAAGTTGGTATTCTTAGTGGTTGTCAACATTAGGTAATATCCCTAGCTCCTTTCTCGTTCCACTAAAAGTCCCTATTTCTCACTCTATCCAAATATACCTTATGTTCCAGAAACATAAGAAAAATAAACACTTAATTTGGAACGATGCCAATTGATAAAAATTCTCTTAATACTTTATTACGGTTCACCCCTTCGAAAAGAGAGATTTGTTTTTATTTTTCAGGATAAGGCTAAGTTCAAAAAAAGTAATGGGTGGTAGATAAATAGCGACTCGCTTGAAGGTAGAGGTTTATATGGAGAATCGATTAACTTGGGTTGGAAATTCAAGACGTGACATCTTTGCTCAAGAGATAAAGATGCTTCATTTGTTAAAGTTGCCTTCTTGAATGCATCTTTAAGCATAACACACATGCATTCGTTTCAAGCTTAAATTACTTTCCAAAAAGAAAAAAAAAAGAGAAGCAAAAAGAAAAAAATAAAAAAGGGAAAAAAAAGAGAAGAAAAAAAGAAAAAGAAAAGTGAAAATTTTTAAAATAAGAAGAGACAAAAGAAGAAGAGGAAGAAGAAAGGATTGAACCATTCGTTCTAAATGGATTGCTCAAGAAAAGATTTGACTGTTTGGGAACTATTGTAAGAGCTAGGTAAGTGGTTCTGAGCTTTACAAAACATTGCATTTGCATTTTTTCTCTCCTTAAGGATGATGGTTTGATTAAATTCTTAAACTCTTGGGATCTAGCTAGCTCGTAGAGCACAATCCCAATCTAAATTTTCTTAAAGCTTCCAGCCAACTCATACATCGTGGCCTAATTTACGTTCCTTTTTAGGGATGTAGCTAGCTTATGGAATGCTATCTTGATTCAAGCTCTTATCTAATTTAGTGCTTTAGCCAGCTCAAGGAGTGCTTTGCTCGCTTTAGTTAATCAGCTCATTGGAGTATGACTAAGTTTTCTCAATTCAGTTTAAAGCTTTAGCCAACTCAAGGAGCACTTTGCCCAGCTCAAGGAGCGCTTTGCTTACCTTGGCTAGTCAGCTTATTGGGGCACGACCAAGTTTTCTCAATTCATTTTGAGGGATTTAGCCAACTTAAGGAATGCTTCGTTCACCTTGGTTAGTCAACTCATTGGAGCACGTCGATGTTTTCTTATTAATTTTTAGGGCTTTAGCCAGTTCAAGAAGCTCTAGGCTCGCCTTGGTTAGTCAGCTCATAAAGGCATTACCAAGTTTTTTCATTTTTAAGGTTTTAGCTAGCTCAAGGAGCGCTTTACTTGCCTCAGTTAGTTAGCTCATTGAACCACGGCAAAGTTAAGAAGCGCTTTGCTCACCTTGGTTAATCAGCTCATTGAGGCATGATCAAGTTTTCTCATTTTAAGGCTTTAGCCAACTCAACGAGCGCTTCGCTCGCCTTAGTTAGTCAACTCATTGGAGCATGGCTAAGTTTTCTCATTAATTTTTAGGACTTTAACCAACTAAAGGAGTGTTTCGCTCGGCTTGGTTAGTTAGCTCATCGGAGTACGACTAAGTTTTCTCATTAATTTTTAAGGCTTTAGCCAGCTCAAGGAGCGCTTCGCTTGCCTTGGTTAGTCAGCTCATTGGAGCATAGCCAAGTTTTCTCATTAATTTTTAGAGCTTTAGTTAGCTCAAGGAGTGCTTTGCTCACCTTGGTTAGTCAGCTCATAGGGGAACGACTAAGTTTTCTTATTCTTTAGGGTTTTAGCTAGCTCTTGGGGCGCTTATCCATTTCATTCAGTTTAGGGCTTTAGCCAGCTCAAGGAACGTTTCATCCACCTTAGTTAGTCAACTCATAAAAGTACGACCAAATTTTCTCATTTATTTAGGGTTTAGCTAACTCTGAGAGCGCTTACTCATCTCATTCAATTTAGGTCCTTAGCTAACTTAAGGAGTGCTTCGCCTATCTTGGTAGTCAGCCAATGAAGGGCATGACCAAGTTCTCATTATTGTCTTTAGGGATCTTGTCAGCCCACAGGGGCACTACCCTTATTATTCTTCATTTCAATCTTATCGTCGTCAAATCTTCAACTAGTTAGTCATAGTGTTCCTTAGGATAAAGTTATCTCGAGGCAAAAATGGTATCTTTTTTGTTTCTATGGTAAAGTTTTATTCAAACTTTTCCATAAAGAGAGGTAGTTGTACACACTCGATTTTTGCCTTTAATAGTCATAGTTTTTGTTTTTTTTTTTTTTAAAAAAGTGTCTTAAATAAAAAATAATAAAAAATAAAATATAATAATAATAAAAATTAACAAATGATGAAAATAAAAAAAATGAGAAAAGGAAAAATTATAAAGTTTTTTAGATTTTTTAAGAAGTAAATTATTTTACGGTCAACAGTTTTAGTAATTAATTTAGAGAGTCGTGTAGTTTACGTATAATTTAATTGTATTGAAAAATTAAGGTATAGGCCAATAGCTTAATGGATAAAACACTTGAGTATTGAATTAGAGTTAATTTAAAGTTATGGGTTCGAATCTCGCTAGGCACTTATGTGTCTTTTATTTTCTATATTTTTATATTTTACAAAAAGTGAGTTGAGCGTGCGAGATTCATATCTAATCAAAAATTTTTTTAATTTAATCCGATTGGATTTGAATCATTATAAAAGATTCAAATCTAATTTGATTTTTATCAAAGTGGATTTGAATTGATATATATGATTTAGATCTAAATTGGTTTTTATAAAATCAGATATGAATCCATAAGAAAGATCTGATTTGATATGAGTTGTTTTAAAGTTTATAAATATGGATCGTGCGAGATAAAACAGCAAAATTTTTCTTTACACATAAATACACTCGCAAAAAGATCAAACACACAATAGTAATAGCACAACAAACTCTAGATGTCGAAGTCATCCAGCACAACCCCCACATCAGACGCCAATCCACTGTCCCTCGCTTGAAGACTCGCACCCCTGACCGCAAGTTAGCATCCAACTCTACGCACGCCCCTGACCAATGGCCAAACACTCATACGCCCAAAGCCTGTTGCACACCCAAGCACTGAATTCTCGCACGGCAACTAGTCATCAACGTAACTGCAACCCCTGCCACGTTCGAGCTCCTCTATCCACGATCATTGCTGCTCTGCGGTCGTAACCCTTGATGTTGACTATATTCCAGTGCTCATTGCCAAACACACTATTGATCTCTAAGCACGTTGCCACTATCCACAGAGTATGCTACAGTACACTACACTTCGCTACGCCACTATCCACGCCGCGTTACTGTCCACGATCTGCATCGTAACTCCGATCAGCCACATAACAGTCTGCGGCTGCAGTAGCTTGCGTACGCAATCACTGTCCACTAAGCACTGCATTGCACGTTCGGCTCCATAGCCACACTCAATGATCAGCCCACCGAATGGTACAGTAGTGCCAAGATTGATCAATCCACACTTTACTGCAGTAGCTCCACGTTCGCTGTTTGTCCATATCAGTTCGTATGGTAGCTTCTGTTACGGCCGCACTTTCCTGACATCGACATTGCTTAATCCCTCCACCATCCTGTACAAACAACAGCAGTAGCACGCACAAATCTGACTGCGGTTTTCCACTCACGTCGCTACATATGTAGAAGTACTTGACGTTTGCCGCTGCTCCATCCATTGCTGCTCTGTTTGCTACCGCTTCGTCCGCTATCGTTCCATTCGTTGCTACTCCATCTACACTAAACTTTATCCACGTTGATAGAGATTAGCGCCAACATTCGGTCGAACATCTCATTGTAGCAGTAGGCAATTCCTTCAACTGCCAAACAATTAGGTGCAGTCCTTGTCGATTATTTATTTATTTATTATTTTTATAATTAATTAATTATTTATTATTATATTATTATTATTACTTAGATCTTTAGTTATTTAATATAGTATGTATGAATATGAATATATTAGTTTTAGGGGATTTTTAGTAGTTTTATATGTGAAGTATATTATATGATTTTATTAATTTAGATAGATAGTTGTTAATAGTAGAAATATAGGTATGGATATATCTTATATAGGATTTTTTTTTAAGATTAGGTTTTTTAGAATTCTTCACATAGAAAATTAGTTTTTTTTTTTAAATAAAAATTAATAAAAGACCCTTTTAAAAAGATAACAACGTTTTAGAGAGCTTTTATAAAATAAAATCACTCTAGAGTTAAGACCCCATTAATTTTTATTTGAATAAATTAAATCGGTAACGACGTAAACTCAGTCGTTTTTTCAAAAATTATAATAAACCAACACATTAAAGATTTTAGAAGGAATTACAATGGTCTGATCTCGGCTAACAAGTACGTAGGTATCTTCAGGATAATGATAAAATATAGGTTCTTTTTTTTTTTAGTTTTTATTTTTCTTAAAAAATATTATCATTTGAAGAATAAACCTAATTTCAGTAAATAGATAGTGGTACCCGTTAGGGTTTAATAGGTTAGTCTTTGAATTCGAAACACTCTAGTTTTTCATTTAAATTAAAATCAAAGATTAGTAACTAAATTATAGTCAATCTATCTAATTGCTTACGATTTCTTTTCTTTTTCTCAATTTTGGTCAGGTGATGATTCCAAAAATTTTTCTAAATAAAAAACTAAAATTTTTCAATTTCTTTAGTCGAGAATTAATATTAAATAGGTTTGGGTTTAATATTAATTGGAAAGTGAGAAATGAAATTGAATAAGAAAACATAATTTCAAGCTCGATAGTCTATAACAAGTCTTCTGATGAAATAGAAACCAACTATCAAGGGACTAGTGAACGCCCTCTATCACAATCAAATGGTGGTGATCAACCTACCAGCAATCCCTCTGATATTGGTCCTTTTGGAAGGGGTGATGAACCAAAGCTTGTTCCCACCATGGGATTGGTGAGTGACTCTTATTGTCAACAACTCCCACCATGCTGGATGCACATGGAAATAGTCCGTTACATGCAGACGGGTTATGAAGACATGGTACCGTAGCCTTGATTTAGAATGAATAATTCTCTTCTGGACTCATCAGTCATGGCGCAACAAGGTATGGTTATAAGACGAAGGTCGTTCAAAATTCTCTCGTGGAATGTTCATGGAGCAAATTCACTTGCTTACAGGAAGGCAATTCAATAATTGATCAACTGGCATGAACCTGACATAGTTTGCTTACTTGAAACAAAGCTGGAACATGGAGCTGCAATGAATCTGCAAAACTTTTTCGGATATGATCATATGTTGTCTATGGAAGCAATGGGTTAGAGTGAGGGAATTATGGTTTTGCGGAAGACAGCAATTGCTATGATCAATGAGATACATTTGGGCGCTCAACAGATTTCTATCCAAGTCTAGGTACCTAACTCAAACTTATCTTGGTTTCTGTCAGTTATATATGCTAGCCCCCGATTTAATAATCTTTGTCATATGTGGAATTCACTTGTTGAAATGGCTGATAATATTAGAGGTCTTTGGGCTCTTATTGGGGATGTCAACGATATTTTATTAAAAAAAGAGAAATGGAGAGGTATTAGTTTAAATCGGATGAGGGTTTCGAGATATCAAGAATGTATGAATCTTTGCGTTATGAGTGACTTGGGGTTTGTAGGAAAGAAATTTACGTGGAACAATAGAAGTAAATCCCTGTCTTCTTTAGTATAAACTTGCATTGATCTGGCTTAGGCGAATGTAGATTGGAGAACCCTATTCCCTGAAGCAAAACTGTTCCACTTAAGTAGCCCACATTCTAATCATGTTCTTCTGCTCCTCAATACTAATCCTTCGAGTGAGTTACTCTATGGAAATGATAGGCCTTTCAGATTTTATAGATACGTGGTTAGACCACCTAAGCTTTCTCCCTTTTATAAACTCAATTTGGTCCTTTTCCTCTTCAAATCTTGATAAGACTTTAGTGTTTGGAATAGCTCAAACAGATAAAAAATCGATTACCCAACAATTAAAGTGTGTTCAAGATTAGATTTCTGCTAACCCTTCCAATCTTTATTGAATAGAGAAAGGTTCTTCTAAATGGAGTATGACAAAATCATACATAAGGAGCACAAACTTTGGGTTGCAAAATCTGGAACAAAATGGTTTATAGAAGGAAAGCAGAATTCCAAATTTTTCAATTTAATCACCCTTGCAAGAAGGTCAAAGTTACACATTTATGGCGTTTTTTATGGAGTTGGTAACTAGGTTCAGGGAAGAGAAAATGTGGAATTGTTAGTAATAAATTCTTACTTGCATTTATTCCATTCCAAACATATTTCATCTCCACTTGCTATAAATACAGACTTTTTCTATGGAGGAGGATTATTTGATGATATGAAAGAGAAGTTGATGGTAACAATATCAGCTGCTAAAATTTTCAATGTGTTCAAAAGCTTAGGACCTAGGAAAACTCTTAGGGAAAATGGTCTACGTGCCATTTTCTTCACAAAGTGTTGGCATATTGTTGGCCAAAGCATCTTCTAATTCGTCAGATCTGTTTTTGAGGCAAGTCGTATTTCCCCTGAAATGAATAAAACCCTCCTAATGCTTATCCTGAAACTAGCTAGTGCAAATTCTCTCAAAGTATTTAGACCAATTAATTTATGCACAACGATTTTACTAAGCTATCACAAAAATTTAGTTAGTAGATTGAGACTTTTCTTGAATGAGATTGTTAGCCTAACACAAGGTAGTTTCATACCCCGAAGACATGTGTCGAATAATGTCATATTAATGTAAGAAATTTTCCATTCTTATCATAAGAAGAGAGGAGAGATGGGATGGATGATTCTAAAACTTGATCTCTAAAAAACATACGATTGTCTTGAATTGAGCTTCATTCAACAAGCTCTTCTGACTCTAAATTTTCCCTCAAATTGGATAGAGTTAATTGGTTCTTGTCTGTCAACAATCTCCTACTTTATAATCTTAAACGGAGGAAAATACCTTTCTTTGAGTCAAGTAGGGTATTACGACAATGTGATCTAATCTTACCCTATTTATCCATTTTGTTTATGGAATTCCTTAGTCGAGCTATTTAAAAGCGGCTAGAATAAGGATAGTAGGAGCCAATTAAATTGAGAGGGACTTCAATTAGCTTCTCCCCTTCTTTTTTTTTTTTTTTTTCTTGTGGATGATCCTATCCTTATGGGGGAAGCTACGGAAGAAAACTGTAGAATTATGGTTAAAGTGACGGAGGAATTCGAAAACCCTTCAGGTTAAACCTTGAATTTGGACAAATCAAAAATCGTTTTTTTTTTTTTTTTTTTTTTTTTTTTTTTTCTGCTAATGTTGCACCGCTGAAAAAGGAACTTTTTTTCTAACATGTTGCGGATTAAACATGAGAATGATTTTGGTAAGTACCTAGGATATCCTTTATCCAATATAGGTACCTATGGGGCGGCTGATTTCAACTTCCTCCGACAAAAAATTTGGACCAAACTTTCGGATTGGAACGGAAGTTATTAAACCTCCTAATTAGAACTGTTCTTCTCTCTTCAGTAATTGAAAGCATAGTAAATTACTATATGCAAGCGGTAGTTTTACCTCCAAAAATTGTGAATGAATTGGAAAAGATAAGTTAGAATTTCTTATGGAATTCTACCCCAGATCAAAAGAAAATTCATTGGATAAATTGGAAAACTATTAAGAGATTGGAAAAAAAAAAATGGTGGACCTAGGCTGCAAGACATTCGAATTAAGAATGAAGCTTCCATTTCCAAACTAGCTTGGTAAGGACTCCATCAAGATAAGGTTTGGGCAAACTTAATGCAAGAGAAATACAGGAATATAGTTAAGAAGTAGATGAATTACGACTGGAACTAAGTTGGCTAAGAGAATAGTTTCCCCAATGGCCTGGGTTGAGGAAAATTCAAGAAGAAATGTAAGAGATGGGAGGAATATCCTATTCTAGTACCATAATTGGGCAATAGAAGGCATACCAAGACAATTCTTCAGTGGACCTATGATAAGGGAGCACAATAAGTTAACGATGGTGAAAGCTTGGATGGGTTTGACTAATTGGAATGAGAATTCAATAGGATTTCTTATTGACCAAAGCCTAAAGGACAAGTTGGGAAATGTGTTCTTATCATAAAATTCTTCTTTTGGTGACTCTATCATATGGAAGTTGTCAAGCTCAAGCTCCTTTTCAATTAAATCAACTTATTGGAAGTTACGAGAGGATATTGATCAATAGGTAAGAGGTACAGACTTATCTTAAGTGTGGAAATTACAATCTTTACCCAAAATTAAAATTTTGACCTGGCAAGCTATATATGGAGGTTTGCCAACAAAAGAAAATCTGACTAAAAGGGGGATTGCAAGCTTAGATCCATGCTTATTTTGCCAGGAAGAAGTGGAAATTGTATGAAACATTCTAAGGGATTGCAAGGAAACAAGACGGAAATGGTTGATAATTAATAAGTTTATTGATTTTTGGGCCTCCTTTAATTTACCCTTGATCAATGGATTTTAAGGAACTATAAACAAACTAATGGAGATAGGGCATGATCTTGTCTACCATGGGCGACACTCTTCTCCTTCAATTTGTGGTCCATTTAGTTGCATAGGAATAACTTCCTTTTTTCCCTAGGCTAAGAATATCATCTGTCATGGAATGAGTATGCCAAAATATCAATTGCGGATTTTTAGGCATATAACTTCTCCACTATAAAGTAGTCTGGCTAGGTTTCTTCTCCTTTTGAATGTTTCCAATTTTTTGTGAAGAAGGGATGGTCAATTCTCTTTTAGATGCCTTAGTTAATCCTTTAGCTAAACAAGATGGAATTGGGGGACTTCTTCTGAACCCATATGGTTAAATCTTATACTTTTATACAAAACCTATCGCCTTTACTTCTTCAAGATGGAATTGGAATGGATTATGCTTTAAAGTTTGGGTTTTCATATCTAATTATTCTTACAGACTATCTTGAAGCTGCTCATCTTTTACAAGATTCATCTTTATAGGAAGACTATCTTTGTGATTTTGTTGTTGCTTGTAAGGACAACTAACAGAAGTTTAACCATTTATAACAACAAGTCATCAGTTGGGAGAACAACTTTGTTGTTGATTGTTTAGCTAAATAAAAGGCTGTTTCTTCTTGTAGTATGGATTTTATAAACCCTTTGTTTTTTTTTTTTTTTGTGTGTTGGTGGGGATGGTTTGTGGTTTCTTCTATTTTAGAACTATGTAATCAGTACTTTCATCCTAATGTCTCATAAGCGTTGGGCTTTAATATAAATAAACATCTTATCTTAGCAAAAGAAATTATGAAATAAATAAAGCAAAGAAACAACATTTAGTACAAATACCTTTAGATCTTATATATGATGTAATAAAAAAAACATACTAGTACTTCAAACTATAAAGGCTTATTCCTGAAAAGAAACTTACCAGTTTATCCTAATTTTCACAGAAAATGAGGTTTATGTAACAAGGAAACATACCATTGGCCTTCACAAGTACAACCTAACATAGTCATTGTTCTTAGCAGTGAGTATTTTAGCTATACATATACATTGCAACAAGCTTATTCATTAGATGACATGTGTCATAAACAATAATATAAAATAAATCATAATTTGCATTTTTAATAATTTAAAATTTTCGTCAAAAATAATAAAAGATTCATAAATGAAGAAAGGTATATTCACTACTCAAGATTCAATAATGCCATTAGGACAATGTATAGTAAGTTTCTAGCGTTAAGGATAAAAGAAGACAAAGGAAAAACAGTATAATCTAAAAAGGGTAAAATTACATATCATAATATTAGCCTAAAAGGGTAGAAGAAATAAAAGAAAAATAAAAAGAATATTCTAGATGCGAGTGCATTGCCGGGAATTAGAGGACACATATCGAAGTAGGATAGGCAACGCGAGTCAAGCTAAGTTGATTGGTGAGATCAACTTAGCAAGTAGTAAGTTAGCTAGTCATCTGTTGAAGGGCAATGGCATAGCATATTAGGTTAGCTTTGCTAGAATTCAGGTTGATGGTATTGGAGTCAAGTTGGAGATTAGCTATGTCATGAGTAGGATGTTCAATAGGGCGTACTCTAGGAAGTGATTAAGGCCTTGGAATAGAATGAATACCTCATTCTTGACTAGTTACTTGGCTAGGATTCTCTATATAAGGTTTTGGAGCTCACATGCTTTAGACTAGTAATAGAACTCGGGACTTCATTCTCATCATACTCTAGTGTAACTATTATTAAAAATTTTAGAAGTATGTTAAGTTGCACTTTGTAAAATAAATAATCCAAGTAAGATTTTCCAATATTTACCTCATAGTTTTCATAAGAGTAAAAGAAAGTTGCATAACCATCTCCATTCTTAGGCTTCATTCTTAGAATAAAGTAGTGGTACATCTCATAGTTATGTTATCTAATGGTGCATGATCTGTTAGCAAAATGAGATGATACTACAAAACCTAAAATGTAAACTAATCAATATGGAGTTGTTATAATTCAGTTTAGTGTGAAAACCAAGAAGAATTACCTTGGCCTTCCTTGTAATCATGTTATGCAAATCTTATAATGGGATTATCCAAGCTTTTACGCTGGAATCCAAGAAACATAACAAGCTACCCTAGTGATGTGTCAATTATAACTCTAAATGCTGTTAGTTAGGAAATTCACCTAACACAATAGTTTTCCCTAAATAATCTACAAATTGAGCCTCTTATTAATCTTCTAATTAGCCCACTCTATGATAATGCCTTTATAAATTAGAAGATCCTAATCCATCAAGTGATAGAAACATGAACCTGAGATTGATAATTTAAGTAGTAAATTTTAGGGAAGCCCATGCCAATGAACAAGCATCAAAAGGGGCAAGGATTAACACATTTGGACCAACTTAATTATAGGTTCATTTAACTTGATTTTAATTAGGTTAACCATTTCTTTAATTTGGTCAACTTAATTAATGAAATCTAAATGTTGAAATATAAGGACCTATGATAATTGCTCAATTGAAAGAAAGATGGTATTTGTTAGAATATTGAAAGTAGCTAAAAGAACAAGTTAAGATTAGTTTTGAAATAAATTTTATTGATTGATGACAATTATTTGCTAAATTATAGGGAGCTTATTGGAAAGTTTGTTTAAAGCATTGTAGATTTATAAGGTGAAAGAGATGAGTATCAATGTTGTTGCTTGATCTTTTGTGGATCTAGGTTTAGATCAATGACCTTAAAATTATATGGCACCTAAATAAATGTTTTAATGATTGAAAGTGGCAAATACGAACCGATAACTATAATGTCCAGTAGGGATAGTGATTTGTGATGATGTGATTGTATAGATTAGGTGCTAAACTATTATGTGCTAGTAGGTGAGTTGTTGACTAGCTAGAGACTAGTAGATGGATTGTTGACTAACTAAAGATCGTGATACAAGTTCATTTCTTGAATTAGATTGTAATAAGAATGCAATGCTAAAATGGGACATCTTTCTAGACTAATGACAAACAAATAGTTTGATTTTGTTGATGCAATCAACATCCAGACTCTTGTTTGTGTAGAGGAATTTGAACTAGTCTAAGTATTGGAATACTTAGACTGTGCTATTTGTTACATCTTAATTGAAATAAATGATTTAGTGTTTGTTGCATTTATTATATAAGTATGTATGTGAAATTTTTGCGTATAAATTCTTACTCATCTTGTTATGGATTTTTATTATTATTATTATTATTCAAAAAATTGAATTTTGGATATTAAGATTTGGAGAGCTTAGGATCAAACCTTGGACGTTCATGCGAAGGTAAAATTTAGTGGCGAAATGATCATACCTTTTGAGTTTAAAGCATCATAGATTAAGTGGTAATGGATCTAAGGTTAGAAAGCTGATAACTCATTAAAAATGTACGCACGGGAAGTGAAAAGTAATAAAATCATAATAGTGCAACCTAGTTGAAAATTTGGTCTAGGTTAATTATGTTAAATAAGTAAATTTTAATTATATGAATGAGAAGAAGTAAATAGAAATTTATGTGAAGATAAATTTCCATGGAGGAGGATTATCATATAAATCAATGTTTTAAATCGGGTATATAGAATCCCTTGATGGCAATTCTAAAGTAACATACTAGGAAAAGAAAGTGTGAAATGAGAAACAAAACATTAGAATGGTGAAATTTGGTTTGTGGACTAAAAGAGAATTTGATCAAGAGAAAAAAGATATAGAAAAAAAAATCATATTAATAAATCATAAATAATAGACGATAATATTTTAAGAGTGCCACGCAACCCACAAGACGCCCAACAATTTTACAAATTCTAGATCCCAAATGCGAACGAAAAATCATTATGATAGTCAAATTGTCTTTATTTTACTAGAGAGGATGACCTATTATTATTTTAAAAGATGAATGATAAAACTTTAGTAAGTTTTCAAGTGTATATGTATAGATATGTACTTCTAAGAATAATAAACTTCGACTGGGTTGTGACTCCTGTGTGTCGTGAAAAGTTCAAGGGTTGAGTCATGAGTTTGTTAGAGTTATCTTCGAGTTGCGAGTCGAGTCATTGAGTAGAAGTCATAAAAATAACCGGAAGTTATTATCTTAACAACAATAGGTATCGAATACATATATAATTGATTTATCACCAATACGAAGGAAATAAAAGAAGAAATGATGTTGTCTCATAAGTATGCAAGTATTATAGACTTTTCATTTCCCAAAATACACTCAAAATTTTATTCTATAATCAAAATTTAAAATACATACAGATATATACACACGCATCATTAATATATAAGAAATATTTTAGCAAGAGTAATAAGAAGAAATTAAAACCCAAAGAAATCCTATGATGGATAGAAATATTTGTGGCATGGAAGGATTACAACCTTCATATTAATTTATATTTGGAATGTAATAATATATCGTATTAAAATGCCATATATATATATATATATATATATATCTAATAGCTTCAAACTGTTATCTGCACTGAAAAACAAAACAAAACTTCTGGCATGTCGCCATCAATTGTTTGTTTTTACTATTCGCCGTCTTATGGATGATGCAGTACAGTGGATTGCGTATAGCTTCCAAATTAAAATTTAAAAGTAGAGAGAGAGAGAGAGAGAGAGAGAGAGAGAAGTATCTATTCAAAGAGAACCACTAGATCCGGCGGAATGGAAGATGTTGCATGAAGACAAAAATGACAAAACCGAAGACTTGGTCTAGCTAATATGATCATCCCTCTCATTTACTTTAATTACACAACTTGTTTAGAGTACAAATCAAAGAAGCAACAACATATTCAAATTGATCATGATACACACTTAATCAAATCATCAAAATAAAACAAAAGCATGTATATATATATAAATTTACTGTCAAGCCCGAATTGATCCATACAATCAAACTAGTTCAACTTGATCTAATTATAAAATTGATTCTGTCTAATTTCGATTTAACTTTTAATGATACCTGATTCATTCCTTAACTATTAATCCTCTTACATGTCCGATCAATTATTTGAGCTGGATTTACCAATACTCGTAGATATATTTATCTCTTGGTTGACCCTACCATTACCCTTTTCTTATCAAACTTCTCCACCACATACCCTTCATAATCTATATCCTCATCATGATCTCCAACAGCATCGTCTTGACAAATCATATCAGTGTTCTTGTTTAAACTAGCATGTCTCCTCTCTATCTTTCCCTTCCTCATACCACCCTTCAGCCATTGAACAACCTCCACCATGCTAGGCCTATTCTCCGGACTAACATCCGTACATCTCATGGCAATCATCACCATCATCTCGAGTTGATCATGGTTGTATTTGCCCTTCAACCGCGGATCCGCTATGTGATCGAATGCACCCTTTTGGACATAGGGCGTGACCCATTGAACGATGTCTCGCTTCACACCACCAGGAAGCTTCTCTAATGGCTTTTTAGCACTAACGATCTCGAGAAGTAATATTCCGAAACTGTATACGTCGCAGCTCTCGGAGACCTTTCCCCACATTGCGTATTCAGGAGCTAAATACCCAAGTGTACCCTTTACCCTTGTGGTGAGATGTGTAACACCATCTGGTATCAATTTGGCGAACCCGAAATCGGCGACTTTGGCTTCAAATTGTTTGTCTAATAATACGTTGCTTGCCTTGATATCCCTATGAATAATGTGAGGGTTGGCCTCGTGGTGCAAGTACCTACACGAATCACAATAACAAGGAACATGATTTACACAAATAACAAAGAACATACTTACTTGTGTTATATCGACATACATACAAAGGGAGGAATTTCTTTAAATATATCACAATCACTGTACGCCAATAGCATTGAAATATTAGACAAATCACTACACACCTAATAGTCTATATACTAAAAGCGAGAAAAGATTTACTAAGTATGATATATTATGTATTATATACACGTAGTATATACATAAATAAAATTTTAATATTTGCAACGTGTAAAACACGGTAATAGTTATGTTGGAAACTCCATTTGACTACCATGTTTATGGAAATTTTATTATTAATTATACATGATTATGCTTGTGAAAATTTCATTGTTATTTATTTGCTGTGTAAAGACTACTTGAAACTTATATGCGAAAACTCAATCCAAAAGGTACCTTGCTTTATACTGATGGATTAACAATAATGCTGGGAAAATGACATAGTAGTAAGATACATACTTTACGGTATTTTACACAATAAATTGTAGAAATAGTATAATGTCCAACCTAGTATACAAACAAAAATTGTTGGTGGTACTTATTGCAACAAGAATAGCCGCAATGGTATAATAACTACCATATTATTGACAAACTGCTAACAATATTCCGTCCCATTATTATTTTTGCTCGTAGGGAACTATTCTTTTCCTTACAGCCAATACTTAAATGGTATGCATATACTTGTTTTATCCTGCGAAAGGGGATATTTTCATTAAAAAGATCATAAAGCAAAAAAGCCAAGAAGAAGGTGGTTTTGAATTGGTAAGTATCGGCTAATAATTTAGCAGCTTGTTAGAAGCACTATCCTTCTTTTAGGCTACAAATCCAGCAACGGTTATGTTAAATCGTGTCTTATGATACGTATTACAACCATTAGTAATTGTAGCAGCATTAGCGACCAAATTAAAGATTTAACTAATCACCCGATCACTTTACTGAAGTTTATGCTAGAATTACTTAGCTAGCTAAGTTTTAGTAGACCGGATCATAGTATATATGAAGATTATGTATATGTTAGAAGTTACATATATTGCAAGAGAAAGAGCCAAGTTATTTATATGAATGGTGATCTGACATGATAGTCTACTTGCATATATACTAAAGTCGTGCTCCATTTCAAGAGTCGACGTAATTGTAACTATTTATTTTGAAATTGAGCAAATTCGTATGGAAAGAAAACCTCGATATATGAAGCTAGAATCAAGAAAAGACATTGGCGCTTGCTATTTCTATTAATTAGCATTCTTAATTAATTAATAGAAAAAAGAAAAGCAAGTGAGCTTGCTATACTTACGTTAATCCTTCGGCGGATCCAAGAATTATGTTCATTCTCTTAGACCAATCAAGCAAACAATCAGCAGCTAACTGGCCATGAAGGTGGGTTATCAAGCTATGATTAGGCATGTAATCATAGACGATGAGCCTTTCGTCTCCACCCGCATAAAATCCCCTTAACCCTAACAAGTTATTGTGTCTAACCCTTCCAAGAATCTCCACTTCCACGGCGAACTCCATCTCTGCTTTCGCGCTCATCGCCTTCAGTCGCTTCACCGCAATCTACAACCATTTTCAAAAAAAGAAATTATTAAGATAAAGATTATATAATTATGTCATAAAGTTATCGCAAAATTCAACATTAAGTAAATTAACTGAAGAAAATGGACGAATTCAATTGCCTCTACGCCTTTACTTGTTCGGCCCCAGTATACGCTTCCGAAACCACCCTCTCCGATTTTATTGTCGTTGTGGAAGTTGTTCGTTGCTTTTAGAAGTTCTTTAAGCGAGTAGATCTCCCATGGATAATCCTTATTCGTAGATACACTACAAAATACACACCCCAAAGAAAAAAAAGAAGAAATGAAATGAACCCGTAAAATATGTAAGAGTACATAAATTCAATACGTAAGCAAGAAAATAGACAAATTTTTTTTTTAAAAAAAAAGCAAAAACAACGTCCATTAAAATTAAAATCATCATCGTAATTAGGGTTTATGTATAGTCCCGTCAACAGGACTGTCAAGTTTATCGTCTAATTTTTGAAATCCTATATATTAAACTCCGTGATTATCTCAATAGCATGTATATGGAATTCACCCACATGAAAATTGAAATATGTACCTGACTTGGGGTTTTTCTTCCTCGTCCGGCAAGCAATAACAAAGACATCTTTTGATCATATTCTAACAAGTGAAGAAAATGATTATTAAGAAGATGAAGTTTATGTTTGGAACGGGGTGAAAATTCTGAATGAAAGAAAGAATTAGACTGATGATCAGCAAGCGATCAAGAGAGAGGATTTCAGCAATTGATGGCACTAATACTGATATTTCAAGGAAAGTGAAGAGGGTTTTACTTTTAAGACAAAAGACAGCCTTGGAAAAGTCAAAGAACATTTTATTGGAATTAATGTTACCAACAAAATATTATTTTCACAAATCCTCAAGCCGGTGTCTTTAACTGTTTGTTAGCTTGAAGCTCCTCACCCGGCTCCCCCATCCTAAGCAACCCTTTTTAGAACCCTACACCATTGGTAAGGTGTGTTTTAAAAATTTGGTTTTTTCAATTTTCATTATATGATGTCAGATTTTATGGTTAAGTGTCCCATATGATGATAGGAGGTTGTGATAATAGTTTGTAAGATCATAATAATAAATATTTTGATAACACAAGTTTGAAATTTTTTGACCAAATAGTTGAAATGGATCCATTAGTATTTGTTAGATTAGTTATTCATGGTTTTTGGCCTTGAGTGTTAAAAATGGTATAAGAGCAGACCCCCTACTAGTAGGTTTGGCTCCAGTTTAGAGAAGAGGTCCGAGAAAGGTAAAGAGTGTCATCACTCACTAGGGTGTGACTTCTTATATACTTCCAGAATGATTTATAGGTAGTGAGTGGCCTGAATTGTACACAAAAAAGGGAGAAAGATTTTGGCCTAATTATAAAGTCTCACAATGAAAACGTCATAAGAGGGGGAGGTTGCAAGACTCTATGGTTAAGTATCTCACATGAATTGTGAGAGATTATGGTACTAGTTTATAAGGTCATGGTTGTAAATACCTTGACAATACAAGTTTGAAACTTTTGAGCCAAGTAATTAAAATGGGCCTATTAGTGTTTGTTGACTTAGCTATTCACTACTTTTAACTTGTGATGTTACATATGGGATTTCAGAAAGTTACTACTGCAAATGAGTTAAGCCAAGTTGAGTTTCTGAAATCTTAAGTTTGGCTTATTTAAAAATTATTCATATGAGGACATTATAAGTTTAAGGGAAGGAGAGATTATGAGACTCCATGATTAAGTGTCTCACATGAATTGTGAGAGGTTGTAGTATTAGTTTATAAGGCTATGGTTGTAAATACCTTAACAATATAAGTTTGAAACTTTTGAGTTAAGTTATTGAAATAGACTTATTAATGTTGGCTTGGTTATTTACTACTTTTGACTTAGGACATTACATATGGGATTTCAGAAAGTTACTACTATAAATGAGTCGAGCCAAGTTAAGTTTTTGAAATCTCAAGTTTAGCTTGTTTAAAAATTATCCATATGAAGACGTCATATGTTTAAGGGGTGGAGATTGTAAGACTCCATAGTTATGTGTTTCACATGAATTGTACGTCGTGGTACTAGTTTATAAGGTCGTAATTGTAAATACCTTGATAACATAAGCTTAGGCCAAGTGATTGAAATTAGCCTATTAGTGTTTGTTGGCTTTGCTATTCACTGCTTTTGACCTGAGACGTTACATATGGGATTTTAGAAAGTTTTGACTGTAAATGAATCAAGCCAAGTTAAGTTTTTGAAATCTCAAGTTTGGCTTATTTAAAAATTATCTAACTCAAATTCGAACTGAGCTTTTTATCGAGCCTACAATTGAGGTTGAAGCCCAATTAGTTTAGATAAACGAGCTTTATCTTGGGTTTGAGCTCAATTCGTTTACTAATCGAACTTGAGTTGAGCAAGCCTAAAGCGAGCTAATCTTAAACATATTCGCAAGCCTAAATATACAAAATAAATAAATATATAAATACATATATTAACGAATAGTAAATAAAGATTAAGTTATATGTTATATATTATCCTATAACATATTATATATTATATAGATATTAGCTTTTGGATTTTAATAATATATAATATATAATATTTGTAATATACATAAAACTCGTAAACTTATTCACTAGCATAAACTAGTCGATTTGCAAGCTTAAACTAAAGCTCTAATTTGATTCGTTTAAATAAACAAGTTTTATCTTAAGTTCGAGCTCGACTTATTTACTAATCAAAATCGAGTTAAGCCAAATCTAAAACAAGTTGAGCTCAAGCATCTCTTGAGCAGTTCGGCTTATTTGCAATCCTATTGAAAGTTAGTTTTCTTTTACCATCCTTTACGCCATTTTTTGTTGAATTTTATTCAGGAATATTATATATAATATAAATAAATTTTAGAAACCTCATTTTTAGATAGACTAGGTGATGTGTTAATGTAAGTAAGTATTAATAAAATTTTTAACACTTGAAAATATAATTTTTTAAACCTATCCACTATCACTTGCATGTATTCAAATATTATTGATATTTATGTATCACCATACAAACACATGCCTTATTAGTATTAATGCTCTTTTTTCCATATTTAAGAAGAATCTCAATGATAATCTATAGAGGTTATTAGATGGAGGAGGGTCCTTCTAGATTCTTGTAAAGATAATAAGTTGATGTTTTAATAAATTAATTATAAAAATATATATGGGATTTCACCACTTTCTCATTTGACATACCTATATCATTTCCCACCTTCCTTTTTTTTTTTCAACCATGTTACAATTTTAAGGAGAAGTGATTCGAATCCTAATCCATGAAAATGGGAGACTAAGGATAATGTCACTAGTTACAACTCTCTTGATTATATTATTTCTTTTTATCAATTATGAAACATTAGTTTTTATAATTATTTGATTTACAGCGTTTTCATAATTTAGTTATATATAGATACATATATATATATATTTTTTGCGGTGGCTTGAAGAAGTTATGTAACCAAAAAGAATATTAATACAAGTACATGAAGTAACGAAGTGTGAAACGTTGAGTTTAAAAAAAAATTAAATAATTTTATCAAGATAAAAAGGTTAAATAAATTACGTACATTTGATAGTTTTTTTTATAATTATCATTCTTATTTTAGTTTCACGATGAGATTAGTTTGGATTATATGGGCAGGACAAAATAATAAAACAAACCGTAAACAAATCGATTTTCCTATTATAGATAAAACGAGTATAACTTTTGATCATTGAAAACTTTTCTTTATTATAATATATTTCTAGAAAGGAAATTTCAAGTCCTATAATGAAGCAATTGGGAAGCCCAATTAAGGTTGTTTTAAGTCCAAAAAACATACTTTAAGGCTTGTAACATGCCCTTTTATTATTTAGAATTTTATTTTGAAGATTTCTTTTAGGGTTTCTTTTAGTAGCCTTGGTAGAGTTTCATATATATATATATATATGTATGATATATGACTCAACATGTATAAAAGAAAAAATATAAAAAATTGAAAAGTATTTTATTTCTCGGGATAGATTGTTCATGAAAAAAATAAACGAAATATATATATATATATATACACTCTTTTCGTTTATTTTTTTTCATGAACAATCTATCCCGAGAAATAAAAAACTTTTCAATTTTTTATATTTTTTCTTTTATACATGTTGACTCATATATCATACATACATACATTCACACATACACACTAAATAAATTAAACAGTCCAAGACATGGTATCTTCTCACGATATTAAATGTCTCTGGATAGTGACAATTTCTTGTCCTTACATACGGTGTTTGCTGGCCGATTAGTCCATCGTTCGGTCTTCCTCTCTATGGAGCATGTCGTGTCGAGCATTTGATTTAGAAATTTTGGATGACACAATTTTGACAAATAGATCAATACGCATTAGCAAGGGGAAAAGGTCAGATTTTTTTAATCAATATTATTAGCTGTAAATGATTCATGCCATAGGATTAGACGAAGACAAATGAACGACATTATGTAAATATAAACCTGTAATAAATAATGTTGAAAATGTTTATTCTTACCCAATACTAAAAGACATGAGATTGTGTGATGTTTCTGTCCACGGTTTAACACTTCTTAATGTTCAAGGAGGGGATATATATCTGAATACTATTTATTTTTTCATGGTATCAACACAGATGTTTTTATACTTTGGATCGAAATCGTTGAATATATTATATAATTTAAAACATTATTAATCTTCTATTACTTTCTAATCTCCTGTTGCTCGCTGTGCTCTCCCATTTAATGGACTTTGTCATTTGAAAAGTCCTAAAAGTTACAAGAGTGAGCTACATTGATGGATAAATATACGACTGAAACTCCATAAGTCGAAATTTTTCTGTTTTGTTTTTTTGGACAGCTACTTCATAGTATGTCTCATGCTTAGATTGCTTTCTACTAAGCACATTCACTCTTAGGATTCTAGTAAGCCCATGATAGCTATATCAAAAGTTGCTTATTGTTCTAATGGTATGTTTACAATTCATGAGGGTGGAATATTGTGAAAAGTATCAAGCACTTGTTATATCTTATTTATTTCACACACCTGTATATACACACATGAGAGTTAGTTCAGGGTAGTTAGTTAGTTGCAGCAAGTTGTATATATACCGAGTCTTCTATAGAATAACAAACTAAGGCAATATAGATTCATTTTCATCTGGATATCTTCTTCTTCCTTAAGCGTCTCTCAACATCAACAATAGAACACTTATTTCATATGGTATCAGAGTAGGTATTTATTATTTACTGAATTGATTGAATGAATTTTTAATTGACTATCCACATACTTTATAGTGTTGTTACGAAGTTTCTTTAGATATGAATAATCAAGGTGATTTAGGTAGAATTGAAGTGTCACATGTAGATCCATTGTTCATCTCCAGATCAAATAATCTTAGAAAGATCCTAAGTAACATTGCGTTTAATGGAAATAATTTTCTTGCTTAAAGTCGTTCAATTCAGATGGCATAGAGGGCGAAACTTAAACTAAGGTTCATAAAAGGAATCGTAGTGAAACTTGAAGAAAATACCGATGATCATATCAAATGGCTTCGTAGTCATTACATAGTGAGGTGTTGGATCTCAATTCCATGGTGAATGAGTTGTCATAAAGCTTCTTATATGTGCAATCTGCTTCAAATTTGTCGAAAGAGATTGTCGACCAATTTGGGTGATCTAATGGTCCACTCATTTTCCAATTACAACATGAATTAACAAATGTTAAACAAGGAAATATGTCTATGGCATCATATTATAATTGACTCAAGAAATATTGGGATGAATTACAAACCTTAAGGCCATATTCGACATATAGTTATGATGTATTAAATCAATGCACAAATGATTTGAGGAATAAGTTGATTAAGTTTGAGAATCAAAGTAAACTGATTCAATTTCTTACTAGATTATCTGATTGCTCTGAAACTGTAAGGAATCAAATATTGGTAATTGATCCACTTCGTTCAGTTAATAAAGCGTTTTATCTTATGCAACACATTGAAAAACAACGCTAAGTCTTTGCATCTTTATCTTTAGAAGAAGTATCAACTTTCAATGTGAAGAAGGGAAGTTATGTTGACTCTTCTAATGGAAGAAAAGATAACAGAAGAAATTGGCTTCACTGTAAGCATTGTAAAGGAACTGGACATACTGTAGAGAGATGTTTTGAAATGATAAGCTATCTTGAATGGTATAAAGGAAAGAAAAATCGAAAAGGAGCTAGAGTTGCACATTGTGGTAGACTTGATAGTGTTACATCTGCATGATTCGATAGCACACTAGAAGTTTTTTACAATACTAATTGTTCTAGTTCTAGTGTTTTTGATCCACAGATGTTATAAGGATTTTGTCAAGAAGTCCTTAAGATCATGAAGAATAGTCAATTGACAGACAAGGAGAAAGATGATGCAGCAAGGATAGTTCACTTTACAGGTATTGTTGATTCTTATACTTCTTGTTCTTCCTCTTTTGTGACTCACTTGAATGCTTGTAATAATAAGGTGACTACTTAGATAGTAGATACGGGTGCTATAGACCACATTGCACCTTTTTAACCAACAAACACAAACTTAAGCAATTCAATTACACTTGCTTGATGGTTTAACCACAACTGTTCACAGAGTTGGAACAATAGTGATAAATCCCCTTCTTGTGCTTCAGCATAATTTGCTAGCCATACACAAATTACTTTCCACTCAATCACTTTGTATCATCATTGATAAGAATGAATGTTCTTTTCAGGACTTGAGATCTAATTCTCCNGTTCATGAAAAAAATAAACGAAATATATATATATTATATATATTTCGTTTATTTTTTTCATGAACAATCTATCCCGAGAAATAAAATACTTTTCAATTTTTTATATTTTTTCTTTTATACATGTTGACTCATATATCATACATACATACATTCACACATACACACTAAATAAATTAAACAGTCCAAGACATGGTATCTTCTCACGATATTAAATGTCTCTGGATAGTGACAATTTCTTGTCCTTACATACGGTGTTTGCTGGCCGATTAGTCCATCGTTCGGTCTTCCTCTCTATGGAGCATGTCGTGTCGAGCATTTGATTTAGAAATTTTGGATGACACAATTTTGACAAATAGATCAATACGCATTAGCAAGGGGAAAAGGTCAGATTTTTTTAATCAATATTATTAGCTGTAAATGATTCATGCCATAGGATTAGACGAAGACAAATGAACGACATTATGTAAATATAAACCTGTAATAAATAATGTTGAAAATGTTTATTCTTACCCAATACTAAAAGACATGAGATTGTGTGATGTTTCTGTCCACGGTTTAACACTTCTTAATGTTCAAGGAGGGGATATATATCTGAATACTATTTATTTTTTCATGGTATCAACACAGATGTTTTTATACTTTGGATCGAAATCGTTGAATATATTATATAATTTAAAACATTATTAATCTTCTATTACTTTCTAATCTCCTGTTGCTCGCTGTGCTCTCCCATTTAATGGACTTTGTCATTTGAAAAGTCCTAAAAGTTACAAGAGTGAGCTACATTGATGGATAAATATACGACTGAAACTCCATAAGTCGAAATTTTTCTGTTTTGTTTTTTTGGACAGCTACTTCATAGTATGTCTCATGCTTAGATTGCTTTCTACTAAGCACATTCACTCTTAGGATTCTAGTAAGCCCATGATAGCTATATCAAAAGTTGCTTATTGTTCTAATGGTATGTTTACAATTCATGAGGGTGGAATATTGTGAAAAGTATCAAGCACTTGTTATATCTTATTTATTTCACACACCTGTATATACACACATGAGAGTTAGTTCAGGGTAGTTAGTTAGTTGCAGCAAGTTGTATATATACCGAGTCTTCTATAGAATAACAAACTAAGGCAATATAGATTCATTTTCATCTGGATATCTTCTTCTTCCTTAAGCGTCTCTCAACATCAACAATAGAACACTTATTTCATATGGTATCAGAGTAGGTATTTATTATTTACTGAATTGATTGAATGAATTTTTAATTGACTATCCACATACTTTATAGTGTTGTTACGAAGTTTCTTTAGATATGAATAATCAAGGTGATTTAGGTAGAATTGAAGTGTCACATGTAGATCCATTGTTCATCTCCAGATCAAATAATCTTAGAAAGATCCTAAGTAACATTGCGTTTAATGGAAATAATTTTCTTGCTTAAAGTCGTTCAATTCAGATGGCATAGAGGGCGAAACTTAAACTAAGGTTCATAAAAGGAATCGTAGTGAAACTTGAAGAAAATACCGATGATCATATCAAATGGCTTCGTAGTCATTACATAGTGAGGTGTTGGATCTCAATTCCATGGTGAATGAGTTGTCATAAAGCTTCTTATATGTGCAATCTGCTTCAAATTTGTCGAAAGAGATTGTCGACCAATTTGGGTGATCTAATGGTCCACTCATTTTCCAATTACAACATGAATTAACAAATGTTAAACAAGGAAATATGTCTATGGCATCATATTATAATTGACTCAAGAAATATTGGGATGAATTACAAACCTTAAGGCCATATTCGACATATAGTTATGATGTATTAAATCAATGCACAAATGATTTGAGGAATAAGTTGATTAAGTTTGAGAATCAAAGTAAACTGATTCAATTTCTTACTAGATTATCTGATTGCTCTGAAACTGTAAGGAATCAAATATTGGTAATTGATCCACTTCGTTCAGTTAATAAAGCGTTTTATCTTATGCAACACATTGAAAAACAACGCTAAGTCTTTGCATCTTTATCTTTAGAAGAAGTATCAACTTTCAATGTGAAGAAGGGAAGTTATGTTGACTCTTCTAATGGAAGAAAAGATAACAGAAGAAATTGGCTTCACTGTAAGCATTGTAAAGGAACTGGACATACTGTAGAGAGATGTTTTGAAATGATAAGCTATCTTGAATGGTATAAAGGAAAGAAAAATCGAAAAGGAGCTAGAGTTGCACATTGTGGTAGACTTGATAGTGTTACATCTGCATGATTCGATAGCACACTAGAAGTTTTTTACAATACTAATTGTTCTAGTTCTAGTGTTTTTGATCCACAGATGTTATAAGGATTTTGTCAAGAAGTCCTTAAGATCATGAAGAATAGTCAATTGACAGACAAGGAGAAAGATGATGCAGCAAGGATAGTTCACTTTACAGGTATTGTTGATTCTTATACTTCTTGTTCTTCCTCTTTTGTGACTCACTTGAATGCTTGTAATAATAAGGTGACTACTTAGATAGTAGATACGGGTGCTATAGACCACATTGCACCTTTTTAACCAACAAACACAAACTTAAGCAATTCAATTACACTTGCTTGATGGTTTAACCACAACTGTTCACAGAGTTGGAACAATAGTGATAAATCCCCTTCTTGTGCTTCAGCATAATTTGCTAGCCATACACAAATTACTTTCCACTCAATCACTTTGTATCATCATTGATAAGAATGAATGTTCTTTTCAGGACTTGAGATCTAATTCTCCTATTGCACTTGCAAGAGCTTCTTAAGGATTATATGTCTTATGCTTGGGTAGTCCTTGTTTGCAAGATATACCTATGAAATAGTTTGCTTTATCCTTTCAATTTGACCATGTAATAAACATAACTTCTATTGATTTGTCTCTATTTCATGCTTGTTTAGGACATTCCTCTTTGTCAAAATTAGAGCATCTATTATATTTCCAGCTAGGGAACATAAAGGAATTTTTTTGTAAAACTTGTAATTTGGCCAAGTGCCATAGAATACCTTTTCCTAGAAGTTTGAATGCATAAACTTTTGTCTTTCAATTGCTTCTTACAGATTTGTAGGGGCCATATCATGAGGAATCTTTGATTGGTACTCAATATTTTTTAACACTTATGGATGATTATTCAAGAAGCACTTAGATATATCTTTTAAGATCAAAGACACAAACTTGTTTTATATTGCAAGAATTTTTTTGCTATATTCAGAATCATTTTCACATTACACCTAAGTTCATTTGAACTGATAATGGAGGCGAATTTATTTCTAAGGAATGTGCTTCTTTGTTTCATAAGTCAAGAGTAGATCATCAAAGGACCATGAGTTACACACCATAACAAAATGGGCATGTTGAACGCAAACATAGACATCTAATTGAGACTTTTAGAGCATTAAGACTCCATGTCAACTTACCTAAGTTCTTTTGGAGTGAATGTGTATTTGACAACTACTTACTTTATTAATTGAATGCCAGTTTCATCTTTGGGATGGAAGACTCTTTATGAAGTTTTATTCAATAGAAAACCCCAATATGAGCATTTACATGTGATGGGGTGTCTTTGTTTTGCAACTAATCTCAATCCTTTCAAGGATAAGTTTGATGTTAGAGGGATCAAGTGTTTGTTTTTAGGATATGGAAATGATTTGAAGGGATATAGATTGTATGATTTAGAAGCTAAGAAGATTATTTTTAGTCGAGATGTGGTTTTTTATGAAAGGCATTTTCCTTTCCTTGATGCATCTGCTTCTAGTCCTGCTGTTCTTAATGTTTCTTTACCTGATCAACACATTACACTTGATTTTGTAAAATGCCCTATTAGTTTTGCTTCTGTTTCAAATCCTTTGTCCATTACATTTATTCCTATTATTTCTAATCATAATACAGTAGCTTCTTCACTTCTTGTTTATCATTCTTCTAGAGTTTGCACCACACTAGCTTGGTTGAGTGATTATGTCTATAGTATTCAATTCGTTCTTTTATCCTTGACTAGTACTGTTTCTTTTCCTCATTAAGTTCAATATCCTCTCTTTGCTCCATCTAAATTTAATCACTATCTATCTAATTATACGCTATCTTCAATAAACGTATTAACTACTAAGAAGCCAAGTTCTTATTCACAAGCCTCCTAAGATGAGCTTTAGGTTAAGGCTATGAATAAGGAATTGGATGCCCTTAAGCATAATAATACTTAGGAACTTAACACTTTGCCTCATGGTAAGAAAGCAATAGGATCTAAATGGGTTTTCAAAATCAAATATAAAGCCGATGGTAATGTTGAAAGATATAAGACCCGTTTAGTGGCTAAAGGATATATACAAGTCGAATGTGAAGATTACAATGAAAACTTTTTTCTAGTAGCTAAATTAAGCACTATACGCATATTGTTGGCAATTGCTACTGTTCATAAATGGCCAATGTTCCAAGTGGATATTAATAACGCTTTCTTACATGGGTTCCTTAATGAAAAGATATATATGTTGCCACCTCAAGGCTATTCTAAGGTAAAGCTTAGGTAAGTTTGTTGTTTACTTTGGTCTCTTTATGGTCTTAGGCAGGCTTCTTGACAATGGAACATTGAAATATCAAATTTTTTGCTAAAGCTTTGTTTCTCTCAATCTAAGAGTGATTGCTCTCTTTTCACATAGTCTGATCATGTTAGGTTTGTTGGTATTTTGCTTTATGTGGATGACATGTTGATCATAGGGAATAATTGTGGTGCTATAACTGAATTGAAACAAGAGATGCATTTAGCCTTTACAGTTAAGGACCTTGGCCCTGCTCATTTTTTTCTAAGAATGGAGATCTATAATTCCAACTTAGGTCTGATTGTTCATCAAAATAAGTTTGTTACTAATTTCCTTTATGATACTAGTCTAATTGCATCTAAGTCTTTGCGTGTTCCTTTGCCTACTAGTTTATGCTTAGAAACAAATTATGGAACTCTTTTAGACAATCTAACTGTTTATAGACGACTTGTTAGGTGACTATTGTATCTTCCTTTGACACATCCTGTCATTTCCTTCCCTCTTTTTAAGCTTAGTTAGTTTTTGTCTAAGCCTTGTACTAATCACTTGCGTACTGCTTATCATCTCTTGCACTATTTGAAGGGAACTATTTCTCTTGGCTTATTCTATCCATCTAATAATTCCTTTACTTTAGTTGGTTATTTTAATTCCAATTAGGGAGCATGTTGTTGTTAGTGGATTTTGGTGATTGGAATTGTCCTGTAAAGGAAGGAAAAGCTTTTGGTATTGAGGCTAATCTGGTGCGACCACTCTAATGCTTAAGTTAGTAAGTGTGGATAGGGGAAGTTAAGAGTAGTGAAGAATTATAAGATATCTCTTATAGAGTTCCTTTTACGTATTTATAGGCAACTGTCATGTCTGAAGTAACAGTTATCAAAATAACTATCGGTTGATTAGACACATTTCCTAAAATGTAGGGATGGTAGGCAGTTATATAATATAATCGTGCTAGTGATAACTATTCACTCTACTTTCCTTGAATTCAAATTAGGAATAAATCTATATTACTTGACGATAAGCTGAGAATGTAGATTACTCGGCCTGATAGTAGCTAAATGGATGAGTGAGTGAAGCTTTGACTATCAATGCATAAAAAGTTGAGTGAATGAAAACTAACAATCAATACTTGCTCTTTTACTCCCATGTTTGAGGATTCAACAAAGGGAGTAACATATAATGTAATAGATGCTAAGTAGGAAGCAATTTCTTAGATGTTGAGTAAGGTAGGAAGCAAGACAGATTGCATCCCAATCGAAAAGTCGTAATTTTCAATTTCTTGCTTGTCAAAGAGACCAAAAAAGGAGAAGGTATGACATATATCACCTCAATCATCATTACACCATAGGCCTAATATCTGTCAGAGACTTGTTAACCGTTAGATTTCTATCTCGAAACACACATCAACAATCTACGCCATTATCTAACCAGCATATCATTACCGTTAGAAACACATTTGTAGTTATGAGGATAAATTATCCATATTTAAAAGACTGTTCAAAATCAAAATGGATTTCTTTAGTCGCATCCACAAGCTTTCATTTACTGTCGACGTCTTGACTTTACTCTCTCTCAAATTCTTCAAATTTTGTGACATTCCTCATTATCAATCAGGTATGGTTCACAATATAGTTTGTCAACTTATCCTTTCGAATTTCGAAGCAATGGAGACTAAGGCTACTTCTCCACCCCCCCCAAAAAGGAACGAGATGGCATGTTCTTCGGGTAGTTTGGCTGATAACGTGGTGGAGTGGTGGGATAAACTTGCCTGAATCAATTCCTTCGCAACAAATACCTACCTAAATGATAAGGAAGGAAAATCTATGGCTAGATATCTATATAATAATATAGTTTATTTATGTGATCTGCCAAACGGAGCAGTCAGTGCCGCCAATAGGGTCCTTGTTTCGAAATACAACAAGTATTGGCAAGACATTCTAGGGGCATGGAATCTTAGGAGGTCGAGAGAAGAGGAAAGAGTGTGTTTTCCAAGGGAGCGTGAGTTCCACATCTATCTCAAATATCTTGATTTTGGACTGCGCTTCCCTTTCTTGGCATTCATTAAGTAGTTCTTCAATCATTTCTAAGTCATGCCAAGTATGTTTTCACCAAATACATATAAACTTCTAGTGACTTTCGAAATAATTTATGAAGAGGTTAAAGTCAGGGTTACGAGTTAGATTTCTAGAAAATAAAAAAAAACTGTGCAGATTAGGTAAGTGAACTAAACCCACCACTCACCACCACCTGGGACCGAACCACTACCACCACCCTACACTAGAACCACCGCCTGGGCCGGCCAACAACCTTGGACCGGGTTTGGACGGCCAAAAAGCTTCGAACCGGTTACTCTCTTATTTACCCCGATTTTTTTATAATTTTGTAAAATTAGTTATTTTGCCCAGAAAATTATGAAACTTGTTACTGAGGTTTTATTGTATGTAGATTTAGGGAAAAACATTTATTTAGTTTAATTATGTCTGAAAATATAGGGTCCCTAACAAATTGTTCAAAACCGAGCATGATTAAACCGAAAAATAAATAGGCTTAGGAGTGTGGTTTGGAGCTCAATTTTTTTCTGTAAGATGCTCATGTGATATAGAACAGTGCTATGTAGCCATTTTTTTTAAAATTAATTTTAGAAATTTTTAAGTTAATTTTTAGCCCTAAAATGATGGAAAAATTGGGTAATTTGAAGTTAATTAAGTGATTAGGATGTTAATTACTGATTTAGATACTAATTATATGTTTAGGGATGTTAATCTCTGAAGTGGAACCCTAATCCTAGCCTTTGGAGTATTAAGTATGGTTAATTTAAGAAATTAGGTAATTAATATAAGAAATTAGTAATATGTGAAATTGTAAATTAATAAATTTAAAAAATTAGGGTTATTTAGATAATATTAGAGTAAAAATCAGAATAATATTAAATCTGAATTAAGATTGAATTTTAAGTAATTATATAAAAAAGTAAGATTTTCTCACATCGGGGATAAATCCGATACCCTAATTAGGACTAGCATGTACCGAATAACTTAGAATACTAAATTAAGACCTGATAGGATATTTGAATACTCGAGCTTAATGAGATTAATTTCACATTAGGATTCGAGCATGTTTAGGACTTAGAAATCGAACTAAAACCTAATTTAGAAATCGATGCGGAACCCGAACTTGAACCTGAACCTAATCCTAAACCTAGAATAATTGTAAAAGACTTAAGACCTAGATAATTAGATATCTTAAACCCTAAATAAAACATAACAATAAGCGTTATAGGATAAAATGAACCTATAATAGTTATATGAAAAACTGAAACCACGTTTGTGTTATAGGGATGATCGGCGATGGCCTGAGCAAATCGGACCTCGAGTGAGTGAGCGAGGAGTCGAGGTAAGTTGGGATTAATACGATGCTGTGTTTTGGAGGCTTAAAATTATGCTTAGTTGTGCTTATTAGATAGTTGAATGTGTGCATGTGCTTGATTATGGGTGATGCTATGATTCTGTTTGTTGATCTGGCACGTATTGTATGATTTGTATGAAAGGATTGATCACCCTAAACTGGACTTAATCAAATATCAGACCAGTAATCATAATCGGACATGCATGGCAACCCGTTAGGGAAACTTAGGACTCTCCAGCCAAATACCGACCCCTTCGGAAGGGATAGCGCAGGATTGCAAAATGGTCCCTTCTTCATCCTCAGTCGAACTAAGTGACAGGAGAGGAGGTCGCGGTGAGGGTGAAGACAGTGGTTCGAAAGTAGTCGCGGGAGGAGCAAGGTCTCCATTACACAAGCCTGGGTTTGGTCGTGAGCTGTTGCATTAACGGTAACTCCTCAATCCAGATTAGAGCGGGCGTGATTTCTCTAATTTCACGACGGGCCGAACAACGTCGTGCGATGGCATTTACTTACACATGCATTGCATGTAATAAGTGATTGAAAACCTTATTGTGTTTCTGGTATAGTTTTAAGTCCTCCGTCCCTACTTACTGAGCTATGGTTGCTCACATCCCTATAGACATCGTGCAGGTGCTGGCTAAGAAGCGGCAAACAACTACTCTGAAGCTAGCAACTGCTGGATCCTAGGGAGTGAGGAAAAATATTGAAGAATAAACACATATTTTTAAGGTCTAAGTTTTTATTTTAGAATTATTTTTCATTTCTGAATGATGTAATAATTTAGAAAAATATTATAGAGAAATATTGTAAACTTTAACTGCAATAACTGAATTATAACATATATATATATAATTCCTCACTTTTATAGGTAAATGATTTATTTAAATTACAAACTGTCTACTTCAAAGCGGGTTAGTTGTGGATGCCTTGTGTAGATCAGGTCTAAGATAGCGGTTGTAAGGCCAACTTCTATCTTAGGATGGTTTACACGGCGGGGCTGTTACGACTTTGCCGCTTCGGAGCGTGACATGAACCATGTGTTAAGACATTTGATTGGAAAGTGTGTCGTAGTGTACTTTGACAACTTATTGATATGCAGTGCTGATATGCCAAGTCACTACGAGCATCTCTGAGAAGTATTGGATATCTTCTGCATTGAGAGACTATTTGGCAATCTCAAGAAATGTTGCTTTTGTTAGGAAGAAGTGATATTATTAGGCTACGTAGTCAATGGAGGAGGCTTACAAGTGGATGACAAAAAGATCCGAGCAATTGTAGAGTAGCTAACTCCTACTACTTGTGCCATTGTGAGAAGTTTCCATAGACTGGCTTCATTCTATAGGCGATTCATCAAGAATTTTAGCACCCTTACCATGCCTCTTACTGAGCTCATAAAGAAGAACACTAACTTCTGATGGGAAGAAAGGGAGGAGAGAAGCTCTACTGAGGTAAGAGAAAGATTGACCTTCGACCCGGTATTGGTTCTACCTGACTTCGAGAAAATATTTGAGCTGGAATGTGACACATCAGGCATTGGAATAGGTGTTGTCCTAATATAGGAAGGTTGATCAATTACCTTCCATAGTGAGAAGCTTAGAGGGCTACAGTTAAATTACTCCGTATATGACAAGGAGCTCTTGGCACTGATCCGAGCACTACAAGTATGGCAACACTATTTACTGCCGAGAGAATTTATCATATATACTGACCATGAATCACTAAGTACCTCTGAAATCAAATGAAGTTATCGAAGCAGTAGGAGAGGTGAGTTGAATTCCTTGAAGGATTCAATTTTATGATTAAATACAAATAAGGAAAGAGCAACGTAGTTATAGATGCTCTTTCAAGGCGATATGCGCTTTTAATTGAATTGTAGACCAGGCTGTTAGGATTTACAAGTATCAAAGATTAGTGATGCGAACTGCGACTAAGAACAGACAACGCCGATTGCTAAATGGGTCTAAACTTGCAGAAAGCTCGAAATGGGTAAATAGGGGAATGGTACGAAAGGGGTAAAACTGATGAATGAAATAATAAGCAAAAACCTACGAACAACTCTAGAAGATATGATGCACTGAAGGAACTTCCGAGGACTCATGGCACAATTCGATATGATGCACAAATTGGTCCAATGAGGATACTCGTCATCTAACCTTGCTTAAGGGAAAGGATAAGAGTGATGCTGAGAGTAAACAAGTAGTGTTTACGTAAGGAAGAAAGTACTCAAGTGTATTGAAAGTAATCTGGTCTTATAGTTACAAGTACAAGGATATTTATTCCCGTAAGTTAGGGTAACTTACCCAAAAGGGAAAAGACAATAAGGACATTTCCTAAAGGAGCAATGTACATGAGACAAAAGGGTAAAAATGAATATACAAGGAAAACAATCATTGGTGCTACAGATTCTATATATGATACTGTACATGTGGTGACGCTGTATTGGCTAGGTTGTTAGGAGATGCAGACAAAAAGTACGGATAGATGGGTTTGTTCGAGCATAGATGGCTTAGTAAATCTGATCTCTCTCTCTCAACTTCTCGGCAAGGAAGATGCCGAGTAATTGGTCGATTCGGTAATAGAGAACAATCGTCAACTCGACATACCACAAAATAATGGGCGGTCATACGGCACGTCATTAGAGGTGACTCGGCAAGGAAATACTCGGCCTTAGTAGGGATTGGTTGGAACATAAGAATTTGTCGTGCTAGCCCCTCTAGTCTTCAGGTTCGGCTGTAGGTCAAAGGCCCGGTAGCTTGATTCCCATCATTCCCTTTGAGTTATTGTGGATTTGGGATCAAATTTGAATGGTGTTCGCTTAGTTCTTTGTCAGGGTGATATGGACTGAGGTTGGCAATGTTGAAGGCGTCAAAAAACCCATAGTCCTCAAGCAGTTCTAGTTTATAAGCGTTGTCCCTAATTTTCTAAAGGATTCTGAAAGGTCCTTTCGCTCTTACAGACAATTTGTTCTTTCTTTTGTTCGAGAACCATTCCTTACTAAGGTATAGCTATACCAAGTCTCCCTATTGAAATTGTTTGGCCATCCGACCCTTGGTCTTTTCTCACATTCTTCTGGCAGCTTAGTCGATATGCCAAGTGACCTTGTCATAGATGTGCTGAAGAGATTGTACTCTAGTCGAGGTCCTCTTATATGAGTGCAGGTACAAGGGCGTGGTTAAGGGACAACTCGAGATTGAATCCATAGACCACTTCGAAAGGGGTCTACTTAGTGGTGTCATGTATGGTTCGATTATAAGCAAACTTGATCACTAGCAAGCAGACATCCCAATCAACTAAGTTCTTGCCTATTGCAGCTCGGAGCATTGAACCCAAAGTACGATTAACTACTTATGTTTGGCTGTCAGGTTAGGGGTGATAGGAGGTATTGAAGAATAATTTAGTTCCCAACCGACGCTACAAGGTTCTCCAGAAATGCCTTAAGAACTTCGGGTCTCTGTCGGAAACTACACTTCTCGACACACCGTATATCCGCACAATCTCTTATAAGAAAAGAGAAGAAATAGTCGAAGCGTCGTTAGTCTTAGTACAGGGTATGAAGTGCGCCATCTTATTAAACCGATCCACGACGACCATTACATAATCTTTTCTTCGGGCAATATTCTGTAGTTTGAGAACAAAGTCCATGCTTAGTTCAGTCCATGGCCTCGTCAAAATAGGTAAGGGCATTGCTTTCTCTTGTTCGACTCGGTACTTGGCCTTTTTGCACACAACACAACTTTCGATCACCTAGTGCACATCTCTTCGCATACTTGGCTAAAAGAATTGGCCATTCAATAGTTCATAGGTTCTTCTTTCTCCAAAGTGTCTGGAGAATCCTCCACTGTGGGCTTCCCTAATTAATAATTCTCGTAAGGAACAATTCGGTACACACAGTTTCCCTCCTCGGAACAAATAGCTATCCTCTACATAATACTCGTCCACTGTTCTCCTATCCATGCATCTCGAAACTATTGGCCCAAAGTGTGGATCCTTGGAGTACTATTCTTTGATACTCACAAAACCAAACAGCCTGGTTTGCAGTTTTGATAAGAGCGCATGCCTTCTCGAAAGAGCGTCTACAATTACATTGCTCTTTCCTTACTTGTACTTAATCACAAAATTAAATCCCTTAAGGAATTCAACCTATCTTGCCTGTTGCTTGGATAGCTTAGTCTGACTTCGGAGGTACTATAATGACTCGTGGTCAATATATATGAAAAATTCTCTCAGCAGTAGATAATATTGCCATACTTGCAGTGCGCAGATTAGTTCCAAGAGCTCTTTGTCATATATGGAGTAATTTAACTGGGGTCCTTGGAGCTTCTCACTTTAGAAGGCAATTGATTGGCCTTCCTGCATTAGGATAGTGTCTATTCCAATGCCGGACGTATTGTACTCTAGCTCAAAAATTTTGTCGAAGTTAAGTAGCACTAACACCGAAGAAGAGGTCAACCTCTTCTTAATCTTAGCAAAACTCCTCTCCTCCCTTTCTTCCCACTGAAAGTTAGTGTTTTTCTTCGTTAATTTAGTAAGTGGTGCAACGAGGGTACTGAAGTTCCTAATGAACCTTTAGTAAAACGAAGCCAGTCCATGGAAACTTCTAACGTCGACACAAGTAGTAAGGGTCGGCCACTCAATAATTACTTGGATCTTATCATCATCGACTCGTAAGCCTCCTCCACCGACTACATAGCCTAAGAATACCACTTCCTCCTAGTAGAAGCAACATTTCTTCAAATTGCTAAATAGTCTCTTGATACGAAGGATATCCAGGACTGCTCAGATGTGTTCAAAGTGACTCGGCATGTCAACACTGTAGATCAGGATGTTGTCAAAGTATACTACGACATACTTCCCGATGAGATGTCTCAGTACATGGTTCATAAGTCTCATGAAGGTGTTTGGGGCATTCGATAAGGCCGGTCGCTGAATGGGTCCAAGCTTATAGAAAGCTTGAAGTGGGTTAATGGGGGAAAGGTATGAAAGGGGTAAAAATGACAAATGAAATAGTAAGCAAAAACCCATGAACAACTCCAGAGGATATAATGTACTAAAGGAACTTCCAAGGACTCATGACACAATTCAATATGATGCACAAATTGGTCCAATGAAGATACTCGCCATTTAACCTTACTTAAGGGAAAGGATAAGAGTGATGCCGAGAGTAAACAAATAGTGTTTACGTAAGAAAGAAAGTACTCAAGTGTATTGAAGGTAATCTGGTCTTACAACTATAAATACAAGGGTAAAGATAATAAGGACATTTCCTAAAGGAGTAATGTACACAAGATAAAAGTGTAAGATGGAATATACAAGGAAAACAATCATTAGTACTACAGATTCTACATATGATATTATACACATGGCAACGCTGTATTGGCGAGGTTGTTAGGAGATGTGGATGAAAAGTATGGATAGATGGGTTTGTCTAAGTAGGGATAGCTTCATTAGTTCAATCTCTCTCTCTCGACTTCTCGATAAGGAAGATGCCGAGTAATTGGTCGATTCAGTAATAGAGAGTAATTGTCAACTCGGCATACTACAGAATAATAGGTGCTCATACGGCATGGCATTGAGGTGACTCGATAAGGAGTTACTAGGCTTCAGCAATGGTTGGTTAGAACATAAGGATTCGTCGTGCTAGCCCCTTTAGTCTTCAAGCTCAATTGTGGGTCAGGGGTCCTATAGCTTGATTCCCATCAATTAGTATTCCAAGGATCTACACTTTAGACCTATAATCATGCGATGCGTTAATGGAAGGACAATGAATGAGTATCATGTAGAGGATGGTTACTTGTTTCGAGGTGGAAAATTATGTTTGTCGACTTATTCACTGCGGGAACTATTAATTAGAGAAGTCTACAATGGAGGACTCTCCAAACATTTTGGAGAAAGAAGAACCTGTGAACTATTGAATAGTCGATTCTTTTGGTTGAGGATGAGAAGAGATGTGCATCGAGCTATCGATAGCCGTGTCATGTGCAAGAGGGTTAAGAGCTGAGCTAAGCAAGGGAAAGTAATGCCTTTACCTATCCTGACGAAGCCATGGATTGAATTGAGCATGGACTTTGCTCTTGGACTACCACGAACTATCCGAGGTAAAGATTCTATAATGGTCATTGTGGATCGTTTCAACAAAATGGCACACTTCATGCCCTACTCAAAAACTAATGACGCTTTGGCTATTGTTTTTCTTTTCTTGCAGGTGATTGTGTGGTTATATGGTGCCCCAAGAAATATAGTCTCTGATAAGGATCTAAAGTTAGTGAGCCATTTCTAAAGGACCTTATGGCGTTGAATGGAGACCAAACTACTATTTAATATTTCTCGTCATCCCCAAATTGACGGCCAAATGAAATTGGTTAATCGCACTTTAGAATCACTACTCTGAGCTGTAGAGGGAAAAAACTTAGCTAATTGGGACGTTTGCTTGTTAGTGATTAAATTTGCTTACAACCATACAGTATATGACACCACTAAGCAAACGCCCTTCAAAGTGGTCTATGGTTTTGATCTCGAGTTACCCCTCAATCATAATGTAAGATGTTGAGTACAATCCCTCTATCATATCTATGACAAAATCCCTTAGCACATCGACCAAGCTACTAGAAGAATGTGAAAGAAGACCAACGGTAGGATGGCTAAACAATTCCAGCAAGGAGACTTGGTTTAGCTATACCTCAGCAAAAAACGGTTCCCGAATAAGAGGAGGAACAAATTATCTGCAAGAGCTAAAGGACCTTTCAGAATCCTCTAGAAGATTAATGATAATGCCTATAAATTAGAGTTGCCCAACGATTATGGGGTTTCTGACACCTTCAACGTTACCAAATTCAGTCCGTATCATCTTGATGGAGAGCTGAACAAAGACCATTCGGATTTAATTCCAAATCCAAAACCACTCGAAGGGAATGATGGGAATCAGGCTACCGAACCACTGACCTGCAACCGAACCTAAGGACTAGAAGGACTGGCAAGATAAATCATTCAGTTCCAACTGACTCATGTGGAGGAAGAATATCTCCTTGCCGACTCGTTCTACTTACTAAACCTAATGATTGCTTATTCCTTACATGTTGTGTGCCAAGAAATGGAAGGTCGAGACAGTAACCTATCTTCATTCTCACATATGCCTAGCCAATTGCTTACTGGGCTGCACCCTTACCGAGATGCTGAGAAAAAGAGCCCAAACTGACCAAGCTACCCTTGCTTGGATAAGTAAGCTGTCCATACCTTCTAACGGCATCACCTAAACAGAATCATGTATAGAATCCAATGATTGTTTTCCTTATATATTCATTTTTACCCTTTTATATCTTATACCTTACTTCCTTAAGAAAATGCTCTTTTGGGTAAGTTGCCCTAACTTATGGGTATGTTGCCCTAACTTATGGGTATAAATACCTCTATACTTGTAGTTGTAAAGGAGAATTAGATTATCATTAATGCACTTGAGTATTTTCTTCCTAACATAAATATTGCTTGTTTACTTTCAGCATCACACTTATCCTAACTCATGAATAAGGCTAAGTGGCGAGTAACCTCACCGAACCAATTTGTGTGTCATATTAAATTATGCTATGAGTCCTTAGAAGTTCCATTGGGGCGTTATATTCTCTAGAGCTGTTCGTGGATTCTTGCTTACCCTTAATTTGCATTTATCCTTTCACACATCCAATGACTGGCTTTGTTTATTCTTGGTCACAGTTCGCACCACTGTACACCATAAGCACTTAATTCTAGAGCATATTTCATCATCTTGCTAGAAGAGTCTAGTTGTTGTAGTGCCTGCCACAATGGCTGATCGGTGAAGACTATGATATGGTAAGCCTTGAAATATGACTTTAATTTCCTTGCCAAAAGAACTACTCCTAGAAAAAACTTTTGAATTTTCATGTATTGATGCTCTAATCTTTGCAGGACATGACTTATGTAATAAACGGGTCAATGCTCTTTGCCATTAATTCGGACCAATACAGAAGAAAGAGCTCAGTAGTTGACTGACAAGTACAAATATAAATTTTCTCCAGAAATAGGTGTCGAGAGTATTAGGGGTAAAGCATGAAATTCTTTGAGATCGTTGAAAGCTCTTTTGCAATTGTTGGACCATTTGAATTCTTTGGGATTTTTTAAGATTTTAAAGAATTCTGTGCACCTATCTACGCTTCTTAACATAAACTATTTGAGGGCGACTATTCGCTCGGTGAGTTCTTATACTTCTTTAACTATATGGGGGGGATTTCATATTTATTATTGTCTCAATCTTTCTCAAGTTGGCTTCAATGTTGCGCTGAGTAACCATGTATCCTAAAAACTTTCTCGAAGTTGCAAAAAAAACACACTTCTGTGGGTTAAGCTTTATGTTGTATCTCTTGAGAGTAGCAAATGCCTCCTTAAGATCAGCAAGATGCTGATCCTTTATCATGCTCTTCATAATCATGTCGTCAACATATACTTCAACGTTTTGATGGATCTATAGTTTGAACATCTCGATAATAAGTCTCTGGTAAGTTGCAGAGGCATTTTTTAGCCCAAAGGGCATCACTATATAACAATACATTCCAAAATTGGTAACAAATGATGTGTAGACTTCGTCCTCTTTGTCCATCTTGATTTGGTTGTAATCCGAGAAAGTGTCTATAAAAAAAGTAACGCATGTCCAGCAGTTAAATCTACCATCCAATTGATTTTTGGCAACGGGAAACATTCCTTAGGATAGGCCTTGTTGAGATTCATGAAGTTTATGTACGTTTGCCGCTTACCATTAGACTTCATGACTAGTACACAATTGCCTAGCTAAGTCGGATAAGGCTCTTTCTAAATAAATTTTGCCTTTAATAACTTTTAGACTTCTTCTTCTATGGTTGCTTGTTTTTCTAGTGCAAAATGCCATTTCTTTTATTGGATCACCTTTGCGTTCTGATCAATCTAGAGCTTATATACCATAACATCTCTCGAGATACCCAGCATGTTCAAAGGGGACCATGCAAACACGTCGGCATTAACTTGCAAGAAGTCGATTAAACTTTGCCAAATATGTACTGATAAGGGTTCCCCTATCTTTGTTCTTTTTCTAGGGTCTTCTCCTAAAGAGATTTCCTTAGTGTCATTCTCGGCACTTTCTATGCTAACTAACTTACCTTTTGGATAGGTTTCTACTTGAAATACCTCTTTTCGTCTCAAGACTCTCATGTACAAGGACCTTGCCAACTACTAGTCCCCTTTGCACATGCCAACTCCTATAGGAGTGAGGAATTTGGCTTTGAGATATGCAATTGAAGGGACGATGTCAAATAGATGTTGACACAACCATCCCATGATCATATTGTATGGGGATCAACATTTGACAATGAGAAAGTCCACTTTATCCTCTATGACATACTACTTCATCTTTGATTTGGATTGGCAAAGAAATTACTTCGGCTACTCGAACAAGTTGATTATTGAAGGCATACAAATCATATTTATAGGATCCTTGTTGTGCCTTAATCTTAGGTCTCATTCGGTCAAAAGCATGCTGAAAAATGATATTTGTTGAACTTCCAATGTCAACAAGAATTTTTTTGACCTCAAAATTGGCAACTCTTGTACTAATGACAAGTGCATTATCATGTAGCCTCTGGATGCCTTCAAAGTCTTCTTCTACGAAAGAGACTATGTTGTCGATCTTAACCTTCTTGCTTTAGATGTTACAAACATAATTTTTGGCATTAGTCAGACTTAAAGAGCTTGATTGGCCTATAGTAAGTCCACTAACAATAGTATTGATTACTCTATTGGGTGCTCTATTGGAACTTCCATTCCTTGCATCTCTCTGGCAATAGTTGGCTAAGTGTCATTCTCATGTTCCTCACATCTCCTCTAAGATAGTTTCTTAATATTCTTAGCGTTATGCACTAGGAACTTGCGGAAATACCCATGTTGAATTATATTCTTGATTGCATTCTTTTTGTTACATGCATTCATTTATATTATGGCGTTTGTTGCGATGGAAATCATAGTACTTATTAGAATTTCTCCTTGAGAGATTTCCTCTCATTCTTTTTTGCCACTACAAAATGTCTCTTTATCCATGTACCTCCATCAATATGTTCAGGTTAGTGAGCCTGGAGAGGCACGACCAGGTTTTTCAAATCGATCCTAGCTTAGAATTGCTAGTCCCCGAGAGACACTCCTACCTAGGTTAGTGAGCCTAGAGAGGTACGACCAGGTTTTTCATATTGATCCCAACTTAAGGCTGCTAGTCCTTGAGAAACGCTCCTACCCAGGTTAATGAGCCTAAAGGTACAACCAGGTTCTTCAAATCGATCCTAGCTTAAGGTTTCTAGTCCTCAAAAGACGCTCCTGCCTAAGTTATTGAGACTAGAAAGGCACAACTAGGTTTTTCAAATCAATCCCAACTTAGGGTTGCTAGTCCCCAAGAGACGCTTTTGCCTAGGTTCATGAGCTTAGAGAGGTATGACTGGATTCTCTAAATTGATCTTAGTTTAGGATTACTAGTCCCCAAGAGACACTCCCACCTAAGTTAGTAAGCCTAAAGAGACACGACCAGGTTCCTCAAATCAATCCCATCCTAGAGTTGTTAGTTCTCTAAAGAGACTCCCGCCTAAGTTAATGAGCCCAAAAGGGCACAATCAGGCTTCAATTCTTCACTAAATCCCTAGTGGACTTAGCTTAGGATAGCTAGCTAGCTAGCTATAGTGCATCTTAAGATAAAATTCACTCTTGAGGCAAAAATAATGTCTTTTTTTTGTCTTTGTGGTAAAGTTTTGTTTAAACTTCACCACAAAGATAGATAGCTGTAGATACCTAATTTTTGCTCTCGTTTTACTTTATTTTATTTTATTTTTATAAGATAAAGGGTCTTAAATCAGGAAAAACATAAAAAATAGAAAATTAAAGAAAATACAAAAAAAATAAAAAATTTAGAAAAAATAAGAAGTTTAGAAAACATAAAAAATAGAAAAATAGGAGAAAACACAAAAAATAAGAAATTTAGGAAAAATACAAAAAAAAAAGGATAAATTTAAAAAAAATTTAAAAGTCACAAAAAATAGAAAAAACTTAGAAAATAATAATTTTTTGATAAAATAGATTCTTAATTTTAATAAATTTAGAAAGGGAACCGTTGGGCTTGGGCTTAGATTTAAATCTAACCCAGGCTAACCTAATCCATATATACAATTAAGCCAATAGCCTAATGGCTAAGCACTTGAGTATGATATTGGGTTTAAGCATAAAGTTAAGGGTTCGAATCTTGATAAAGGCATGGAAAGCCTTTTTATTTTTTCAGCTAACATATTGCCACATCATATATTGCCACATGTCAGGGTTTTACTATATGACATATCTTGACATGTAGCAACCTCGAATTGGCTAGTGTTGACGTGGCACTACGTAGTATGCCACGTTAGCTACCACATGTCACGTAAGGACACATGGCACACTGTGATTGGACAACTTGGCTGATGTAGTGCTATGTCAGCATTTTCCCTTTCTTTCTCCCCTCTTTCTCGCGATTTCCTCCACTTTCACCAACAAAACAAACTCCACACCCCTTACTTTGGCTCATTTTCTTACATGATTTTGACATGTGAATATGGTTTTTTTTATATCAATAATGTACTCTGCATAGCAGTCTTTGTATTGAATCCAAAAATACAGTTAAATTCATTCATTTGAGTAACTAACTTGACTCCCAAAATATGAAAAAAAGCTTAAGTTTCAGAATTTTATATTCACGCCCAATTCGCCATTAAAAGACTTTCCAAGCTTATGCCAACTCAAGTCACTATAAATTGGACTCTCCCAGACACAGACGAGACATACAATCACCCAACATTAATTAGAAAACCCCTCTCTCTATTCTCCAATCGTCTTTCTCTCTTTACTGCAATTCTACCCTCTCTTTCTCTTTAGAAATTGGTTAAGTTCGAGGCCTTTCAAATAAGGCTACTGCTATAAGCACGACCTCCACACTCCTAGCTTTCACCCACTACCCTCACAACCACCGCCATGACCCTTAAGTCCTTTTACTGAACTACCTCCACTAAACCTTAAACTGCCAAAAAGCCCCCACTTAAAACCACCTCATCCAACAACCATCAAGTGAAACTGATGCCTCTACGAGACTCACCATACTCCAATGCCCAAGACCTAACATCTCCATAAGCTCCAGCAACCAACAAATGGCTGAGCCACTGTCACGCCCCGAAATGGCAGAGTCATAACAGCTTCACCGTGCAAACCATTCTAAGATAGAAGTTGACCTTACAACCGCTATCCTAGACCTAATCTACACAAGCCGTCCATGACTAACCCGCTTTAAAGTAAACAGTTCATAAATTAAATAAATTGTTTACTTATGAATTTAAGAAAAATAAATATTCACAGTAAATTAATCTGAGTGTATTTACAAGATTTAGCAATCTATTCACAATCTAATTGAGTAATTTGTCATCTAATTAGAGAATGAATTTGGTCTTCTGTTTACATCCTTACTCCCTAGGATCCCGTAATTGCTAACGTTAAGGTGATTATAGGCCGCTTCATCGCTAGTACCTACAATAACGGCTATAGGGATGTAAGCAACCATAGCTCAGTAAGTTAGGACGGAGGACTTAAAATTATATCACAAACATAGACAAGGTTATCAACCAACTTATTAAGTGTAATGCATGTTCAAGCAAACGCCATCGCATGACATTGTCCAGCCTATCGTGAGATTAAAGAAATTACGCCTACTCTAATATGGGTTGAAGAGTTGCCGTTAATGTAACAGCTCACGGTCAAACCGAGGCTTGTACAATAGAGACACCACTCCTCTCGCAACTACCTTCGAACCATTGACTTCACTCTTGCCGCGACCTCTTCACCTGTCACTTAGTTCGACTAAGGATGAAAAAGGGACCCATTATGCTATCCAACGCTAATCCTTTCGAACAGGTCGGTATTTAGCCAGAGAATCCTAGGTTTCCCCCAATGGATTGCTTTGTAGGTCCGATTTATGATTACAGGTTATATATTTGATTAGGTTCAGTTTAGGGTAATCAATCATTTTATACAATACAAGCTAGAACAACAAACAGAATCATAGCATCACTCATAATCAAGCACATGCACACAGCCAACTATCTAACAAGTACAACTAAGTATAATCTCTAGTCTCTAAAATACAACAACGTATTAATCCTAACTTACTTAGACTCCTCACTTGCTCACTCGAGGCCCGACTCGCTCAGGCCATTGCTGATTATCCCTATAATACTAACGTTGTCTCAGTTTTCAAATAACTATTATAGATTAGTTTTTATCTTATAACACTCATCGTTATCTTTAGCTTAAGGTTTAATATGTCATATTATCTAGGTTCTCAAATCTTTTACAATTGTTTTTGATTTGAGGCTAGATTCGGGTTCAGTTTTCGCATCGATTTCTAAATTAGGTTCTAGTTCAATTTCTTAATACTGTTTTATACACAAATCCTAAAAACTCGTTTCAACTCATAATATGAAATTAATCACATTACTTCTAGATATCCTAAATACCATAATTATCCCTAATCAGTATTTTTTTCCACCTGGTACACTTAAATGCTTATTAGTGTGTACCAAATTTATTCCTAATGTGAGAAATTTTTACATTTTCCATATAATTACATAAATTTAAGATTTCTATCAGATTTATTATATATCCCTATTATTTATATAATATCAATTTTTATTCTAATATCTTTTATTTACATTATTTCCAATAATTGCATATTATGTACTATCACTTATTATGTACATAATACATATATAATATTTCTATCACTCTAATTACCATCTTACAACATCAATTATCATTTCAAAATGTCTAAATTCATCCTAAATCAAATTTTATACCTAATTACCCTAATTTACAAAATTAACTTAAAATTTACTATTTTTCCCTATTACTTATTTACTACATAATTAGCCTAATAATTACATATAACACCCTAAATGCTACAAGTATCAAACTTCATTAAATTTCAACATCCTAAAACATATAATTATTCACTAAATCAGTAATTAACCATTTAATTACTTAATTAATCCTAAATTACCCATTTTATGCCTCATTTTAAGGCCTAAAAATTATCTAAAATTTATTTTTGAAAAAGGGATTCATGGCACTGTTCTATATCACCTAAGTAGTCTACATAAAAATTTTGGGCTAGAAAATACACTCCTAAGATCATTTATTTCTAAACCAAAATATACTCGGTTTTGCATGATTTCTTAGGGACCATATATGACAGGACATATTTTCATCAAAATAATATTTTTCCTAAAAAATGCTTACTAAAATATTCCAAAATAACAAAATTCATAATTTTCTAAGAATATTTATTATTTTTATAAAATTACATAAAATCGGCTTGGAAATCCAACTCACCGATTTGGGTGGCTTCGGCCACTGTCGATGGCCATGGGTATGTTGGCCCACCTGGGCACTACTATCACCGTGTGGTGGTGGTGGCCCTCTACTCTCAATTGTTCGTTGGGTCTGGGTTTTCTTTAGAAGGTCTAATTGCACAGTTTTTTTTATGATTTTTTCTAAAACCTTAATTTACTCTCAATTTCAAAATAAGCTTCTGAAAAATTTGGGGTATTTATAGAGGTCTTAGGGAATTATTATGCATTAATTTAATTAGACAATTGCTTTATCTTCTTTCAATTTGCCTTTTGTATTGTTCTAATTTAATTGGCTAAATTTTTTTTATTTTTCCCAACAACCATGACCCAAATCTGGATCATTCCTTATTTTTTCTGATTTTTCTTTATATTTCCTTAATTAATTATAAATTTTCTTTAATTGTTTAGTATTATTTTAGCACATTTTGCGTATTTTAAGTAATTATACGTATTTCCACCTACTTTTAAATTCATATATAGTACAAATAAATGTTACTAAATATTATTTAGCTCATTCTATAATTTTTAGTATACATATAAGTTATCTCTAGCTATTCATTAGTTATCGGAATACATTTTATGCATTTTCGATTAATAACGAGTTATATACTTAAAATTTGGAAATTTTATATTCTTTTATTTTATTACTTATTTTCTTAAATTTGAACTTATGGGATCACTTTTACTAATATTTCTAACTTTATATAATAATTTAGACTCAATCGAATCATTTAATCGATCGCCCTAAATTCTACGAGTCAAACTTTGGGTAGCTGATTATAGGTCTTACAGCTACCCCCACAAGCCACAGCTGAACTACAAACACCAACCAAACAGCCACCAATAGCTTCGGTACTTTGTCTACCCCCCCCCCCCCCCCCAACCTTAATTAGAAAATCAAGAAAACCTCTTTCCCCATTTGATTTACTACCTAAAACATCCTGAATCATGCCTCGCTAACTGCTGCAATAAAAGTTGGCAACTTGACCCTACCCAATTCGACAACCAGGCTTGAACTTAACCAACTCAAAGCCTGCTCCAGGCCTAATCTAGCATCCAGTCCTTGTTCATTTGCCTTCTTGTATTTTATTTATCGGTTTTGTATATATATATATATATATATATTGCCATTTTTGAATTAAAAAAGGGGGGGGGGGGGGGGGGGGGAAAGAAAAAAGAAGAAAAAAAGGGAACAAAAGAAAAACAAGAAAAAAGGAGAAAAAAAAAAGAATAGTTTATTTTCTTTTAGTTTAATAGAAATAGATAAAATAAAAAATAAATAAGATAATATAAGAAAATAATAAAAATAATAGTAAATGAAAAATATTATCATCTTATCACCTAAAAAAATAAATTTTTCAAAAATAAAACAAAAATAAATCGACTTGTTTTCCAAATTAGAACTACTTTAGAGTTTTCAAAAATAAAACCCCAATTAGGATCCTTAGAGAATTTCTTTAAATAAATCGAAATAGGTAAAAGCATAAACCCGATCTCTTTTCGAAAATTAAAATCAAATCTAACCCACTAAAATTTTATAAAAAAAGAAGTACGTTTGCACCTACATGGCGATGATAAGAAATAAAAAAGCTATTTTTCCTTTTTTAATTTAGATTACTCAAGTTATCCAATTCGATTAAATAATTGAATCCTGTTTTATATAATTGAAAGGTGATTTTTAAGGTTAAAATTAAAGTTGGAAAATTAATGATACCCATAATGGTTTAAAAATCCTAACTCCCGTATTCAGATCTCTAGTTTTAAAACCGTTTTTGAAGATCGGTTTTTATCGAAAGATTAGTAACTAAGTTATAACTAATCCACCTAATTAGTTATAACTTAACTCTTTCTCCTGACTCCAATAGAGTGGTGACTCCAAAGAATTTTTCAAAAAAAAAAAAAAATAGGCTTTCTTTAAACCTTTAAACCCTAGTCAAGGGTTAATATTAAACAGGTAGGATTTAATACTGATCTGTTTAAAGAAAACTAATTTATAAAAACCGAGAATGAAAAAACCAAGCTCAACACTTGAAAGTCTCTAGAGCTATTGGGACATTGAAAGCAATTTTCTTGGGCTTACCCAATTCTTCAACCTTCTCAATCTTCTCATAGAACTCAAAAACCAACAGTTTAAGCCCAACTCCAATCATTCTAACCACCTTGACTGTCTTCTTAGCTTATATAATGAGCTTATCTTCTTCCTCAAATTCAAGACCCCATCCAATAGATAGTTCATCAGCATATATTGCAGGTGAACTGGTACAATCAACCATATACTCAAACTTTCTTGACGACTCTCCTAAGGTATCGACCCTCGAATCTCTAACTTCATAACTTTCCCTAAGCTCCTTTTGAGTACACCTCTTTCGTGATTTTGGAACTTTCATAGTCATAATGTCAACTTTCTTTATTCTCCCATCTCTTAGCAATTGAAATATTGTTGGTCTAATCCGAGTTCTATCTCTGAGATTCATATTTTGCAAGTATCCAGCTTGTATTAGATTCCAAGCTATCTCTTCAATAGTAATGGGGAGACAATTTAAATCATCCTCTAGCTCAGTCACTTTAACAATGATCATGTTGATTGAACGTCCATGATCTGGTATAGGATTGTCACCCACATTAGGAGAAAGAGTTTGAATTAAATCTAATTGAACCAATTTAGCATCAATGAGATCCTAGATCTTATGTTTAAGTCTCCAACACTAGTTTATAGAATGCCCCACTTGCCTTAAATGATAATCGCAATGGAGCTCCAGGTTGTAGTCCCTCGATCTTTATCCCTCCTTCGATATTTCAAATGTCAGGAGATTCTCCTTCCTCATTTGTACAAGAACTTAGCTTAAAGGAATGGGAATATGAGTAAACTATCTCCATTGTAGGCGGTTATTCTGATTTGGATTCAGTGGGGGATTAGATCCTCCTGTTGTGGCTACCGTGGCTACAGATGTAATAAGGTTGCCAGTATTGGCAACGCTTACAATAGTTTCTTTAGCCTTATTGGAAAATCTCACAAGAGGTATCTTCTTCTTAACTGCTTCAAGATTGGGAAGTCTTCTAATAGTAATAACTTCCATAATTCGACACCCTAAGGCCATAATCTCTGCAAAGTTAGAGGTAAGGTGTCCTACCAAATGTTGGTAGTATAGGCTTCCAAGAATATTGATAAAGGCAAAGGTCAGATCCTTTTCTATTAAGGGTGGAATCACCCTGGTTGCCATGCCCCTCTATCTTTGAGCATACTCCTTAAAGCTTTTATTGACCTCCTTTCACAGATTATTCAAATCCCACATGGATAGGGCCACCTCGATGTTGAACTTATACTAGTTGTAAAAAGCCCGGGCTAACTTATCTCAAGTATCAATCGCATTCAAGTCCAGTTAGGCATACCAAATTAAAGCGGGCCCAGTCAAGCTATCTTGAAAGGTTTGGACCATCGCCTTATCATACTTCATGTATTTCCCATTTTTCCGATGTACAGCTTAGTGTAAAGCTTCGAACAGCCAGTCCCATTGTACTTCTCGAATTCCGGCACCTTTAACCTTTCCGAGAAATGATCGTCTTCATACGTCAATAAATTGATCATTCCCATCTGCTCAAACCCATTAACCATTTCTAGAGTTTTTATTTTCTCGATCAACTTTTGCATAAACATCCTTTCCATCTCTCAATATATTTCCTTGATCTCTTTCCTCCATGCCTTAGCATTAGGGACTGATTTTGCATCTTCCAATTCAGGGGGGAGAGGTCACTTCTGCATTTTGATTTGGGTTGACCTGAGATCCTTGCTTATCATTGAGAATTCTAATAGCTCGAGTGAGAGCCTAGATTTGCTCAGCCATTTGTTCATATTCTCTTCCAAGGTCGCGACTCTATGGTTGGGCTAATTCTGACTAACATTTCCAATACCTTGAGTTAACATTCTTGCTTTGGAACAAGTGAATATTGGGCTTCTAGCTAAGTCTGCTCGCTTGGGCGCTATCTTCAAAATCCTAAATGAAAACCCAAGTTTTAGACATCCTTATCAACTAAAATTTTTGCCCTTTTTTTTTTCTTTTCTTTTTTAATTTTTGATAGCTTGTTTTCTTTTCTTTTTTTTTTTTGGTTTTTTTTTTCATGTTTTTAATTTTTTTTATTTTTTCTTTTCATTCTTTATTTAAAAGGCAACTATCAAGAAAGAAAGAAAAAAATTAGCAAAAGACTACGCAACCAATAAAGGTTTTCATTTAATGAAGTTGCACATATCCAACAGAATACTTTTTTTTATCAAGAAACGTAATTACATCCATTAAGAGATCACTATGATATCCACATATATAAATAATTAATACAGGATCAATTCCAATTCTTAAGAAAACATGATCAACTATCATACCATATCCATAATTCAAATTACTTATAACGACTATTCATTCAAAAGAATTCCATCATATTTGTCTTCTGATTAATTCAATATTATTTCCACTTGTTGATTTAATACTTTATACCTTCATAAGAAAATCAGAAATAACGATCACTTCATATACCTTATCATCATCAAACTCTTTATTATTGTCATCATCTGTCATCTCCTATACTGCATTCTTATTTTATGTAAGGTTCACTCCTAAATTAGGTTTTGATTATACCTCTAGTATAGGTTTTGATTCATTTCTGAATCGGTTTCTAACTTTTCCCTCTCAATGTTTTGTCTTCTTAGAATCCGCTTCTATACTATACTTTATTTCTCTCCAAATTATACTACCTCATATTCATACTAAGTATCGAACTGAGGTCATCTCAGAAAGCTTATAAGTTTTGGATTCACCCCAAATTTTCAGTGCATATCACCATATCTTTCTTATTTCAAAACTCAAATTGATTTCCACTATTGTTCATGAATTTCATCACTTCATTGCATCACACCTATTATAACACAATTTCATCAACAACTTCTTAGGAATTTCATCCTCAATATTAGCATCTCCTACCAATCAGTTATATCAATATTCCTTACATCTCTACTCTATATTAATTCAAAGATTCTTCTTCATTCAACCTAAATCACTTCAACAAACCACCAATTCTTAATATACAGACCACTTCCAAAATCGGTCACTTAAGACATATCCAAATCCCCTTTACATTCTTACTCTTGAGTGTATAGTACATTATAGCATATGTACATATCTAAAGAATATGTAGCAATTAATGAGCATTACTGTATCTATTAAAAGATCAATAGGATCCTAACTTATATGAATAGCTAATCGTATGATCAATTCAAACTCCTGACAAAATATAACCAACTAGTACATTGTATTCATCATTCAAATTTCCGCCACATTCATCTTCTCAATCATTGAGTATCATTTTTATTTGGTGATTTAGGACATTACACTTCAATAGAAAAAAAAATCAGAAATAGTAATCATTCCCCATACTTTATCAACTATCACCTCATATACTGTATTCTCATGCTATATATGATCTTATCCTACTCCAACCAATCCAAGAGAATGTGAAAGCCATTCAATAAATCTTTGGGGTTAATCATCTAAAGATATATGATGTACTAGTCATACCAGTAGACTAGGATATTTCTCTTCTATCGTTACTACACATATCTTACTAGCGTCGCCTGAGTTACAATCTTTCACTTCCAAATTGTCCTTATTCCACAAATCATATCACATGATCCCTATTATGCTAAAACTCAGATTGATCACCGTTATTGTCCACAAATCTCATCACTTCTTATCAATTTCTACAACTCCGCTACCTAGTTCTCCATAATTCAATTCTGAATTAAATCGGAAATTCTTCTTCCTTCTACTTGAGTCATCTCAACTACTCACCTCAACTAATCACTAATTTCTCCATATGATCCCATTACTAAAGCTAAACTTGATTAACGCCTATCTCACTTTAGTGGTATAATCGCTACTTGTCTTATAATTTGTAGTTCGTTACTTAATATCCATTTATTTCTACCCACTCTCAATGTACTCCTAAGATGTCTAATGCTTTTAATTGTTCATTTCAAAGCGAGTTCATGAGAACGTCGCTCTGATACCAATTTAGAACTGTCACGCCCCGAAGCGGCAGAGTCGTAACAGCCCCCGCCGTGTAAACCATCCTAAGATAGAAGTTGGCCTTACAACCGCTATCTTAGACCTGATCCACACAAGGCGTCTACGACTAACCCGCTTTGAAGTAGACAATTTGTAATTTAAATAAATCATTTACCTAATAGAGTGAGGAAATATATATAATCACTATAATTCAGTTACTGCAGTTAAAGTTTTCAATATTCCTCTATAATATATCTCCTAGTTATTACATCATTCGGAAATGAAAAATAATTCTAAAGTAAAAATTTAGACCTTAAAATATGTGTTTATTCTTCGATGTTTTTCCTCACTCCCCAGGATCCAGCAGTTGCTAGCTTCTGAGTAATTGGTTGCCGCTTTTTAGCCAGCACCTGTACGACGTCTATAGGGATGTGAGCAACCACAGCTCAGTAAGTAGGGACGGAGGACTTAAAACTATACCATACACACAACAAGGTTTTCAATCACTTATTAGATGTAATGCATGTGCAAGCAAATGCCATCGCACAACGTTGTCCGGCCCGTCGTGAGATTAGAGAAATTGCGCCCGCTCTAATCCGGGTTGAGGAGTTGCCGTTAATGCAACAGCTCACGACCAAACCCAGGCTTGTGTAATGGAGACCTTGCTCCTCCCACGACTACCTTCGAACCACTGCCTTCACCCTCGCCGCGACCTCCTCTCCTGTCACTTAGTTCGACTGAGGATGAAGAAGGGACCATTTTGCAATCCTGCGCTATCCCTTCCGAAGGGGTCGGTATTTAGCCAGAGAGTCCTAAATCCCCTAACGGGTTGCCATGCATGATCGATTATGATTACTGGTCATATATTTGATTAAGTCCAATTTAGGGTGATCAATCATTACATACAATTCATACAACATGTGCCAAAGCAACAAACAGAATCATAGCATCACCCATAATCAAACACATGCACACATTCAACTATCTAGCAAGCACAACCAAGCATAATCTTAAGCCTCCCAAAATACAGCATCGTATTAATCCCAACTTACCTCGACTCCTCGCTCACTCACTCGAGGTCCGATTTGCTCAGGCCATCGCCGATCATCCCTATAACACGAACGTGGTTTCAGCTTTTCATATAAATATTATAAGTTCATTTTATCATATAACACTTATTGTTAGGTTTTGTTTAAGGTTTAATATGCCTAATTATCTAGGTATTAAATTTTTTACAATTATTCTAGGTTTGGGGTTAGGTTCAGGTTCAGTTTTCGCATCGATTTCTAAATTAGGTTTTAGTTCGATTTCTAAATCCTAAACATGTTCGAATCCTAATGTGAAATTAATCACATTAAGCTCGAGTATCCAAATATCCGATTAGATTCTTAATTTAGTATTCTATGTTATTTGGTACACGCTAACCCTAATTGAGGTATCGGATTTATTCCCGATGTGTAAAAATCTTACATTTTGAGATATTTACTTAAAATTAAATATTATTTCATATTTATTATTTTTCTGATTTCAATTATATTATAAAATAAAGTAATTTATTTTTTTAGATTTATTAATTTACATTTTTACATATTCCTAATTTCTTATATTCTTTACCTAATTTCCCTAATTAACCATACTTAGTACCTAAAGGCTAAGATTAAGGTTCCACTGCAGAGATTAACTTCCCTAAACATCTAATTAAGATCCAAATCAGTAATTAACATCTTAATCACCTAATTAATCCTAAATTACCCAATTTTACCATCATTTTAGGGCTAAAAATTAACTTAAAATTTTCGAAAATTAATTTTAAAAAAATGGCTTCATAGCACTGTTCTACATCATATGAGAATCCTACAGAAAAATTTTGAGCCCCAAACTACATCCCTAAGTCTATTTAATTTCCGGTTTACTCATGCTCGGTTTTGAACAATTTGTTAGGGACCCTATATTTCCAGACATAATTAAACTAAATCAATATTTTTCCCTAAATCTACATACAATAAAACCTCAGAATAACAAGTTTCATAATTTTCTAGGCAAAATAACTAATTTTACAAAATTATACAAAAATCGGAGTGAATAAATGACTAACCGGTTCGAAGCTTTCTGGCCGTCCAAACCCAGTCCAAGGCTGTCGGCCAGTCCAGGCGCTGGTTCTAGTGTAGGGTGGTGGTGGTGGTTCAATCCCAGGTGGTGGTGGGTGGTGGTTTTAGTTCACCTTGCTAATCTGCACAGTTTTCTTTTTTTTTTTTTTTTTCTGGAATTTCTCTCGATTTTTCTTATGTTTCGATTTTTCTCAGATCACAAACTATCCAAATGACTTCTGAGAATTTTTTCCTTATTTATAGACAATTGTAGAATTTAATGTGCATTAATTTGATGGGATTTTGCCCCAATTCCATGATTTTAGGCTTTTTGTTTGTCAAATTCCTATTGGTTATTTTTTTCTTTTTCTGTCACAACCTAACCTTGTTGCAGTTATCCTCTTCTAATTTTTTTTTATTTTTTATAATTATTTTGTATTTTTCTTTAATTATTTACTTAGTTTTCGGCCAATTTTAGTAATTACGCGTATTTTTATCTACACGTAAATACATGTAGGGTACACGTGAACATTCCTAAATATTATTTTGGTCATTCTAAAATTTTTAGTATACATATAATCTATCTCTACTAATTTATTAGTTATTATATTACACTTTTTGCCTTTTTCGGTAATCAGCAGTTATTATGCTTAAAATTTGAAAATTTTATAATCTCCTATTTTACTACTCATTTTCTTAAATTTAAGTTTACAGGGTCATTTTTACTAGTATTTTGCTAAATAGTTTATAATTTGGGTTTGATCGGATTCTTTAGCCGATTGCCCTAAACCTTGGGTTCTAGGTTCAATCTTACGGTTACTTGGCTGAACTTTGGGGCTTACAAGTAGCGACTTACGAACTCACTTAAATGAAGGGTTCACTCCAATCTTAAAGGCAAGATTAATAAAAACATGAGAGATTAAGGAGTACGACATACTCAATAATCTAAAACGCTAGCTCAAAGGGCTCAAGAATGTCTTTACTTCTAAAAGGAACGTTGAAGTGTAAATTTATTGTATGAATATTCTTCACTATCTGTATTCCCTTAACAATTACAAATGTTGCTATTTATAGTAAGTCCAAAAGCCCTAATGGCAAAACTATAAATAATATATAAGGCCTTAAACCTTAAAGAATGGCCCATAATCAAAATAAGGATAATATTTACAAAGTATACAAAACCGTGCACTTAACAGAGTGGTCAGCATGCAGTCATCCGAGCTATTTGTGGACCTAAGCAAGGGTCGATTGGCAATCGGGTGTCCAAACAGGGGTAAGATGTTTGAAAGTCTTATTGTGCTTGGCCGAGTTCCTAATGAGGTCGACCTACAGTTGTTGTACTAGTGGATTGCTTGGCGCGATCTCTCCTATGCTATGCCAAGCTATTCTTTAGCCTCAAGTGCTCAGCCGTATAGTTTCTCGACTTCTCGACAGGCGATAGACTTGAAGCTGAGTAGCTCCTTTTCTTCCCTTTGGCCTTCTGGTATTAGCTCGGCCTTAGCTTTGAACAATTTAGCCTCAAGTTAAGATAGGTCGACTTCAGCTTCTAACAAGTCAGCATTGTCTTGGGATAAGTCAACCTCAGCTTAAGGATCATTGTAGACTGATTCCTACCACCTATCCTCTAATATAAACAAAATGAGGTCTTGTCATCCCATATCCGCACGTCCGATCACCCTTCTTGAGCCTCCCATGCATTGCTGTTCTGGCTAATCTCCCAACAAACCTTATGCCATCGATCTTCCTTATATACATACTCAACCTCAATAACAATCCCATTACCCCTTTTGGTTGGCAACATCTTCACAATATTGTCCTCCTTCTCCTTGGGAGCATACATGTATCAAGGCCTCTCCTTCACAGCTGCTCTCCTCAGAGCCTATGTATAGCTTCTACCAACGCCGCCGGTTCTAATTACCACTATTTGTTTGGAGGGGTAGGGATAGGTTCATTCTTGCGATCCTCATTTACAAAGGCCTCACCTGTGAACCTATTCCTTTGTGTTATTTTTTGTTGATCAGCCATCTTTGAAAATCTTCATAGAAGAAAGGAAAGAAAGGGAAAAGAAAGTGCTAGAAACTTGAGGAAGTGCTTCAGCAAAGTTTCAATAGAGTAACAAGAGCAAGTAAAGATTAAACTAACCCTCAAGTCCTTTATATAGGTTACCAAGGCCATACAAAGCATCATTTCATTAATGGCCATCATAGACAACCACATGTTGTGATCAAAGGATCAACGACCAGGGTTCGTTTGATGAGCGGATTGCCAATTAGACATCCACGTGAGTGTCATTAATGGTGAGCACCTTTCAAGGGCCTCAAGCACCCTAATAGTCAAATCGGTCACACCCACTACCACATCCAATCAGAATGCAAACATTGATTAAGTCCTCGAGCACGCCCAAAGTGCTTGGCGACTTAGAGTTATTAAAGCTTAAGAACCTACCCTGCAAGCTTAGAAGAGACTTACTAATGCTCGATCAGAGCCCAAGCACCCCACAAGCTACCGTCAGCATACCAGGAATATGACACAATTCTACAAGAAGTGGAAAATGACGAGCTCAGTAAGAAAGAAAACAAAAGAAAGTAGACTAGCATGTATTAAAACTTCACTTTATTGATGACTTAAGAATATTTACAAGGCTAAAGAGCCGGCATACAACCTCCAAGTACAAGTTAATAAAGAAAAAGAAACATGAGTACAACAAAATGGCTAAAGGCCTTCTTAATCTACTACTCAATGTCAAATGTCTATCTCCAAGCTCATAACTTCAACTCAACTATACAAAGGGGTCTTTGCATGGCCCAGTTTGCGCACAACTCTGACTCAACTGCACAACGAAGGATCCTACCTAGCTTAACTAGCTCATAGGCTGTAGCTTCAACTCAACTTGCTAGTATGCTTAAGGGAACCATGACCGGACCTACACACCCAAGCTAATGGCTACGGTCTCTAGGAAACTCACAAGGAGTACTCCTCTACCGTTGTAGTCATCGCCGGGCTTGGACCCACTCTCATCCAATACAACATGGTAACAAACTCTTCCTTTGTCAAACCCGATTACCATGTCAATAATGGCATCTTTAAGAAGGATTCCCCACTCATTAAAATGGCTACAAAACACCCAACCAATTTGGAAGACTTAGCCAAGAACCCTCGGGGAAGACCTAAGTCCAATCGAAGCTACCCAAGCACTTAGTGGCTACCATCAAACAAGCTCAAGAGAGCATAAAAACTTGTATAGACTACTATGTTGTTAAGACCCAAAGGCCTCCTAAGAGTTGTAGAGTCGATTCAAGCCAAGCACCCTGTACCACCGAAGAATCCCCTCTCGGCGCCAAAAACACATGGACGATAGGTAACACCCGTGCATCTGCTACAAGAACCTAAGTGTCCATGATGTCGATGCCACAACAATTGGAGGATTTACACTTAAGCATCTCACGAGGATTAGAGGGGTCCACGTATACCTTCGATCAGTAATCAAGGGCTACACCTAGTTGCTAAGTAAACTGCTACATCCCTCACTCAATACCCAAAGGACCCGCCATGAGGGTGCGGCCCAAGTTTACACGCTCTCTGTAAGCCCTAAAGTTCAACCAAGTAACCGTAAGATTGAACTTAGAACCCAAGGTTTAGGGCGATCGGTTAAAAGATCCAATCAAACCCAAATTATAAACTATTGAGAAGAATATTAGTAAAAAATGACCCCGTAAACGTGAATTCAAGAAAATAAGTAATAAAATAGGAGACTATAAAATTTTCAAATTTTAAGCATAATAACTGCTAATTACCGAAAAGGCAAAAAGTGTAATTTAATAACTAATAAATTACTAGAGATAGATTATATGTATACTAAAAATAATAGAATGACCTAAATAATATTTAAGAATATTTATTTATACTATATATGAATATACATGTGAGTATAAATACGCGTAATTACTTAAAATACGCGAAATGTGCTAAAATAATACTAAATGCTTAAAGAAAATTCATAATTAATTAAGGAAAAATCATGAATCATCCAGAATTTGGTTGTGGCAGCTGGGAAAAATAAGAAAAAATTCGGCCAATTAAATTAAGACAACATAAAAGCCAAAAATCAAGGGATAAGGCAATTGTCTTGTCTCATTTAATGCACAATAAATTCCACAAAGCCCTATAAATAGCAGGAAAAATTACAGAGCACATTTGGACAGATACAAATCAGAGAAAATTAGAGAGAGTTGAAAATTCGAGAGAAAATCCAGAAAATAAAAAATAATAATAAAAACTGTGCAGTTAAGGGTTTTAAAGGGAACCCACACCAAACGAGGAGCTGGGAGTGGACGGCCACCACCACCACACGGTGGTGGCAGTGCCCAGGCCGGCCGATAAGGCCACGGCGGCCCGCGGTGGCCGGAGCTACCTGAACCGGTGAGTCCAAATTCCAGCCCGATTCTTGTATAATTTTGTAAAATTAGTTATTTTGCCCAGAAAATTATGAAACTTGTTATTCTGAGGTTTTATTGTATGTAGATTTAGGGAAAAATGTTGATTTAGTTTAATTATGTCTGGAAATATAGGGTCCTTAACAAATTGTTCAAAACTGAGCATGATTAAATCGGAAATTAAATAGGCTTAGGGATGTAGTTTGGGGCTCAAAATTTTTTTGTAGGATTCTCATATGAGGTAGAATAATGCTATGAAGCCATTTTTTTTAAATTAATTTTCGAAATTTTTAGATAATTTTTAGGCCCTAAAATGAGGCATAAATGGGTAATTTAGGGCTAATTATGTAATTAAATGATTAATTTCTGATTTAGTGAATAATTACATGTTTTAGGATGTTAAAATCTGATGGAGTATGATACTTGTAGCAATTAGAGTATTAGATGTAATTATTAGGTTAATTATGTAGTAAATAGGCAATATGGAAAAATAGTACATTTTAGGATAATTTTGTAAATTAGGGAAATTTGGAGTAAAATCTGATTTAGGATGGATTTAGACATTTTGAAATAATAATTGGTGTTTAGAGATGGTAATTAGGGTAATAGAAATATTAGAAATACATTATGTGCATAATATGCAATAATGCATAATGTGTAATTTTTGAAAATATAATAAATAGAAAATATTATAATAAAAATTGATATTTTGAGAATAATAAAAATGCACAATAAATCTGATAGGAAACTTGAATTTATAGAATTATATGAAAAATGTAAAAATTTATCACATTAGAAGTGAATTCGGTACACTAAGATGGATTTAAGTGTACTGAGTAAAATAAACACTGACAAAGGGTAATAATGGTATTTAGGTTATCGGGAAATAATGTGATTAATTTCACATTATGGGTTGAAACTAATTTCTAGGGTTGGAATATAAAACGCTACTTAAAAATCGAACTAAAAACCTGGTTTAGAAATCGATGCGAAAACCGAACCTGAACCTAACCCCAAACCTAGAATAATTGTAAAAGACTTAATACCTAGATAATTAGGCATATTAAACCTTAAACAAAACCTAACAATAAGCATTATAGGATAAAACGAACCTATAACAGTTGTATGAAAAGCTGAAACCACGTTCGTGTTATAGGGATAACCGGCGATGGCCTGAGCAAATCGGACCTCGAGTGAGCGAGCGAGGAGTCGAGGTAAGTTGGGATTAATACGTTGCTGTATTTTTGGAGGCTTAAGATTATGCTTGGTTGTGCTTGATAGATAGTTGAATGTGTGCATGTGCTTGATTATGGGTGATGCTATGATTTTCTTTGTTGCTTTGGCACATATTGTATGAATTGTATGTAATGATTGATTACCCTAAACTGGACTTAATTAAATATACGACCAGTAATCATAATCGAACATGCATGGCAACCCATTAGGGGATTTAGGACTCTCCGGCCAAATACCGACCCCTTCGGAAGGGATAGCGCAGGATTGCAAAATGGTCCCTTCTTCATCCTCAGTCGAACTAAGTGACAGGAGAGGAGGTCGCGGCGGGGGTGAAGACAGTGGTTCGAAAGTAGTCGCGGGAGGAGCAAGGTCTCCATTACACAAGCCTGGGTTTGGTCGTGAGCTGTTGCATTAACGGTAACTCTTCAACCCGGATTAGAGCGGGCGCAATTTCTCTAATCTCACGACGGGCCGGATAACGTCGTGTGATGGCATTTGCTTGCACATGCATTGCACCTAATAAGTGCTTGAAAACCTTGTTGTGTGTATGCTGTAGTTTTAAGTCCTCCGTCCCTACTTACTGAGCTGTGGTTGCTCACATCCCTATAGACGTCGTGCAGGTGCTGGTTAAGAAGCGGCAACCAATTACTCAGAAGCTAGCAACTGCTGGATCCTGGGGAGTGAGGAAAAGTATTGAAGAATAAACACATATTTTAAGGTCTAAGTTTTTACTTTAGAATTATTTTTCATTTCCGAATGATGTAAGAACTAAGAGATATATTATAGAGGAATATTGTAAACTTTAACTACAGTAACTGAATTATAATATATATATATATTTCCTCACTTTTTTTTTAGGTAAATGATTTGTTTAATTTACAAATTGTCTACTTCAAAGCGGGTTAGTCGTGGACGTCTTGTGTGGATCAGGTCTAAGATAGCGGTTGTAAGGTCAACTTCTATCTTAGGATGGTTTACACGGCGGGGGCTGTTACGACTCTGCCGCTTCGGGGCGTGACACTCTCTCCTTTAGTTTGATCTTCTTAGATTCACTCATCCATCATACTCTACAAGGTTAAAAGAAACTCCGTCACACTCGTAAAATTTTACGAGGATTAAGAAGCAAATGAGGGTGTGAAATGGGAATGAAGATAACGGTCCTCCCATCAAGCCTTCATATAGCCAACAAGAAGGAAATCTAAGCTATCCATGTGTTGTTGTAAACTTATTCGATAGTTGGGGTGAAGTAGCATTTAATACCCTCATTAATCCCTAACTGCAACGCTTCCTAAGGTGCATTAATAATCATACATGTGATACGTTCCGCCAAGCATCGTTAATGTGCTTGGAAAAGACGTTTGTAGCAATCATGTCAACGGTCACATCTAGAAGGTCATCCATAGTACTCTTCTGAAAGTCCCAGGTTACTTATGTTCACCCTCTACCACACATCCGATAGAAGCTTCGGCCTCCCAAGGCAAGTCTCCTATATCCCCCTTGCTACTTTGACGCTAAGAAGAGTAAGGTGATAAGTATTGATGATTAGCCTTTAACTTAAGGCTCTGGAGGCTTAAGCCTACTAAAGAGCTTAACCAATGTGGTACCAAAGCTTCTCCAACTCGAATAAAGAATAGCTTAGCACATGATTAAGCTTTGCCAGCCCTGTTCGAGTCTAACCTCAAGCACTCCAAGACTCCTCTCTTATAGGTCCTTCATCCCTACTCTCCGACCATAAAAGAAGAGTTCAACTCGCTTTTCGAGAATAGTCTTCAAGGAGCTCATCAACTAATGTAGCCAAGCTCTCGTTCCTCTTCTCGTCTCTTTCTCTCTCATCATTAAATGTTGAATGATCGCCTGACATATAGCTTATAATCAGCTGCCAGGCTAGAGTGGCCACCCTCTACTAATGTGATAGGCCAATCCCCCAAGCTTGTACCAACTAATAGAAAAAGTAGAAGTCTTTTCTCGTACTAACAGCACCACCTCTTTGGATTTCGCACCAACCAATTCCCTCGTGCCACGTGTCCAAGTAGGTCATATCTTTTAACTTATAAATAAGGGTAAAGTCACTAGGTAAGGGATCCATTTGACAATCTTGAGAACTCTCTCAACTTATTTTCTCCCTCTTTCATCGAAATCCCAATACTCTTATCGCTAACTTAAGCGTTAGAGGGCCCTCACTGGCTACGCCATAAGGGGCTTCTTATAGATTCACTACCGTACACGACTGATAGACCACTAGGAGTTCACCTAAGAGTCATATCCGTAATATACACCATCACTACATATATAGCCTTCATTGCTAAATTTTTAAGAAAAAGAAAATACACACATACACACACACACACATCCATATATATATAAGATATTTTCAAAATACATACAATTATATATGTAAATATACTTATTTTTATATATTATTATTTTAATCTCAGAAAATAAAAATAAAAATATATACAAAAAATTCCTAAAAATTTTTCTATCCCTATTCATGTAGGCACGTGTGTGTGTGTGTGTATATATATATATATATATTCTTACATTTATATTTTCAATATATATATATGTATATATATATACATATTTTGTTACATGTAATTTATGTAGAAGATCAAAAAATATTTAGAGGGTTAATATATATTTAGTTTTCGACCAAAGTTGCCCAAATACATATTGGAGAAAATTTTTACTAAGCTTTTTAAGGAAGCACATTTTTTACAACATATATTATATTTTCAATTATATACAAAAAACTAAATTTACGTGTACATACAAAACCCTTAACGTAGATACAAGGAATACATACACAAAAGTAGAATACAAATGAATTAGCAATTACATGGAAAGAAAATATTACAAAGAAGGAAAAAAAATAGAAGAAATTTCTAAAATTACTCTTGAAGGCTTTGGGTAGGACAATTTCTAAATGCTCCTTGGGTAGCTTCAATCCTTGTTTTGTTCCTCTTGTTGTGCTCTCAAGTTGTCACTTATAGGTTAAAAGAAAGTTGGATGGAAGGTGTATTACATTGGGAGTTAAAGTAGAGGAAAAATGGAAGAAAATGAGAAAAGAAGAGAAAGATATGAGAGGAAGTGGTGTCGGTCCAACTAGGAAAAATTTGGAGGATATTTTGGTGTGTTTTGTTTGCCAAAAATGAAGGGAAAAAGAGAAGAAAAAAAGAAGAGGAAGAGAATAGCTACCACATTCGACAGTCAAAGGGAAAATAGGGGAAGTTGATTTTGAATTGTGTACTTGATGACTTGTATAAAGTATGGGGGATGTCTTTTCCATTTGTTAGTAGCCGAGATTTGTAGAGTAAAGGGAAGATTTATTGTCCTTTTGTCCATTCACGTAAGGGTAGGTTTAGGGTTAGGTCAAGATTGGTGGTGTACGTCTAGTTAATTAGGGTGGGGTTTTATCTTATGGGAAAGCTAACTAGTTGGTTAGACTAGTTACATCTTAATTTACATAATATCTAGCAAGTGCATTAGTAAAATACATAATGTAATATGTATATATAACATTACATATTGGGGAAAAATAATATAAATAACTATTTAGCTTATATATATATTATACCACACTACAAGTTCATGTAGGGTTACATTTGCAATTTTATTAATTTATTATTTTAATTGGTTTAGTTTATTTAATTATTATTGTTTACAATTATCTATAATCGTTCACTAGTGATTTTACGCGATTTCATGCGATTTAACGAAATTTCGCGTATTTAGTGATAATTTTATTGAATTAGGGTTTTATTAGTACCAAGGTAAATTTTTAGGGTTTTATAATTTTAAGGTTTAGGATTTAAGGTTTTTATTAAGTTTAGATTCGATTTTTTATAAGTACGCGCATGTAAGATTTAGGGTTTTCTTATATGATTACAATTTTCAAATCGTCTATTAGGGTTTTTCATATTTATTTTAGGTTTCAAAATAAAATTTAAATCAGTTTTAAATTTATGAGGTCTTGTTGACTTAAGAAAATACGTACAGCACTCGAGCTTAACTCTATATCTAAAAGGTCAATTTGTGGAGTTTACAATTTGATACTAAAATTAAGGCATATCAATGTCCTTTTTTTCCTCCTAAATTAAGTTTTAGGTATGGTTGATGTCATGTTGACTCAAGGTATAATTTCCCATCAGAAATAACTTCTCTTCCTTCTAATTTTTAAATAGGGATGTAATTTGAAGGGTTTTATGAAACACGAAATAGCTCCTTTAAGGTCTATCATTTTCTAAAACCTTATAAAAACCCTATAGGGTCAAAAACCTCTTTATATTTATAAGGTTTAAACGATGTTATAAGGCAGGTTTACATAGGGTTTAGATAGGATGGAACCTATAGTGACAAGTATTCATAAGATTCAAATGACCTTACAAGGTGAGTTTACATAAGGTTCAGATGGGATGAATGAGAGAGTAAAGTGGGAAAACAACTAAATAGGACTAGGGCTAGACTTATTGATACAAAATAAATGAAATTTGAAAATTAAATGAGTTATATTGTGTAGAACTTATTTAGGGCATGCATGGTGCATAGGAATATATATTTTTATTAATACATTAATTTTTTACTAGGTCAATTTTTCCATCAAGTTTTTTTAGAATCCTAAAACCTAACCCTAAATCCTATAAGGTTTTAAATAATCTTTAGAAGCTCAATTCTATAGGGTTTTTATCGATTTTGATGGGTTGAGTACGCTATAACGACCTACTCGATTACATCATTAGTTTCAAATAGATATATAAAAGCAAAAATCTCCACCAAATATACCTTTATAGCATTCTTTAATAAAATTTTATGGGTAAGCTTAAGACTGATAAAGAAACATATACTTATGCTAGAAAAGTTAGTGTTGTGTGTCCCAATTTTAAGATATCAATATTTATTCATGCCATTCTGTCATTTAGAAGTTCCATATTTTGGAATTTAGACTTTTGCACTGGCTTTTATACTCGTTGCTAGTGATTTTCTACCTAGTTTAGATTAGGGTTCCTTAGGCCTATAAAACCATAAAGACATCAAAATGGGTGCTAAAGTTTTCATTAGCACAGCTACTCTAATACTTACATAAGTCTAAGATTAATAAGAAAAAACCCAATAAGTGTGATAGAGTATGTAAATAAATCATCTTTCAACTCTCTTAAAAAGGTCTTCCCTCAAATACTTGAATGGGCCTTATTTATTGTTGCATTTTAATTGGGTAGATCTTACTTAGGTAGCTAGTCTAAGGCTTACCAAATCTCATCAAATAAGGTGTGGGTCTTAATGTGATGGCCTAATGATGGTCTGACTTGAGTCTAGTCTATGGATCATCCCATCGAATTAAATATATTTCAACTCCTAAGCCCCATTAAGGATGGATTACTGATAGGAATAGGGTGCTTGGGTGTCAAGCACCTTCTGGTCTTCCCATTATTGTATTGCAGCTCCATTGCCTCTACAAGATATGGGGCATTCTAACAGGGTGCTTGATGGTCAAGCACCTTTTATTTGTTCGAAGCACTTCCCTTTATATGTTGGGCTTAGATCATCTTATTGGGCCTTCTAGCTTATTTTGATCGTAGAAGCCTAGGCTAAACTTTGGCCATCAACAATATTGTATTATAGTGCTAATCGTTATATATTTTTTAATTGCTTAAAGTAATCCCCTTTTATCTATTTATTGCATTCTATTTTTAATCATATATCTATGTAGTATTTTATCATTCATATTATAATTTATAGTTTGGAATTTTATTATTGATATTATGGGAATCAATTATATAAATATTTTCATGGACTTAATAATTCGACCTTTAACTAAATAGTTTGACGAAAATGTTATACACAGCTTTTTGGTAAAACTACAGAAAGCTTCCAATTATAGGTATATTCAATGGAGAGTATTCTTAGATTGAGTAACCCATTAAGAAATAGATGCACATGAAGAATGAAATTGTGGATGTGTTATGCCAATGTTTTTAATATAAAAAATAATATGATAAAAGTGGAAGCCCTACTTCTCTATATGGAATATTTTTTATCCTAGGTTTGGATCTGTTTTCTATGTCCTAAAAATAAAACGAAAGGTGTATATAAAATGGGTAAATTAAAGTGCACCTTGCCTTTAGGCACCAACATGACATCACAAGATACTTTATAGTTTCCAGTGTGAAGGGGATTTTAGAGTTTCATATTTGTAGAAAGTTTGTGTGCTCTTAGGATTTAATATAATTTTAGAGCATCCTTCTCTTCAAATTCAATTGTATATTTCTTCTCTTACCTCCTTAAACTCAGTTCTAATGGTAAGAACCAAAAAGAGCGTATATGTATTTGTAATGCTTAGCCATCTTAACAAATAAGTGCAAATTTTCACTGCATATTTTTCACAAGAACTTGCTTGTCAAGTATGTTGCCCTATGATTTAACTGAACACAGAGATTTTTCACACACCATTTTCTTTTCCCCCTTTTTTAGGGTTAAAAGCACATTTTTTTTTTCTTGTTTTTTCAATTATATTATATATTATAATATGTAAGAAGGGAGAATCAAATCTAATCAAACTTATTGAGACAAAACTTTCGACAATTATGAGTCAAATTTGTTTGTCTTGACAGATATCCCCATCGGTTATAGAAGTGCATTCAAGAAAAGCTATCAAACTTGCATAATTCTTCCATAATACATGTAATTAGTGTCACGTCCCATGAAGTAGAAGGATGCTGGGATTGATGAGCCCATTTGGGCTCCTGAGCTTCTATGCCTTAAGTCCTAAGCCCACGAAGCCCACTAATATATATTTAGTTTTAGGAAAACCTTTTTTTATTTTTTATTTTTTATTTTTTATTTTTTATTTTTCCCTCGCTGTTGACTCGTTGTGCAATTCCATCAATGCAGATTTATATTTATAGTTTAAACAAGGTCCTTGATATAGAAAACTATACAGAAAGTTAAATGACAATGTAGGATCGTTATATTTTATGTCATATGCTGTTGAATTTAAGATCTATAACTATCCAATCTAAAAGTCATAATTTATTAACTATAATGTTGTGGAGAGTGAAAGGAAAATTAGATATTGATAAAATAATGTAATCTCCTAAATACGTTGATGTGTTCGACTGATTGAAATTAAATGATATCTGAATAACTTAATAGTATATTTGAAAAATAATAAGAAGAGGAGCCGACATGACAAAGTAAAACGTGTTCGGTTGTTTGACAAAGGGAAAAATTGCAGGCTAGCAGCTACAACTCGAAGATAAAAGAAGGCAACTCTCTAAATATTCCATCTCAAATGACAAAAAAAGAAAAAGGGCTGAGCCTTGGGGTACTTGAAATTAACCATTGAGTTTACCTTTTTTAAGAACTAGTTGATTTTCAAAAATACATGAAATCTTCTACAATGATATGAATAAACCGTATATGACAATAAAAGAAGAAGAAGAAGAAGAGCATCAAAATGGTAAATAAGAAAAAAGGATCTGTAGATGGTTATGATGGGATGTAGAATCTTTTTAGGGTTCCATATTTATTGAATCGCAAGTTTATTTGCCAAATTGTCTTGATTATTAATGGTAGAGTAATTCCAGTGGGGAAAGGAAAAGAAGGAATATTATGATGTAGCATTATATATATATATATATGGGAAAAATTGAGCTTGGACAAAAGGATAATATAATGGGAAAAGAAGATAATTTTGACCAAGCCAAAAAATTTGAAAATTTATTTTACCATGCATAACATTTTTTTTTTACCATGTACCGTATATTTTCATATATTCATATGTAATATTCACGCTATAGAAAACATCCATAAATAGACTTGAATTCTCACATTTAGAAATCATAACATCTCTCAATCTTACTTATTGAGTTAGAGAGAAAAGTTAAAAGAGAAAATAGTGAATTTTCCTATTATAGAAAAAGAATATTAATATTTTCTCCTTATTTAATACAATGAGGTCATAATATTAAATTTCTAAAAATGAATTTCATTCTATCATTGTTTGTGGTGTTTTACCCGAAATTATTTAAAGGTTATTCCTGTAAAATTTGTATATTTATTTTACTCATGGTTACTATTATCAAATGCCCTAATCTTCTCTATTTGGGCAAGAACTAAATAATATTTCATTTAAAATTAAGTCGTTGCAAGAACTAAATAATATATGCTATATGTTAAACAAAGTTCCGTTTTTCATCATAATTATATCTCAAATAATAGACAACAATAAAGGGAAGAGTAATATTTTGGGTTGAAATACTTCTATCTTGTATTCTATGAACCTCTGTGTATTACTTTGGACGACCACATAAACTTTCAGACATTCAAAATCTGCACATATGCTTTTCGTCGAAAGTAGAACTGGTTTGATTTGAGATCCAATTTGCACATTGTAACTTTAAGAACTAAAAGCAAACGCATGAGGATGAATAAAGCGTCATTAGATCCCATAGAAATACTTCGACACGTCGTACCATCACTATACATAAGCAACCTCCGCATAAAAAATACACAAAACCTCCAGTATTAACACATATGTTGACTGATCAATGATAAATAAATACTAATGAAATTTTAATAGGTAAAAATAAATTGTCAAAAATTAACTATTATTACTATCATATATTAAAATTTCATTAATATTACTATTTATTCAGATACATACCTTATTTTGTACCAATTTTCTTTTTTTTTTTTCCCTTTGTAAAGTCTCTTGAGATAAATTCAATTCAATTTCCCCCTTCCACCCCACCAACAATCCTCCCCCCACCACCACCACCACCACCACCACCACCACCACCACCACCACCAAAACCCAACCCCAATAATTGTATTATATATTAATTGAGAGAGAGAGAGAGATATATATATATACACGTGAATACATAAAAACATACATATATTCCTATTTACTTTTCCGGATCCAGAAGCGGCAACTTCTTCATTAAAAGTTCCAACTTCATATCGATATCAACTTATCAAATATATACCGAGGGCCATATATATATATATATATAGATCATACAAATATATATAACATTTATTTACTGTGTAGATGTGGTTTCATAACGTAAAAATACTTTTTTTAGTCTGTCACCTTTTGACACAGGTGTACAACTTACTCATTGATATTATACAAACCATGAAAGGAAAAATAGTAATCGAGAAACATGATATATATATGTGTGTGTGTGTGTGTGTGTGGATGTCGTATTTCAGGAAATATTGGACAAACAGTTTAATTCTCGTCATAATTTGGTTTCTACAGCTCTCTAATAATATTAGTATTACTGACCGTAGACGGTAGCAACTAGCAACCTTAAAATGTTGCTATTAGCTTTTAGTGACATGAATTATTTTTGCCTGTTGGGAGTCGATAACTAGCAACCCTAGATCATCGAAAATATTAAAATTAAAATGAATTTTTTAAGTTAAAGATTAATGGTTAAGATTTTCTAGAATTTTTTAAGTATTTTTTATATCGTTACAACTTTATCTTTTTTCTCATAATATTAACTATTAATTACATATATAACAGCATCTTAAAAAGATAAATTTTAAAAAAAATTAGCAAAAGTAAATTTGGAAAATCCATTTCCAACTTCCAACGTGTATGCTTCCAAAGAACAAAAGCAAAATATTTGATGAATAATCAAAGTTTTACATTTAAAGAATAATCACACTTCACAAATAAGCACTATTAACATTTTTCTTTCAACAAATATAGAAAGGAACCATCCATACAGTTAGAAAGTAATGTGCTCTTTGAGCACGTCAACTATGCTCCGACCTCAAATGGTTAATGAGGAACATTATGAAACTGCATAAAGAGTTAAGCAAACTTTAGGCTTTGGTTTATCGTACTTGAAATGCACTTGATTATATAGAGATGATTGAATGAAGATACTAGAATTTGAACTTGAAACTTCCTGCTAATACCGCATTGAGTTTTGAGAGATATTTTAATAATATTAATACGTCACGTGTATTTATAAGTAGTATATAAATATCCATAAAATTTTTATATGTAAAAATGTAATTAATACTTTTTAAAAAAGTATGTCCCTTCACATACACGAATCAAGATTTTATAAATATTTATATATTACTCATCGATTCACGTAACATATTAGTACGATTGAATCTCTTTTTCTAACTTTTAGTTCCACAAAACATTTCATACAATATACACATAACCCAACCATGCAATGCCCCCCTCACATTACCAGCTTCCTTGTAAGCACCCTTTTAAATACCATACCAGCCACTAAATTTGGGATTAATCTCAAATACCTTCTCATATGTGATCCCTAAGAAAGTGCATTCTTTTTCCCCTTCCCTAAGAGATCATGATTTCTTCCAAGTGAAGGAACTTTGTTTTGCAGTATCTTACTTTGATAACCCCTTAAACATATGTATAGGGCCTTGCTTGGTTAAATCTATGTTGGAATTGAAAACCTTTGTAATTACATATGTGTGCTTGGCAGACAGACACACATGATTTCAACTTGCGACTCCCATATAGATATTAAGGGAGCCTCCTCAAGCTATATGGAATTCGATCCCTTCCTTTCGGCGAAGCATAAAGTATCTCTATATCTACAATCATGTATAGATTCAAGTGGAAATAGTAGTTTTTCAAGACACAACAACAAAATTAAACGATTCCCACAACCTAACGAGTTGCGAAATGAAATTAGAATGTACATACTCTTTCCATCAAACGTGAGAAATGATCCACACGAGGTCACATTCGGATTATTCTACGATAATGGTCCTCACTGGGATCTAATAAGCAGTTCCGCTAGTTTCCTTTGCAATCGAGCTACGTCAAGGGCTGTTTGACGATCATCACATGCCTGAGGAGGATTACACAGGAAATGAAGTGTTTATAAGCGTATATCTGTATAGATGTAATCAAGAATGAAATCCTAGAAAAAAAAAAAAAAAAACACCTTAGCAAAGGTAGTGTCGTTACGAGTACCTCGGATTGAATGGTGTGTAGAAGACTTCCATTAGTGCAAGTAGAAACACAGCTAGCAATTTCAAAGCCTTCCTCGTTAAGTGCTTTCAGGACTCTTGATAAAGGCAAATTTTCATCTCCACAGCCACTAGTAAACACAACCTCTACTCCTCCCAAACAAGGCCGCACCGCGAGCCGGCTAAGCATGTGGGCATCCCAACCACTGGTTTCGGCCCCGAGGGCACTCCAACTTGATATACTTTTCAGCCTGTCTCTCTTGGCTTCAAGTTCTCTGATCTTTGCTTGCTTATGATTTATGTACTTCGAAGCCTCATGCATTTGATCCGATATTGAACGCTTTCCCTAAATTTTGCAAAACAAACCCTAATGTCACATATTCATAAACTCTATAAGGAAATAAAAAAATTAACAAATTAAAAAAAAACAAAGAAAGGAGATCGATACCCTAGATCAACCCTAGTTTAACCTAGAGAGTAGAACTTACAAATCTCTCCTTTTTCTCAATTTGTGCACGATTAACCTTATTCTTAGCAAATTTAATTCACACTTAGTTTCTATCAAGCAAGATCAACCTAATTAATTCTACCCAAAATGAAAAATACCACAACTTGGTTTAAAAAAAAAATTTTTAAAAGGATTTAAAGCTTTTTTTTTTTTTTTCTACCACCTTCATGTACTCAAGAGGTATCGACGACCGGAGCGTCGCGTAGAGCGAATTCATTTCTTGCCTTCTCTGCCGTTCAAGATCTCTATGCATCTTTTTCTTGCCATCCTGGTCACCTTCTACTTTGTTACCGTCACCACGATTATCGCAAGCTTCGCGTATCGGCATGAAATTCGACTCCGAATAGGATGTGGAAATAACATTAGGAAGGAAACCGGTGAGGTCACGAACTTGATTTTTACTGGAGGATGATAACCCAGGACCAGATCTTGGGGGTTTGTGTCTTCCTGTTGGAAATTATTGGAGAAAATAAAGAGGGGGTCATCGTTACTACTACTTGGGTATAAAGGAAACATTACTGCTTATATAATAAGATAATGATACACCAAGAGCTGGCACTTGGAAAATAATGGGATGTGGGGAGGAAGTAGCTAGGAAGTTAGAAAATGCGTTTGTTGAGATAGAGTGTGATGTGTAAATCTTTGATGATGGCCCCAAGACCCCTGGAAATTATTTTAGGATTTTTTTATATGTTGGCAAAACAAACACGGTTTGTTCCCATATTCACACGTGGGGATACTACATATTACTATAGTGACACTATATATATATATATATAATACGAATACGTAAATGTGAATGAAAATTTGACATGTGATAACGAAGAAATATACATTTAAAAAAAATAAAACTAGTAATTATATTTTCATATATCAAATTTTTATTAACATTTATATACTACTAATCAATTTATACGACGTATTAATATAATTGAAACTTTTCTCAATACTATATTATTATATTATTCAAATGTTGAAGAAACAAAAGAAAAGAAAGATAAAAGACGATCTTCCGACACTATATTCGGTTGTTATGGATGGTCCTTGTTATGATCCGTCTCCATTATTGCCTGGATATTACAGCTTTTTTATGGCCAAATAAATATATATATATATATATATATCTCCAAATCGATGTTTTATATTTCAGTGTGTTCTTAAACAAATGTAGCTGTCTCGATAATGGATTATATTCACATGTATTTGCTTTACATACCAAAACTTTAGAGGCAAGTAGAATATATGTGGGACAAAAAAAGAAATACGCATTACTATATCCCATATCATATACCTATTGATAACTTCTAACTAAATGTAGAAGTATAAAAAACCAAAACACGTGTAAAATGTTAATTAAAAAAAAAGTGAGAACAAATATTTTTTTTTCTTTTTTTTTTTTCTACTAGACAATGTTGTATCCGTACTACACTACAGGTGGAAAAGAAAAAATAAAAAAAAATCCATAAAATTTAAGACATTCAATAAAAAATAATGATCATAAAAGAGGAAAGAAATTGTATAGTTATATTTATAACAGAATGGATGTTATGTAAAATAGTGGGTTGTTTGTGTTGTGGTTTATAATCATCTAAGAAACTAAACTATCGTCTCTAAGTTCTTATCTGTAGATGATTAGGCTCTGCACATATAGAGCCTGCAAAACAATTCACAGTGAGGGGACACTAAGGAGTAGTCTGGCGTAGCCACTTGGATATTTAAGTTAGCAGTGGGGCACATGAGAGTAGAAAGCAATATAGGTAAGTATGCAAGCTTGATATGTAAAGTCTAGAAAAATTTACCATTAAGTAGTAACCCGGTATTTATGGTAGAGTAGAGCCGGCAATTAAAGATTAGTTGGTGGAAGAGATATTCTCCTATAAGTATAAGAAAGCGAGGTCATTATACTTTATGTATCCCACTTATTCAAGATGTAGCTGTTTCATCCTTATCTTATGTATTCTAGCCGTTGCAAGGTTTACTAGGCTTGGTCCATACAGACCTAAGGCTTAGGCCCATAAAAATTAGCCCTAGACCACGAGACGTACTAGATACGATCAAGTTTGAGAGGCCCATGTCTAAACTACTATATCAACACTTAACTACCCTCCCCTCCACCACTACCCCGTACCCCCTCCCCACCCAAAACGTCTCATTGCCGAGGTAAAGGTAAGGAAAAGGGATATATGGGCTGCTCAAGCATGATCAATCTAACTCAAAGGAGTCCGACCAAGCACTATGAGGCTGACATGGTGAGTACATAAGCCTGGACTTAAAGCTGGCCAAGGTGGAGGTGTCTAGAGTAATGGGTTCCCGATCCGAAAATATTCAAGGCGAGATGAACAGGAATGATTAGTAGTTACTCTAAAGCGAAGTACTAAAGATCTGAATGAGGCTTAAGTTAAGGTATTAGAGCAAAATACCCTTGCAACTCATTAAGCAGGCGCTTCAAGGTTACGAACCGGTCTATCCGAAAAGTGCTCAATAAGAACTAAGCAGATGCAACTACACCATGTCTTTATCATGTCGACCAAGTAGAAACCGAAGAACAATGCTCAACAAGGACCAAACAGATGTAACTATGTCGTATCTTTATCATGAGAACCAAGTAGAAGCCAAATGGGCCCCGAAGAAGCTTCTTGTCGAACAAACTTTTTTGAAATGTGATTTTTGCCCCCCTGTAATCTGTGCATTAAATGCAACATGACAAGCGTCGTACTATAGCAAACTAGTGTACAGCTACATACCCTTTACCCCTCAAAGGTGACCGTCTGATCAAAGCGCTTTCCATATGTCTATTATGCAACATTTTAAGAGATTTGTACATATACAGATCCCTATAACCACCTATGCGGCTTCCCAAGCGGTTTGCCTATAAATAGGAAGATTACAAAGAAAAACCACTTTTCTGCAATCTTCTCGTTCAATTATTACAAATTCTACATTCGCATTTAAACTTTCAGACTTTCTTCCAAAATTTTCCCAAGGTCTTTCTTCCTTTTTCGAGTATTGTAGCCATGTCGACTAACAAAGGTAAGAAATATTCATCTTCATCACTACATATTTCTAGTTCTTATTCTATAAGGAGTAACCCCCCCTGAAACGCAAGAGGACTAGGTCTTGTCGCTAGCACAACTTGACGAACCTACGAGAATAGCCGTTGAGGCACTAGATAGGGCTAAGATCATCGATGCCATCCTCAGGGACATATACGCGTATGCTCCCTTACCCCCCTTCCCCCCCGAAGGACTTATTTAATGCTCCTAAGATAAGAAAGGGGGCTAGCAGTCGAGTAAGCAAGAGTAAACCATCTGCCCCCAGTTGGATCATGAGCAAATTCATTGTTGAGGCAATCCATAGGTAGCAAATAAGGTTGCCGCACAAAGATGAATAGATTGCCCTACTATCAAGGAGGCGCTTCACAGAGTTTAAGAAGTACCTAGAGTTTAGGCAACTCTTCCCTCTAAGTCGCTTTAAAAAAGATTTCTTCAACTACCACCAATGCAACCCATCGCAAGTCCCTCTTAATGGTTAGAGGATGCTAAAGGCTTTCTAGGCACTCTACGACCACCTAGTTGTAAAGGTTACTCCCGAACTCTTCGATCACCTTTACATGTGGAAAAGCATTGAGGGATGGCCTTACCTCCGGCCGCGCCCAAGCAAGAAACTGTTCTGGGGCCATATAGATTCGGTGAAGAGCTTGCAGAATGAATACATGGTAGATGAATTGCCCGAAGAAGGGGCTTGGACCCAATGACACCGAGGTAGCCTAAGAGATCTTGGCCTTAATGGCACTAAAATACAGTTAGGAGGTTAATGCTGTGAAGATCGTAAATAGGTATTTCCGATACCTGATCTCCGAGCTCTTCCCTAGCATGAAGAATGTTGTAATGGAGAAATGAGCCAAAGGTACAGTTATTTCCAATACCCAATTAAGTTGTGCTAATGTTGAGGTACTTCCTTCAGCGCCTATAGGATGGAAGGACTTCCTTAATTGTGCCGGTCATGGCGATGTTTTTGAATGGTATTTGTAGTTTCTTTTGGTTTATTCTTGTTTTCCTTTTCTAACTTTCAATTGAATTTATTGCAAGCAAAAATTTGGCCTTATGGATGCCTCATCCCTCTGTGGAAGAGTTGATAAGCCGACATTAGGTGCAAACCAAGGTAAACACGCCAAAAGAAAAGGCAATAAGGCTGAAGCCGGGGCTTGGGAAGACCAGCAAGGCACGACCGAGGTCTGTTCCTAAGGGGATTCCCTTCAACATCTAGGACGAGCCCGTGGATGAAGAGCTTTTGGGTATGGCTCTACCCACTCCTGCCCTCGCCCCTTTTACCGAGCCCATTGTCGTAGGCAATGAAGGAGTTGAGACAGAAGGGCCTGGAATCTAGATGCTTTCCCCTCCAAAGGTGAGGGGGGAAGAGATTGTTAAAGGGGCCACCCTTCCTCAAGCGACTAGCCAAAAGCGCAAGGCTCCCAAGATGGTCAGGCAATCAGGTCTTAGAGTGAAAAGCAGAGGCCCTTGGCAAGGGCAACTTTAAGTCGAAGGAAGTGGAATAAGTAGCCTATGGCTCATCCTTACTAGAGCATCAACAATGTGGGGGACAAATTTTTTATGTCCTTAACAATTTTAAGCCGATGGAGATAGGGCCAGACTCATTCTAAGAAGTGCCGTACACTTCTCAGGATGAGAAGCTCTTGAGGGGAGCCCTTAAGGTGGAAATGAAGAGGGTCCAAGGGAAGCTCCTCAAGCCGAAGTGGGGGGTTTGTGCCAATGATTTGATGTTGCGATACCAAACACTTAGCTACTAGGCTTCGTAGGAGTCTTACACCCCTGGTGATTAGGCTATCCTCGAAGGGCTCTCCCAAGAAGGTAGGGACTATCCTATATAGATAGCAGGCCACTTAAGCACGCTAATGTGGCGGGTAAGTTTTCGTTGCTATTGTGTTATCGTGCTTTATTTGTTATTGTATTAATGGTAGGCTTCGTTTTCAATTTACAGTACCATAGCCAAGTGCTGCTTCAACTGAATAAGTTCGATGCAGCCCAAAAAGAGGTAAAGAGCTTTCGAGAGGCGTTGCGCTAGTACAAGAAGTATCTACGAGATGCAAAAACTTCTAGTAATAAGTACTTGAAAAAATTCACCAAGTTTAACAGGTGCCTACATCACTCTATTATGTAGGTGGTGAAACTTAAGGCAAGGCTCAAGGATGCAAAGCGAGAGAAAGAGATTGCTGAAACCTAAAGGCTTGGCTGGAGGATAAGCAAAGGACAAAGGCGCGCCTCTCTCAAAGGCTAGACGAAGGGGGCGAAGGCAAGGCCTGACTCGAGAAAGAGAACGCTGAGCTGAAGGCGTCGGTGGCCAAGTTGCAAACTAAGTTGGCGACGAAAGCTTCCGAATGTAAAGGTGTTAAAGCTACCACGCTGGAGTTAGCCAGTTTGAAGGTTGGATTGGAGCAACAAGTCCAGGAGCTACAAGGGAAAGTTTCGAAGATGGAGGAGATCATCTCCAAAATGGAGACTAAGGAGGTCCTTAGTGACGCTGCTACTAAAAAGACGGTAGGTGATTGGGTTATGCACGTATAGGGTCTGCAAAACAATTCACAATAAGGGAACATAAGAGGGTTGTTCGACGTGATCACTTAAATAATTATATTAGCAATGAGACGCTTGAGAGTTAGAAGTAATGTAGAAAAGTATACAAGCTTGATGTGCAAAGTCTAAAGAAATTTACTATTGAGTAGTAACTTGGTATTTATAGTAGAATGGAACCAATAGTTAAAAGTCAATTGGTGAAAAAGATCTTCTCCCACAAATATAAGAAAATAAGGTCGTTATGCCTGACATATCCTACTTATTTAGGACATAGCTGTTTCATACTTATCTCGTGCATTCTAGCCATTGGAGGGTTTACTAGGCTTTGTCATACTGGCCTAAGGCTTAAGTCCATAGGGGTGAACTCTAGGCCACGGGACATGTCAGATATAATTGGGCTTAAGGGATCTATGTTCAAAGTACCTTGTCAACACAAACAATTCCCGATCTTTAAATAATATAAATATAAATAATTGAATAGTACATTCCACACTACCATAAAATTCTGTACCACGTTAATTAGAACCTTCATGAAATAATCATATAGGGGAGGGGGGGCAAAAAACATCGATTAAGTTCATCTATATTTCTCATCAGTTATTCTAACCCTTGCAAAGAACTCCAGAATATGTAAAAGGTAAAGCAAATTTTGGAATCTTTCCAATGCTAATCTTTGATCTCATGGCCGACAACCTTTAGTTTTAAGCTTACTAAAACTCCTCTCATCTATTTTAAAATAAGTAAACCTTTTTCTTTGTTTTAATCTGTTCGCATGGAAGTTCTTTTTGGGAAACTGTTGTTAATATATATTGATATAATATACATTGCTCTTTCGGTATCTCTCTAATTCTCGATGTAGTTATATATTTTGGGGGGCTTGAAATATTTCAGACAACATTTAGATATTTGCTTTATTCATAATATTTGTGTGCATTTACAAATATAAAACATTTAGATATTAGCAGCATTGCTCCTTTTCTACCCCCTCTTTGACTATGTTTGATATAGTAGTGGGATAAATATGCTTATAAAGGGCTGTGGCAGCAGCATTACCATTGATTTTCATGGATTTTGTGTTTTTTTTTTTCGGTAACATTGGATTTTCATTTACTTAAAACAATGAAATATGTACTGATACAAAATTGCGCCCTTAAGAGCCACGGTTGCGAAACAAAAGCGCCATGGATTGGGCATTGACGATAGGAGTTCTAATCTCCTTAGAAGAACCATATCCAACTGCATCATCTTCTAACAGGGGAATTTGGGATCGAGAGGAGGACAGTCAAAAATTACAAAAGTGTGCACGTCCTACGACCAAAAAGTCTCCTCATTTGATTTTGAATTCTTAACAGCGGCCAAGGTTTCCGTGGCCAATGGTATTGATCACTGCTCCCACATTAAAATAGAGGAGTTTAGTTTTTGTCCCATAAAATGTAATATATAGATATATAGTTAACACAAAAACTAAATAATTGGTAAATAGATTTTCACTCTAGTATCAACTTCTTCGCTTCTTCAATGGATCAGGACTTAGCGCTTGCATTGACCTCATGGTTCTTGTGTTTGATGATATACCCATCAAACAATTGAGGATAGCCCCAATCATAGAGGATATGGATGTGAGTTGAATAAATATAGCAATAAGGAAGCTTTTGGAGGAAATCAATTATTAAAGTGGATTCCTTAAATTGAAGTCGGTCTTCTGTTAACAATTCAATTCCTTTAGCTTTTTTTTTTCGTTCAATTTTTTCTTTCTTCATTGCCTGCAATTCAATATAGAATTCAAATATTTTCTATTGTCTGCAATTCCTACGACTTTTTCTTCAATTTAATTCTCTTTTTTCTTCTAATGTTTACTCGATTTTATTATAAGCTTACAATGCATCGTAATATTTAGAGTCAGAAATTTTATATTATTTTATAGTATTTATGTATTAGTATTACGTATGAAAAATTTAGATAGTTAAATTGATAATTAATCGGCGCAACCTATAACGACCATAAAATAATATATTAGAACTCATGTCACCAAATCACTAATAAAATGGTAAAGTTTATAAGGAAGGAGGTTTCTTAAAATTCTGACTTGGCACTTTAGAAAAGCGTGTGTTTGATACTTTGGGTCTTCTTGCAATGTGGGGATTTCCATCTTTTGAAGGTTCAATTTTTAGTCCCACATAAATTTGTGTAAATAAGTATGGTGTTTATTAAGTAGTTAAGATAACCATTGGGTTTGGATGGGTGGAAATACGAAGAAATTAAAGAAAATGAAAGGAAGTTGTGTGTTTGGTTGGGATAAGAATGACATAAAATGAAAGGAAACTAGTGGAATTGTTCCATTATAGTCTCCCATTTCTTTCTTCCCAAATCTGGAGAGAAATAAAAGAAAATGGATGGGAAGCAAATGACATTACAAAAATACCCTTACAATTAGAAAGCAATTGATTAGAAGAGAATCTAAGAAGGGTAATTTTAGTGTACTAATTGTTATGTTTTCACACATTTCCATCAACTTCTCTCCGTTTCCACTCATTACATCTAAACATGAGTAGAAACTATATTTCCTTCATTTTCCTTTCCACAGATTCCTTGCCGTTTATACTCTTTTGGAAAGTTTCAAAACACAATCAACATCTTATTTTCATCCCTATTAGGTAGTGGATTTCAACAAATCTAAACCTAGGCACGTATTGGTTTGTAGCCATGAATCAGTCTAGAACTTACATAATCAATATAAATTGCCCATCTCAAAGTGATTAAAAATTTATTGAAATAATTTTCTCAAAAAAATTTTCCACATTTAGTACCACTAGAAGTGCTTTCTAGCCTCAATATTAGAATTGATAAAATATTAAATGCATCGCTACTTTTCTATTGATAATGATATTTTCTCTTCCCAAACCAACAACCCCCCCGCCGCCCCCCCCCCCCCCCCCCCCCCCCCCCCCCCTAAAAAAAAAAAGCATAGCTACTTTTCTCCTTCTAAATTTAAACTCTATATTACTCTTTATTCAAATCTCCTATTTCAACATATCAAAATTTTAATAAAGACGAGAGAATGATGACTTTAATCTAACATATATGAGTAACGCCACATAGACTTAGGCTAATGGTGATTACCATATGAGTTATATAAGTACATACAAAACTTTTTAATATGTGGAAAATATTAGCATTACTAAATGATATTACTTTGTATATTTTAATGATTCTTGTTCTATTCCCATACTATTTTTCACATGACTATAGATGTAATAACTTATTTAACAAAAATCCTTTGCATTTTCATGAGATAATCCAAATTAATTGATTGTATATTTTTAAAAAGATAAATTACAAATATACCCTCTTATGGTTGCTTCATGTGCGTTTAGCCTTTTATTTTTTGATATTGTGCACTTAGACACCAAAATCATTAAAAAGAGTGCATGGGAGTTTTGTCATAATGAAGCAAGAACGTATTAGACTTTATTTTACTATCTTGCTCTCAAATAAAATAATAAAAGAAACACTAATATCTAAAAAATATATAAAATTAAGGTAAAATAGTCATGTAAGAATTCATGCACCTTTTTTAAAGATTTTAGGGTATAAACGCACAATTTTAAAGATAAGAGTAATGATATAATAAAGTCAAGCTGAACCGATAAAACATTAAGTTGGAGCTCTAGCTCAACTCAAAAACTTGAAGCTAGAGCTCAACTCGAGTTCGACTAAGCTCTAAACTTTAAACTTGAGCTTAACTCAGAGATATATTTGGTAAGCTCGAGTTCGGTTCGATTAGAAGCTTAAATATTCAAAAATTTTCCCTAGATAACCTCAAAGTCGCTTATATCTAAAAAAAATTAAAAGTTATACTAAGCTCGATTAGACTCGCAAGTCTAATAAACTTAGTATTTGAAAACTCGAGCTTAGCTCGGTTTACTTCTCCAGCGCGAGCTTAACTTAACTATCACTAAATCGAATTCGAATAAAAATTAAGCCAAATTCAAGTAGTTTGTGAACCGACTTGGTCCATTTACACCCCTAAATAAAAGGGCTAAAGCATACACGAAACAAATATAATGGGATGTTTTTGCAGTTTACCATTTTTAATATGTTACATAATAAATGTATGCTTTATTTAGGTAATAATGTACAAAATAAGGACAAGAAATTGTTTTCTTCAAAAAAAATTGTGAAGCTAATTCATAGTCACCCGTTAATTCCAAAAACAACACAAAACCATGAAGCTTCAACCGACCCCAACTCCCAATTCGCCCCTTTAATGAACCACAAGAATGATTCTAGCTAATTTGAGCTAGGCTAAGCCTATGCCTAGATCTGTATCACCCATCTTTTTCAATTAGCCTAAAAAATTAACCCTTAATGGACATTAGGCCCCAATTAGACCTGAGGTCGAGTCGAATCCAACTTTAACCCGCCAGATTATAGGTCGGGGGCCCTTGAACCGTTTTTTTTTTTTTTTT